>JAWNPA010000041.1:7405000-7762500 GCA_035045345.1 Drosophila hamatofila
CAGAATCTTAGCTATGAATAGTGGAATAACTTGCATTGCTTCGAATCGTAGGCCGAAGCATTATAAAAGTCAGAAATATTGAAATGTGTTAAGAGCTAAATATGGAAATACAAAATTTGAAATCAATTGAAAAAGGCAATCGAAATTGTTTTTCAAATATTAAATCGTTACACCTGCCTAAATACAATTAGTTATAATACAAAAACTGAATAAATATGGAATTTTAATAATTATGTTTATTTTTAAATAGTTCTTGTGTTTTCTTTTATTATTATTTTTATTATTATGTGTATATAATTTTTCCACTATAATTTTCATTTAATTATGATGTTTGTATGTTGCTTAATTAATCATTTAAAATAAATTCATTAACAATTCGTTTTAACAAATTAGGAGTTTGTTTTTGTTTTGTTTTTTTTTCTGGTTAACACTGACCAAGAGAAAAGAGAGAAATAAAAAAAAAAGTTCCCATATATATATTTATCTTTATATATATATATATGTGTCTATGTATCTATTTGTTTGCCTCTTGTTCTGGTTTGTTCTGTTAGTTCGTGTAGTTTTTCAAACTCATTTTACTTTGGTATAATACGTGCACTGCGAGCTCTATTTCAAGTTGTTTATATTCATTTTTTTTGTTTTTGTGGAATTGCTTGTGGTATCAACGTAGCTACGTTTTCGGTTTAGTCTCTTCGTTTAAAAAATTCACTTAGTAATTGTAATTTGTATGCATTATTTTATCGAGTCAAATTTAGTTAAATCTACGATCAACAATTGAAACGTTGTTTGGTTTATGCAGAAGAAAATTAGCGAAGCGTTTTCATTCTTACTTTGTGCTAATTTCTATAGAAATGCAAAAAGAGTTTGGTCAATACAAATTGTAAGCGATCTGTTTGTATCAAATTTAAGTAGAAGAACAAATTCTAATTTATGCATTTGTTTTGTTTCCTTTATCGATTTGGTTTGAAGTTGTTTGAATGAAATTCGGTTAACTGGAAACTGTGCAACTCTTAAAAACGTAATTTTTTGGTGGTTGGCTGCCCATGAAGAGGCAAATGATTGTGTGTGTGTGTGTGTGTATGTGTGTGGGTATGTGTATGCTTTTGTATAGAGGGAAAGTCTATATAAATATTATATATATATATATATAATTATATATATATACATATATGTATACATATATGAAGGTGCAAAATTGAACACGCGAAGTTTAGACATCGATGACGCTGTCGTTCTTCTTCATCTCCATGAGATGTGTCTGCTTGAGCTTCTCCTGCATTTGCGTGAGCATGTCCTGCATGCGTCGGATCTCCTCGTCCTTCTGCAGCAGCAGGCGATCCGTTTCCGAAATGGCCGCATCGAACCCGTTTGTTGAGCTGATCGAGTCCCGCTTCAATTTGCCGCGCTCACGCAGCGCATGCTGTGATATCTGTGAGATGCACTGCGCCCTGAAGTTCTCGTAGTGCACATCCTGTGAAGGCAACCAGAATGAATAAATCGACGATTGGAGTTTTCATAACTGATTGACTCACCTGTGTGGTATCCTTGAGGTCCTGCATGTGCGTCGATATGAGGAACGTGCGCAGCTTGATGAAGTCGCTGTGCTCCGCATCCTCCACATTGACCACGCCCCACGGATACTGGCGGCCACGCACCTTCTTGCCAGCCACCTCCAATATGGTGTTGCTGCCGACAACGGCAAACGGTATGGATGCCTTGAGCTCACGGTCCTGCTGCTTGAAGTCGTCGTCCTCGTCGGAATCGCACTCGGGAAACTGATACAGCTGTATGTGATTGTCCTCGAGATCCTGCAGGATGCGCTCCTTCAAATTGCGCACCTCCGTCTTGTTCAGGCAATCCGCCTTGCCAATGACCAAGACAATGTTTACCTTTCGATGCAGTCGCCGTATCAAATCCAAGTCCATCTGCCGCAGGCTGAACCAGAAAAAGAATTGAATTGAAATGAATGCACTTGGAATGGAATGTGCTTGGATTTACTGCACTCACCTGTGCCCCCAGGGCGGAACAAAGTACAGACAGCAGTGCACGCGATTGTCTTGAATGTTACGTCGATTCAGGCCGCTCTCGTCGGTGAAATACTGCCGGAACTGTTCATCAATGTATTGGGTGCAGACGCGCCAGCTATCCTCACAGTTGATGGCATCCCCAAAGCCGGGCGTATCGACGACGGTTAGACGCAGTCGCACGCCACGCTCCTCAATGTCCATGGTCTTCTTCTCCACTCGTGTCGTCTTCTCGATGCGCTCCTCCACATTGGGCACCGTGCGATTCTTGTAGAGATCGCCCAGAAACAGGCTGTTGATGAGCGTCGATTTGCCCAGGCCCGATTCACCCACAACCATCAGCGTAAACTCAAAGCCGCGCTTCACCGACTTCCGATGCACCTGCTCCGGCAGCGTGGCAAAGCCAATGTAGTCCCGATCCTTATCAAATGACGGTGTCTTTGCTGCAAACACAAGATGGGGCAAGGCATGAGAAGAGGTTTTTTTTTTCTTTTTAATGTTTCTTATGAATATGATATGAAGTGCTTAATCCTTGCCAGGACAACTGTGCCGCCAGCGAGCTGAGTGCCAGCTCCATTTGCTCATTAGTGCGAAACAAATGAAATTGCTCGCCCGCTTAGCTCAAGTGCCAACACACAAGCTACTTCACAATATGCAATGCGGGAGCGAGTTCCCCTCCCTCCCCCCCACCACCCCTTTCTTTACCACCTGCCCACGCATCAAAGTGTGCGTGTGTGTGTGTGTGTGTGTGTGTTTGTAATTTACTTACACATGGCGCTGTGTGTGTTGATTTCGTGTATGTATATATCCAAATGCGCCGCCTATTTCAGTATCTAATGGGCCTGGCCTTTTTCTTGGCACTGAAGAGTTTAATTTTATGTCTAAGTTTACTTTTGTTTTGTTTATTGAAAAGCAAAAACAAAATCCCCGAGTTTTTGAACACTTTTGTTGTATATATAGTATATTGTTTTTGTTTTTGTTGTTATTTATTCTTTTTCTTTTTGTTTTTTTGTTTTTTGTATTATTGTTGCCTTTTCCCGTGGCTGGAACAGCTTCAGCACGACTCAAGTCACGGAGCTGAACAGAGCGGCGCAGTGGCCCAAGCAAAACATGCCCCAAAAACAAAAATAACAAGAACTTCTCAAGGAGGGACAGCAACAAAAAGCACGCGAAAAGAACAGCCCATGAAACTTTAATCAGCCCACTTTAATGCGCTCGCTCTCTCGCTCTCTCTGGCTCTCACGCTAGCCCTTCCTGGCTAACGGTAAGCTGACCGGCTCTCTCTCTCTCTCTATCTCTCTCTCTGTGTGTGGCTCTCCTTGCGCCTGCGCCTATTGCGTGCTGCTAGGGTGGATGGGTGGGCGTCCCTCGTCCATGCGAATCTATGCCACTTGGTAGTTGCAACTAGTTTAGATTTGGGGGTTGCAATCCTCTTGGCGTTACCAGATGATGTAAACATTGCTCAATGCGCTGTTCATAGAGCATTACTTAGAGAATGTACATATCTACTAATTACTGCGAGTTATCGATATAGCAGTTATCGACAACTATTTAAAATTACCGATAACTAATGCTTAAATTAGTTGGTTGCTGTTGAGAGTTATCGATTATTCAAATTAAAAAAGAAAGTTTTCGATAATTAATGCTTAAGTGTATGCGAATAGTCATCAGGCAAATGAACTGGAATAGTTTTTGTATCGATAGTTATTGACTACTCAAATCGATATCGATAACTGATGCTTAGATTTATGCTAATGACAGTTGGGTATATGAATTAGGGCAGTTGCTGGTAGCTTTCGGGAGTTATCGATAATTCAAATTAAAAGTTATCGATAACTAATGCTGATATGAGTGCAACCAGTCGCTGGGCATATGAATTTGGACAGTTTTTGTATGGATTTTGACCGATTTATCTGACTATCGAAATCTATCGATAATTGATAAATAACATATAATATTATGACAACATTTAGCGTTCTATTGTTTTTATTTCAAAGTATATGGATCGATTAAATATCGATAATTTATCGAAAAGTGACATCAATGGTATAAGAGTGGCTTCTTTTAAAATACATAACATATCTAAATACATAACAATATGTTTGCTTAACTCTGAGCAATGTGGCAACTTTGTACAACCAGCTCACCCCTAACAAACAATTCAGCTAGGGGTGGCCACTGCACATTCTCATCCTTATTGCCCGGTGCTTAATAGAGTTTGGACACGTCAAGTAGGCAAATTGGGCAACTCTCAACAACGTCGCCCACCCTCAATCCCGTGGGCGGTCGATCAACCCTTAAACAGTGCTTAGTGCACTCACTTATCGATAGACACAAACAACAACAACAACAAATGCAAGTGAAACAGAAACCGGATGTCAAAATGCAAAAGAAGCAAACGCAAGATGAAGTAGGAACCCCCACGTAGTCGCCCAGTTGGCAATTAGCCAAAAGGAAATCGTGTTTACAACAAAGCTCTACGCCCTTGTTTACAAATGCGAATGACGCTCAAGGCTTTAAGGGCTGCTTATGCAACACTCTTGATTGAATTTGTCAATAAGGAATCTGTTAACAGTTTCACTGAGCTTTACGCTTTAATTTTTTTTGCATTTTTTTTGTATTGCCATTAGAGCTATTGAAAACTAAATGACAAATGTTGAATGGTTTTTGTAATTATTTAAAAATTTTGTAATTATTTAAAAATTTAAACATTTCGATCCATGTACTTGTAAAAATTTAAAAATATATAACTATAATATAATTAATAACATTTAAATATATTGTTTAAATAATTTCTTTTTGTTTTCTTTTAATTTCTTTTTAAATATTAAAAAAATTAATATCTTTATCTAAAAAAATTTTGTTTAAAATAATGTTTAAAAATAATTTTTTAAGTATTTATTTTTTAAATAATTTTTTAAAAGTATCTTTTTATAATTTTTTTTATACTTATATATTTTTTTTAAACAAAAAAATTTTTTTTATTTATTTTTTTTTTGTTTTTATTTATTTATTTATTTTTTTTTTGTAATACTTTTATAGTTTTAAAATAATTTTCTTTTACATTTTCCATATATGCCATATATATATATATATATATATATATATATATATGTATATATATATATATATATATATATATATATATATATATATATATATATTGTATATATATATATTGTATATATATATATATATATATATATATATATATTTTTTTTTTAATAGAGTACACAAGCAAAATTTTATTTATGGGTTTTTTATGTAAGACATTAACAGCATAAATAAGTATACAAATATGTAATTACGATATGTTTATACTGATCGAAAATAATTTTGTTTTATGGTAAGTACAGCTTGGAATATGAATGTGAGTTTCCACCAACACAAGTGAGCACTGTGATTCAACGTTGTAATAAAAATCCAAATTAATTTCTTCAAATTCTTCCCTTGCAGATATCATTTATATATATATTCCCCCCTTCCCTATACTACTCTGATCTAACCGATAATGATTCCGACTGTTAGCCGAATATACTTGGCAATGATGCCGCAGTGACGCATTCCAGGAAGCGTATTCGTCGAGTCGTTGCTCATCTTGGAATTTGCTCAATTGTTGCGATACTTGCGCGAAAATAAACAAACATCACATAAAAGATGAAGAAGAAGACAAGGAAGAAGAAGAAGAAGACGCGAAACGAGTGTTGTTTACTAACGACTTATAAAGACTTGGGCAAGAGGCAGAGATAACTTTTAAGACATATATCCGTATCTCTATCTGTATCTGTATCTGTATCTGTATCTGTGCATGTTTTTGTTTCTGTTATTGTTTCTGTTTCTGTTCTTTTTCTGCTTCTTTTGTTTCGGCATCTGTCAGATAAATGCGCTTTATACAATATATGTATATGTGAGTGTCTTTATCTGTGTGCGTGTCTACAAATGTCAGCGCTGCTTTGCAAACAGGTTTCAACTTTGCCGAATGCACATTCATTCATTCATTCATTCATTTATTCAATCATTCAATCACTCCATCATTGCGTTGATCATTCTGGCATTCAGCAAGTGCCATCTCGAATCTCGGCCCTAATTCGAAAATCAACTCACACTGAATCAGATCTTTATCCACAGCGTGCGGCGCCTTTGCTTTATGCCCCCACCTACCCCTCCCACCTACTCTCGCCCCCTACACCTCCGATAACTCCATTCCCCCCTACTCTCTTTTCAGCTAGCTCGTCCACGTTCTTCGACATGTTTATGTGGTTGTTCGTAATGTCTTGAGAGTTCACATGGAAGTCGTCTTCTTCGTCTACACTGCCCCACGCCCCCCGCCTTTAAATGCATTCACAGTTCATTGGCTAGACTTTGTCATCGATAGAACTTGCAGCAGCAGCAGCAGCAGCAGCAGAACAACTTCAGCTCAAGGGGCCAGAGGCGTACAGAAGGGGGTAAAGGGGGGGTAAGGGGGCCAGCTGCACATTCACATTCGTTAATGGCAGCGCTACATTTGCTGTTAGACACATTTGCTGGAGTTCATGGGTGTCAACCACTTGAACATTGTGGCCCCCAAATGGAGCTCAGCATAACTTCACAGCATTCTACATGCGAATATGTTGGCCATGGTCTAGAGATGAGAGCGTGTCACGCATGATGTGGCTCAGACCATTAGCTGGATTTATATGGGAATATATAGGAACGAATCTATGAATTATATATGTAGATGTATATATATTATTAATTCTCATATCTTGTTCATTTAAAATCTAATATCTTAAATATCGGAAAGTTTTTGTAAAAACCGGAAACGTCAAATATATCCAAATATCATATATATCATATGAATATAAATAATAAATATATCTGCTTAGCTGGTTTTAAGCTGGTCTTACTAGAAAAAGGGTTCTCTATGTAAATTCTGAGATTGGGAAGTATTCTCTATTAAAGATTCTCAGTTCTAAAAATGTAAAATATACCTTAGAGATAATAACATATATTATACTTAGCTCAGTTGTACCACTATTTTTAATAAACAGTATATATATACTCAGATGATTCTAAATCTTAGTAGAGAGTTTGGATAAGCTATGCTTAAAATAAGACTGAGCATATGATTAGATATCATTCAATCTCCCTAGCAAAGTATTGAGACTTAAAACGTAAAATACAACTGAGAAATATAAGCATACATATATATATATATATATATATATATATATATATATATTCTACTCAGTTGCACTACTATTATCATTAACAGATCTATACGGTTAGAGGATCTTAAGTGTTAACAAGCGAAGGATTCTCTATATTAAGATTCGCAATCTTAAATATGACTAGCATCAAAGAATTTAAAAATTATATTGGATTTCCTGTAAGCTCTTAATAGAAACAAATCCCATCTCTAGCTGAAAGCTCGACGCTTTTAGCGACGATATCATCACTATGACAGCTGATTTGACGGCGCACTTAGCGCACACAGCTCCAAATTGAAGACGACGCATGAGTTTTGAATGAATCTCGGCGATGATTCTCGTTTGCCGCTGGCATCTACATACGTCTCATGTATCGAGTCTCGTGTCTCGTGTCTCAATTTCATGCAATTAAGTTCAATTCGAGCTGGTTGTGGGCCTTGTGTGTGTCTGTATTTGTGTGTGTGTGTGTGTGTGTGTGTAGCAACTGTGGATCGAGTGGCTCTCGTTGAACGCACGAGTGCAACTGCAGCAACACCCCCGCACACCACCACCACCACCAGCACCACCAGCCCAGCACAGCCCAGCCCAGCCCAGTGAGCATAGTGCAACGGCATCGATGGCTCGGTTTCGTGTTGCAGCTTTTGAAGTAAACAAACAAAAGGCAAAAGCAGCAGCAGCAGCAGCGGCAGCAGCAACAACCACCGCAGATCGCACCACCAAAGGGCCACTCGATGTGCTCCCAATGTTCCATAAATAGAGCTGCAGCACGTTAAGAATTTCGTATCGTTCGCCTTTCCAAACAATTGATGCACGTTTCAAGTGGGAATAGCCCCGCCTTCTGCTCTTTGCCTCCTCCGCCTGCTGCTCACCTCACCCCTTGCACCTTGCTTGCCTTTCTGCTAGCCTATTGCAATTCCGTTTCCAATTCCTGCAATTGCTCCTGCATCCGTTGAGAATCTCATGTGAAATTCTTGTTTTGCATTTTCCTAAAGATTTCTTTGCAGCCCAACTAAATTCCATTCCATATTCCATTCCACTCCAACAAATTCCATTCCATTTGTTTCCATTGTTTTGCTTCTTATTTGAGTTGCAAATCCTTTGCAAATATATAATGTATATAGATATATATATATATCTTTCTATATTTGTATATACATATGTATGTCCACTTAGCTTTAATTGTTTGTGTTTGTTCATATGTTCTGATAAAACAGACAGCTATTAGCACATCGTATGGTTTCAGTTCCGATGCATGATTCATGATTCAACCTATGTTTATCTATTACATAGAAATCACTTTTTATAGTCAACACCTTAAGTCAGCCTACATATATCGATAAATTACCAAGGCTGTCAAATGTTGAAGAAGCCCACATTACTAATTGTTTTTACTTATATAATAAACATATTTATAGTTTTATGTATATATATATATATATATGAAACATATTTCAGAGGTATCCAATATCAGAAGTATACAAAATGTCTATCTTCATCATAGAAACCGAAACAGCAAGTTTAAAGTTTTTTGGACTACGCTTAAAACACCAAATCCAATGATCGATTGTTATCGATAAGAAAAATAGATGAGCTATCGAGAAAACGCATGATAAACTCGTATTGTGAATGGTATATGGGGATATACAGGTAAGATTTCAAGTCTCTAGTTGGAATTCTTCTGTGCTTCATACAGAAGAACAGACGCAGATGGCTAGATCAACTCAACTCCTTGGGTTGATCAAGAAAGAATATATCTTATGGACCCTACCATGTTTTCTTCTTTCATACACATACATTTTCACAAAATCATAATATCAGGGTATACGAAAAAGCTATATAGAACACTGAGTGCGTATGTGAAACATGAATGAATGAATGAATATGAATAAATAAAAAAGGAACAAGTTAAGATCCACAATTAAGAAAACCTGACCAAGAAATCCTAGAAAGAATGAAGAATCGTTTTGTTTAAACACAATAAAAATAATTTTCTAGATCAAATTAAACTAAGTCTTTATTGCTATTTAGTGATATCAACCATATTGCATATAAAAATATGTTATCTATCTAATACATATATATTCTGTTTTATCATCTGGCAATTGTCTTTTGTTGCGAAAAGCAGTTGACAAAGCTTTGCGTTGATTTACGCTCCAGTTGCGGCAATATTTTGATTCCCTCTATTAATGCTGCCCAGTTACGCCCCCAGCCCCCTCTCATCCAGCCCCTTTGGCTAATGCAGGCGGGCAGAAACGCCCCTCGCTTAGACAATGCAATGCAAACGACAATAACTAACATACATATACATATATAATCATTTGCCAACTGACACAGCAGCAACAACAGCAATTAAGTATTTATAATGACTTCTCAGAGAGTAGAGGGAAGAGGAAGCGAGCCAGCAATTGCAATTAGAAATATTAATGGAACTGTGGAGAGGAGCACAATATGAAAGAGCTATACTAAAAAAAAAACAAACAAATAAAAAACAACACTAATAATTTGCCATGTTTTTCAAATGTTTCGTTTTGTCACGAATTTTAAATGAGAATAAAGAAAAAAACAATAAACAATTTGTGACGTCAGCGCGTGACTAAAGTTAACAAAATACCGGGTAGTATACACAAGACGCTTATAAATTCCTTTATAGAAAAATTGAAAGTATTCTTTCTGGCTAAAATTGTTGTTTATCTTATCACGTATCAGGCTGAGATACCCATAGAGCTATGCGTATACCCTGCATACCACTCGGATCGTATTGAATGTTGGCTCACAATACATCTATACATACTTATGTATACATAATCGTTACATATGAAACCGGTATATATATTACCTATACACATACATATATATATTTATAAATATTTTGTATCTATTTATATATGTCATATGGAAATCAAGTGACGATACAAAGTAACGAATTGCGCAAGGGTTTTATGTTACAAGTTATCGATAAGTATCGATTAAACAATGCATTGTATATACATATATGTATATGTGTCTATGAAAAGACTGTTCTGTATACATGGAGTATATTATCATTAGAATATATATAATTTATATATAAATACATCCTATGAAGAACGAATGTCTACGAAAATTTTTTTTTAAAAGTTGATAATTATTATTGATAATTATCCTTAAGCCAATTATTTTATGTATATATAAGAAACTTTTTATTATATAACTATACAAATAAATTGCTCAACATACATAGTAGATTATGTTTCTGTCTTTCAAAGCTATCAATAATTATCGATTAGACAATTCATAATATTTGTATGTTCATGTAATGTTAATCAGCATCATTCAAAGTTTACGTCTTTCAACATATTAAGCGAGAAAGTGTATTCAAAGTTCGACTTCTTCAAATATTTAACTGTGATTATTTTTTTTTTTTTTAATATTATTTTTGTATTTTCTTACAACAGCATATCGAATAGCCCAACCCGACCGACGCCCCCTTTATGGCGACCCCAAAAACAAGAAGCATAAGGAGAGAGAAGAAGAAGAAGAAGAAGAAGACAAAATGTCAGCACGAGTGAAGCGAACGCTAACAACATGTCAACTACTGTTAGCTGCGGTCACGTTGCTTCTGCCTCTGCCTCTGCCTCTGCCCCTGTCTCTGCTTCTGCCTCTGCCTCTGACATAGCCATTGCCATTGCCATTGCCATGGGCCGCAACTGCAGTTGGAAGTTAGTCGGCAAACTGGAAATAGACACGCCCACCAAAAATGGGCAGCGGGAGCAGAAACCGCAGCCACGATCAGCGGCTAGTTAAGGCAGCGACCACAGTCGCAGTCACAGTCGCAGTCACAGTCGCATCGCAGTCGCAGCGCAGTCGCAGTCGAAGCTGGAGCGAAAGCGGCTGCGACCGCAAAATGTTGTTGTGCCAAAACTGAAGAAAAAATAAAATAAAATCAAAGAAAAGAAAGAGAAAGAGAAAGAGAAAAGAAAGGAACGAAGGGGGCAACAACAAAAGCGCAGATGAACGAACAACTATTTGGACTATGTAATTTGCAAGCTTTTATGGACACACTGTATTCAATGAGAACAAGCAAAGAGAGGAAGAGGTAGACCAAGGCGAAGAAGGAGAGGAATGGAATGGAAAATGGCAAAATAAGGGGAAGGGAAACAATTAGCGGCAGGCGGGAGGGAAGCAAAGGCAGAGATGAAGTGCCATTAAAACTGTGTAATGTGCGAGCTCTATGACCACACGGTTCAATTATTTGAATGCACTGAGAGAAACAGTGGTGTAGGTAGAGGATTCACATTACAAATTAAGTTTATAGCATTGTTAAATGCTAAATTATAAATAATTCATTAATTGAATGTATTCTCAAATAAACATTTGAATTTTAAATCAATATTTTGAGAATCTTAAAATTTGTATGCATTTGAGATACAGTAAACACTCGCTAATTGAACATGATTATGAATTTGGTGGCACTTTGAAAAAATAAAAGCTGTATAAACATAAAATTTATAGTTATATTGAGATATCAATCATAATGTTAGTAAAATACCATTTAGCGAGGTTTTACTTTAATTGGAATATGTATTGAAAAGTTCAAAGAATATAGCATTTAGCGAGGCTTTCCTGTACATTGAATATTCATTAGTCGTGATGATTCTTAGAAAATATCATTAAGCGAGGCTTTACCGTACATTGAATGCACATTTGCAATATTAAACATACTGAAATAGTTAAATGTTTATAATAATAAGGTTAAAAATTGCATTCAGCTGAAGTTTTCTGTATATTGAACATACATTTATTATAAGAATTTAAAAAAACTAACAAAGAACTAAACTTACCGAGACTTTACTGTACATTAATAGTATTAAAATATAATATAGCTTTTAGCGTGCCTTTACTATACATAAAATATGCATTAATAATATTTGATAAAAAAATTGTATTTATTGAATCTTTGCTGTATATTGAAAATACAGTAATAAAACTAATTCAAATAAATTAGCATTTAGCGAGAGTTTTCTGTACTTTAATTATAATAAAATATAATATCGCATTTAGCGTGCATGAACAACATAACAATAATAATAATAATGTATAATAAATTTATTCAGTAATAATTCAAATAAATCGGCATTAAGCGAGGCTTTACTGTACATAAAATATACATTCAGCTTACGAAAGCGCACTGAGCCATTGCAATGCCTGAAATAATTTATTTGTTTGTTTAAAAAACTTCAATTTAAACCAAGAGGCACTCAGACTCTGCCTCAGAGACTCAGTCCCAGTCTCTGAGTCTGAATCTTAAGTCTAGAACGAAATGACTCGCCGATTCATATGTACAATTTTAAGTGAATCACAAATTCACAGCTAATTTTGGAATCAGACTCATTTTAACTACTGTAGGCAACATACAATGCTTATTATAGCTAGATAAAGCTTTTGAAGTACGGTTAAGATCGATTTTAAAAGTACTTTGTCAAGTTAGGTTTTTTTCAGTAAAACTTTTAGGTTAATGACTGCCGTTATAGGCAGTAATTACTGTGACAACTGTTAGCAAAGCAGCTTTGATCAGCTAATGAGTGAGTCAATCAATCAATCATTTCATAAGTTATATGTATGTATATACCAGTATTGCCATTTTTTTTTTTTTTTTTTAATTGTTAAAGCGTTTTTCAGCTAGTTGATTTTATTAATTTTTTTTTCTTAAATTGTATGTTTTATTTATTTATTTTTTTTTTATTAAATTCGAATATTTAACATTCAACCTGCATTAATGTCTTAAAATCACGATTCAAATTTTTTGCTTGCCTTTAGCAGCTAGATCCAGCTTTTTGTGCTCGCGGAAAATGGCTGGTATATCTATATATCTATATATATATATATCGAATATTATCAAATCACAGATTTGCAGCAATTTGTCAAACAACCCTCGCATGCATTTCTACTTACGTTTCGGATAGAGAGGCGGGCGACTTTTCGCTGTCTCCGCAATGCTGATCGCACTGCCCAAGGCATTGACGTCGGCTCCTGCTGCTCCTCCACCTCCTCCTCCTCCTCCTCCTGACAGCGACGGCGGCTGCGACTGCGGCAGCGGCGGCGGCTGTTGTTTCATGGCTGCGCTGCCGCTGCCCAAAACGCCGCCGCTAAAAAGGCGACGCTGCTGTAGAAATGCCGTTTTGTCTGCCGTTTGCTGCTTGTTTGTTGTTATTATATATGTATTTATAGCTATTATTATTATATTATTATTTTTTATTTGCAATGAATTGTGCACAAAAACACCGATGCTTTACAATCTACTAAAATAGTTAAATGTTTATTGTTGATTTTCGTTGCTTATCAGCGATCGAGATAAACGTATTTACATAGCTGTGTGTGTGTGTGTGTGTGTTAATAGCTCCGACTGCTAAAATTTGCAATAGATAGGCTTAAGAGCTGCAAGAAGCGAGCAAGAAGACATTCATATGTATTTACTTTTAGGGTTTCACACACACACACACACTAGCACACGCACACACACGTACATACAGCTGCCCTATATTTACGTCCTGCTGACACCGTTAAATGTGTAATTGAAAGCGAATTGCCTTCAATGACAGAGCGACAGCAACAACACAATACAACAATAGCCAAACTAACGGTGCTTTGGGCAGCTGTTCTTGTTTGCTATCCTCTTTGCGCCGCTTCACCTTGACCTACACGAATTCAATAATAAATGAGCGCAGATTGCACTATTCAGCACTCACACACAAACACAAACGAAATTAAAATCAAATCATTCGCACATTTGTTGTTTAACAACAATTTAAACAAACAAAAAAAAATATATAATTTAACTATGTATATCCGTTGCACTTGGCTTTCAAATACCTTCCCACTTGAGCAGCAAAAATAAAACACAACCGACCCGCGGCTAGTGTAACCGACTATTGTCGAAACGAAAATGTGTCGTGCTTATATCCCCCCAGGCGCAAGCGGGCACACTGCCCTTACTTAACTCATTGTGGCACTGTTGTGCTAACAGTGGGCTTAACATTTCTGCTAACTTAACACTGTGCAATCACAATTGCAGCAATAGTATCGCATAAGTAATCGAATATGCACAGCTGTTACTTTGTTTATCTTGGCGAACTGGCGATAGTAACAGAACTACAAAGTATTCATCGTAAGTGATATCGAGCTATCGAGTACGTTTACGGCAACTTTGAATTGCCTATATTTAATAAAATACGTTTTTTGTTAGATGATATAGTTGCCCATAAATCAATTGATCTTCTTAAACATGAGTTTTTCTCGATTACAATTGCAAATTGTTAAGCTAAGTCGCTTGTCGATTGCAGCAACGCAAAGCCGGTTTCATGCCAATTCGGCATTCATCGCCAAATCCAAACAGATAACACAACAAATAAAACAAAAACAACAAATCAGACTTTGTCATTGCAGGAGCCGGAACAAAGTCAGCAATAGTATCGACAGTAATATGCTGAAATACCTGAACCAAAGCGAGGCCATTAATGTGGACCTGGAACTCTTCAACGAGTACAAGTTCAGCGTGGATCAGCTAATGGAGCTGGCGGGTCTCAGCTGTGCGCACGCCATAGCCAAATGCTTTCCGGAGGAGCGCTACGGACGCGTGCTCGTCTGCTGCGGCCCGGGCAACAATGGCGGCGACGGATTGGTCTGTGCCCGCCACCTGGCATTGATGGGCTACTTGGTCGTCCTCTATTACCCCAAGCCAACGCCAAAGCCGCTGTACGAGAATCTCGTCCACCAATGCCAGCGCATGGAGATTGAGTCGATCTCTGATTGTCCCAACGCTGCGATAGCTGCTGAGTGCTACGACCTGATTGTAGATGCACTATTCGGCTTCAGCTTCAAGCCGCCCGTGCGCGCCGACTTTGTGCCCGTGGTGGAGCTGCTGCAGCAGACAAAGCTGCCCATAGCCAGGTCTGTGAACCCACTAAAACTTGGTCAAATCCTGCCTAATCTCTCTGTCTCTCTCTCTTTCAGCGTGGACATACCCAGCGGCTGGGATGTGGAGGCGGGCAAGCTAAACGAGTGCGACATGGAGCCAACGCTGCTCATCTCACTGACGGCGCCCAAGCTCTGCGCCAAGCACTTCAAGGGCAAGCATCACTTCCTGGGCGGACGCTTCGTGCCGCCCGCCCTGCAGCGCAAGTACGAGCTGAATCTGCCCCAGTATCCGGGCAATGAGATGTGTCTGGAGCTGTGAAGGATTACGGAGTAACCGAGCCATAGATTTTTAACTGTTTTGTAATTGATCAAATCTGGAACTAGAGTCTGAGAGCTATAGATTCGATTAGCGTTTATCATTGTTGCCATAAAAAGCTAGATCTAGCTGGAAAGCCAACCAAAATAAACTGAGTCGTGATTTAAATACATTGTATCAGGTTTTATGAGAAATATGTACATATTTATACGTTCGTATATTTGTGGATTTTTCTTTTTTTTTTTCATTGCTCAATTTCATTTAAATTTGCAATATTTATTACATACTTCAGTAATTTTGCGTGATAATAATTAAAATGCGTATTTTTTTTCTAAAGCACAAATCTCTAGTATTTGAAATATGAAGGGGCGTGGTATCAAAATTCTGAAAATTACAAAATCCTTGTGCTCTTCACATAAATCAACACAGTAAAACTGAAGTCTCTAGGGCTAACAATATTCAAATTAGGCTTCAAAAACAAAGTCAAATTTTCGATTATCTATAAAAAAGAAATTTGATGAGTTATCGAAAAAATATGATAAGCTTGTACTTCGTGTGGTAAACACGAATATATGTATGTACATGTATAAATTGAAGTCTTGCTTTCATATCTTCTGAGATCTCGGCGTTCATACAGACAGACGGACGTATCGACAGGCGGACGGACGGACATGGCTGAACTTAGCTCATCGCCCTGATTAAGAATATATATATGTATATATGGAGTCGGCTATGCCTCTTTCCGCCTATTACATACATTTTCACAAAAACATATGTATGTATGTATCCTGATTTCCCATTTTCAATGGGTTAAATTTTTTTCAAAATTTGCAAAAGAAATAAAAAAAAGCTGAAAGAAGATTTTCAGAATTTCAAATAAGCTAGAATTTCTGCCTTCCTCTTGTTTCAAATTCTTCCCGCAGTCGGTCTTTTAAAAAATCCAGATTTGGCGGGAACAAAGCTGAAATGACAACAACGCTATAAACACTGTTTATATTTGTTTATTATTAATTTACATACGCATGAGAACATATATATCTATATATATATATATTTACTTAAAACAAACAGTTCTCGTCCTCTATTTGTACAAGCGATTGTAGTTCTTGCGTCGTCGATCCTCCTCGAAGTTGTTGTTGCGCGCCCACTCCTTCAGGTTGCCCTTGGAGCGCAGCATGGCCGACTTGGAGTCGACGTCGCGCATGACAAAGGGCGAGAAGCCGGCGATGTAATCGTCATCCAGGGCATTGGTCTTGGTTTTGGCCACACGCGACGGCATCTGGCGCGGCATGGGCTGATCCTCGAACAGGATGGGATTGCGTGAATGCTTGCCGCCATGGAAACGCGGCAGACTCTGGTTCTTGTACTTGGCGGTCAGCGGGCGTCGCGTATTGATGTGGATCACCTGCTTGCCATTCTCGTCCAGGCTGATGGCCACCCGCTTCAGCGTCTTGTGGCCACAGTTGGGGCAGAAGACCTTGGTCATGATGCTGGTCGTCTTGTAGCAGGCATAGCAGCGCAGTATGTAGGTGCGCAGCTGCTTGATGATGCGTCCATTGAGCGCCGCCAGCTGCAGATTGAGCTGCTTCAGCACATTCTGCAGGGCGTAATCTGTGGTCATGCATGCCACCGGCGGCACCAGATCCGTTTCCACTTTGCCCTCCAACGCCTTCTTTGCCTTCTTTATGTTTGAGTGTGTGATCCAGCCATCGTCGCCAACGTCATCATCATCATCGTTAATGTTGGAGACATTGTTATTGCTGCTTGGCTGCTCTTCTTCTTTGTCCTCTTCCTCTTTGGGCTCTGCCACCAGAAGATCACGCGTTGCCTGCTCCTCGTCTGCGGACGGAGCACATTTCAGTTTTTCGAATAGCTTGTCTAGCTCCTCCTGTGTCAAGTCGTCCTCGTCCTCCTCCTCCTGCTCCTCCCCTTCTTCATTTGCTGTCTGTTTGCTCTGTGGATTTGTTATTTGTTTGCCTTCCAGCTGCGCTTCAATGGCTTCCTTAATGTGATCTACTTTATCGCTGCTTGTATCCAGCTGCTGATCATTGTCCTCCTCGCCATCTTCCCCCTCTTCTTCATCGTCCTCTTCCTCCTCCTCGTCCTCCTCTTCGTTTCCCTCGGGCATGTACCAGCCCACCATATGTTTGTTGTTGACATCCTGCATCTCTTCGGGCTTGTCCTTGGAGGCAATCACCTGGGAGACGACTGGCTCGGTGCGCAGATGTTCGGTGCCCAGCGTATCTGCTTCCAGCTCGTATGTGAGCGAAATCACCTTTAAATCAATGCCAGACAAGCTGGCATAGTCGCCCGTCTTCTTGGCGAACTCCACGCAGTGCTTGACGCTCTCCGGGCGTGGCTCGCGCACCTGCAGATCGAATGGCAGCACGCAGAGGCGGCGTATCTGTCGCTTGTTGCGCACCTCGGCCACCACCTCTGGCACTGTGAGCACATTATCGGCGTATTCCTTAACAACACAATAACAAAAAACACATTAAATAATTACATATTAAAATATGTATATGTACATGGCACTTACGTTCAGTGGAACTGCATTGATAAATGCTGTCGTATCCGCTACGAGATATTTAATTTTTGTGCTAGTTTCACTCATTTTAAGTCGTTCATAAATAGCCAATAATTGAGCCAACACTGCGAGGAAAAACAAATTTTACAATTGCACGTGTTATTTCCATGCGTACGACACACTAAAAGATTGCTCGTTAGTTAGCGCACCTATTGTTATGCTTTGGGTAATACGTCATAAATTTCATATATTGAACCAAAACTGTGAGCTGTTTTGATATAAGCGTGAAATGAGTTTTGAGTTTTTTTAAAATATTCATTTACATGCGCTGATGTGCCTAGAATTTCAATATTATAAACATTTGTATATCAATAATTTCCCGTGAATAACTAATAATTATTAAGTAAATACCATTCCGTGACGTCATATAATTTCTATACTTGCTGCTAGCAGAGCAACCTCTACATGTCTGTCATACGATGATTGTGAACCATGTCAAAAAGTTATCGCACTCGATTGCTGCGCTTAACAGTCACCGGAATTCTAACATATCGATACGATATCAACATACACGGCAACGCTCATCTCTAGTTTTCAAGCCAAAAATGGCGAAGTGCGTGCTCTTTTTTGTTGTTCGGTTTTGATTTTCTTGTCAATGTTAAGGACCGCACAAAATTATATAAAACCGCTCTAACGCAATTAAAAAAGTAAGTAAACCCTTAATTACTCTACAATCATTTGCGTAGCTGTATTACTGAAATTGTTCGCGCACCACTTGCAGCGAATTGCAATTTGAAATATCGTCAATGTGGAATCAGTGGCCAGTGTCTGCGGTGCCAGCTGCACCTATAGGTGCACCGCCGCCTCAACCTGCCATACCGCCACCACTGCCAGATGCGCCACCGCCGCCGCCGCCATCAGATATTGCAACCACCGCGACTCCTGCTCCCGGTGCCGTGGTCGCTGCCGGGCCATATATGCCCGCGAGCGGAGCTCAATCTGCAACCAATCCGTATGAACATTATACGTCCGCGCAGTATGCAGCAATGACGCCGGAACAGCAGTACGCCCTGCAGCAGCACTGGCAGCAATGGCAGACCTATCAGCAGGAGTACGCCAAGTGGCATGCCCAGTATGGCGAGCAGGTAAATTGCGCTTATTGGATATGAAACATAATAGTTAAAACTTTATCCATTTGTGCAACAGTACAAGCGGGAAATGGCTGCCGCGGCAGCTGTCAGCACAGTGCCTACGCCTGCACCGGTCGCAGCGCCCATTGGGCCCGTCGTGGGTCCTGTCGCCGCACCCGTGCCCTCGGCTGTGTCTGGAATGGGGCCAGTCTATCCGCCAGCGCCCATCGGCCCACAGATGCCCATCCAGCAGCCCCTACAGACATACTTTCCACAGCCGCAAGTACAGCCAGTGGCGCCACAAATGCCGCCGCCGCCCCAATCGCAGACCCAGACCCAGACCCAGATGCCGGGCAAGATAATGGCTCAACCTCAGATGTACAACCAGCCGCCTCCGCCGCCGCCGCAGGCCTACCAGCAGCAGCAGCAGCCGCCGCCGATGCACCACCAGCAACAACCGCCGCCAAATCATTGGCAACAACAACCGCCGCCGCCGGCTCGTTTCAATCACATGCCGCCCGTGGGCTACAATCAGCCGCCCACTTCTGGGGAGCCCAACACGTTTCCCAACCTGCAGCAGCCACCGCCTTCGTTCATGCAGCCGCCTCCGCCTGCGTCGTCGTCGTCGGACGCCAATTGGTCAAAGGGACCACCAAACAAGGGCAGTGGAAACATGGGTGAAGCGGAGCCACGTCCGCGCTGGGATGGGCCACCACCAGATGGGGGACAACAGCAGGGCGCAGCGCGCAATAATCGCTGGCAAGGCAAGGAGCCCGGCAACAACAACAATAACAATGGTGGTCAAGGACCCAATAAGCCGGGTCAATTCGGCAATCGCCGCAACTGGCAACAGACCCCTGGCAACAATAACAACAACAACAACATGAACCGGAACAATCCGTTCAGCGGTGCTCCGCCCGGTCATTTTGGGCCAGACGATGCTGGTAAAGATTCTAATGGATCGGGTCCCTCGAACTCGGGCAACTTTGGTGTATCGAACAGCAATTACGGCGGAAACTTTGGCAATAGTGGCCCAGGCCAAGGACCAGTTGGTCCACCAAACTTTGCCAACAACAACAATAACAACAATCGTCGCAGCGGTCGTTGGGAGCCCAATCGGCCGCATCAAGGCGGCGGCAACTTTGGCCATGCGCCCAATAGCAACAATAGCTACAATGACGACGGCTTTAATCGCAACTTCAACCAGCAGCAGCAGGGCAAGCAGCAGAAGCAGCAACAACAACAACAGCAGCAGCAGATGCGTGGACCCGACTTGGATGAGGCCAGCTTCGATCGACTGTTTAATCAATGGGAGAAACAGTTTGAGGACTGGAAGCGTGCCAATGCAAATCATCCGGATCGCGATGAGTATCGACGCTATGAGGAGGAGTTTGAGAAGCAGCGACGTCGCATTGCCGAGCGCCGTGAGCAGATGCGACGCAGGCGTCAGGTTCAGACGCCAAACCAACAAGGAGCGCCACATGGGCAGGAGGCCGATGGGGAGCGCATGGAGCAAAAAAATGCGAAACCCAAGCCGGGCCTGAAGCAAGAGAACATGGAGTCGCAGCAAGAAACTGCCAATGGTACAAGTCCAGATGAATCACATTATTATTCACCACAGCCCGAAGAGGATGGGAAAGCGAGCAAGGAGCCGTCTAAACCGACGACTGGCCAAAAGAAGTCACAGGATGTGGCTGCAACCACAACAACAACAACGACAACACAACCAAATAAAGCTCATCCTTTGGGCAAGCGCAAGAATAATGCTGGCGGCGGCGGCAATAGCTTGACCCCGTCCAAGCAGCCCAAGCCGAGCAAACAGGAGAAAATATTGATCATTTCACTGGACGACGATGACGACGAGGCTGAGGCACAGAAGCCGACGGATAAGGAGGCGGACACAGCCGGCGATACGCCCATGAAGAACATATTCAAGAAGACGGATGGCATACCGGGACTTGATTTTATTGCCGACGGAACTGCAGCTCCGCCGCCGCCGCCGCCCACTGAATCCGGGAATTCAAAGGGCACGGATAACAATAAGAAGATACCATCGCTGTTCGATGTGGTCATCGATAAGCCGCGCACATCGCCGCCCGATGCGGAGAAGAAGGAACAGCCAGCGGAGGTTAGCGAAACTCTGCCGGATAATGTTAGCCATGTGCTCAAGGATCCCGAGTTTATGAACAACTTGTCGCAGGCTCTGGCCCAGGCACAGGGGCGTGAGCGTGACCAGCAGCAGGAGCAGGATAGGGAGCTGGAGCAGGGGCAGCAGAAGTCAAGCGAAAGTAGCGAAAATGCCAGGAACAACAAGGCTAACAACAACAACAACAACAATGCTGATAGTGATGGACGCGCCCTGAGCTTTGCCGAGTGGCAGAGGAAGAAGAATAACCAGAAAACTGGCTCGCATGACGAACAGTCGCACAGCATGCCGAATAGTTTTGGACCAGGTCCGGGTCCAGGTCAGGGTCCGGGTCCGGGTCCTGGTCCAGGTCCAGGTCCAGGTCCGGGTCCGGGTCCTGATCAAAGACCACCCCATGGATTTGGACCCAATAATGGGCCGCCTTTTGGGCCTGCCGGTGCGCAGGTCATGGGACCGAATTTTATTGACTTTAGTGGACCCAATGGTCCGCCCAATGGACCCAACTTTGGGGGACCCAATTTCGGAGGCCGTCCGGGACCCGGCCCCGGACCTGGCCCATTCGGTGGCTGCCCTGGACCCAATGGGCCATTTGGACGTAATTTTGGTCCCGGTGGACCAAATAATCCCAATTTCAATGGACCTGGACCAAATTTCGGTCCCAACTTCCGTGGCAATGGACCCGGCAACGGTCCCGGTGCGGGTCCATTTCGACCAAATTTCTGCGGCCCGAACGGACCCGGTCCAAACTTTGGTGGTCCTCCGGGACCGTTCGGCGGACCGAACTCACCCGCAAACTTCGATCGAAACTTTGGCCCACCACCAGGGCCTAATCATCCGAATTTCAATGGCCCCAACAACAACAAAAACAACTTCAACGAAAATCCATTCAGACGTAACAGTGGAGGGCCACCGCCCAGCTTTGATGATGGACCCGGCTTCGGTCCACGTGGCAAGCCCAATCAGCAGAAGAACTTTGGACAGCAGCGCAACAGCTTTGGCGGAGGAGGCAACAACAACGATAACAAGCCTTGGACAGACGGGTATGTGTCTTAAGTTGTACTTAACTATATATGTCTCTCTCTCTCTCTCTCTCTCTCTCTCTCTCTCTCTATGCCCGCCCAGACTCTCTCTCTCTCGTTCTCGCTCTCTATCGTGTGCCTTTCTTATTTGTGTGTGTAAAATGAAGTTTGGGGGATCAGGGAGACTTTCTGTACAATATTCCGTCTGAGTATGAAGTCTTGCAAGAGGGAAAGAACTATTATACAATTATCCTCATTTTGTCTGTCTTATCAAGCCCAAAACTTAGTGCAGTCGAAGCTTTTATGATGCGAAATTATTAAGATTTTAATTTCGATACAGTTATGAACTGGGGGGAACTCGAGGGAACTCAGAAGAACTCAGAAGAACTCAGAGGAGCTCGATGAAACTCGGGGAAATTCAGGAGAACTCGGAGTAACTCAGGAAAACTTGAGCTCCTTTATAAAACAACTTCCGATATATCTTAATACATTACAAATTATATTCCAATCTTGAATTTTACTTATGACATCGATCTCTAAGTCAGCTAGCTGACTGACCTTTTTAATATTTATTAATATGATATCATGTCTTGAAAGTTAAACTTGATCTAGTTTTACTAAGATCGCTGAATACTTATATACTTGCCTATATAGATAGTCTTAAGAATTTATAAAGTTGACAACAACCTTGCCAGGTGGCTTTAAGACTAAATATATTCTTATTCGATCGATACATATATACTTTTTTTTAATTTCACTTTTTTGAGGAAGATGGGGCCTTACCTATAACTCATTTCAACATATAGATTGATATCTTTTCTGATTAAATGAAACCTCATTGACAATGAATGAATGAAACCCAACCCCAACTATTTGACTTCAATCCCAATTCAAATTCTTAGATAATATTGAGTGAATTCCATCAAAATTATCGAAACCAAATATAAAACTTGAAATCGTTTATCATATATCTTAAGAATCTTTAACAAAGTCTCAAGATTGAGTGAGATTTCTAGTTTTAGATTCAGATTACATATCTGAATAAATAATTGAACTGAAATAATTTGAGAAAGCTTTTGAAAGCCATGAAAGCCTTATGAATATTTTTGTTCAATTTATGATTTTAGAAATGTTTCTCCACTGCCTCAGGCTCAACAGTTAGTTTAATATAAGTCTCAGTGTTAATGCCGCATTTTAGTGAATTTAAAAGTATGACAAGAATATCTCTCAAAAGACAGGCCCCTCCCTAATAGTAGTCGAAACTCACCCGCCGCCCCCTATAAATCTGATCACTTATACGTTTTCTATGTTTGTAGCTTAAATGTGCAGGCATTTTGTTGATCTCGTCGTTAATGCTGGAATTTCGATTCCTTACCCATTTTCTCTTTTTCTCTTCTACTTTTATGCACCCAAAATATATATATGAAAAAAAAAAAAAAACCGCAACATAAAAACTAAAATTTAAATTACAATCAATTAAACCTAACTCACACAACAAATATATATCTATATATTTATATTATAAAAATCAATTGTCATTGCTCTGAATTTCACTTGATCCATGCTCAATGCATATATGTATATATATATATAAATTTTATGTATATATGTATATATCGTATTATAGCAATCGGTCGTTCCGTGGTAGGGGTGACAACAGGAGCAATAGAAACATGCAGCAGCAGCAGCAACGCGGACCCAGGTCAAGCTAGATACGTGCCCTTCTTCGCGATTCTCACAGCGCATATCTGAAATACAATAACTCAACTAAATGAATCAATGTTAACATAAAGTCAATATCTTTCTCTCTCTGCCAGTTATTATATACACACAACTATTATGTACATCATCAACTGCTAAAATCTCTTGACTAATTCTTAAGATCTCCAAAATTGGATTAATTTTTTCTTTGTTTTAAATTAAAAAAGAAATCAATGAATTCAGTAATTTGAAATTGAAATGAATAGTTTTGGGAGTATAACTTGAAGCGAACTTCATCGAGTTCCACGTTTCATCTTCAGTTATATTCGAGTTATTTGAAGTCACGAATCGCAGTTGGATTCCTAGGAATTCCCCATGTATTTAGCCTAATTCATAGTTATATACACATATATATATAAATATAGTACAGAAATATCTAAAGTTACGCAGAGTTATAAAAACAAAATCAAAGAATACATTGAATGAATAAAATGATTTTAAAAATTATAAAAAATGCTGGCTTGCATTTTCATGTTTCAAAAAGGGTTAATCTGATGCATAGAACTAAAATATTATTTTTTAAAATTTACTTAGAATGTGTCCGAAGTTTTCAATTGCATATCCCGTGTAGTCCGAATCAGAAAATATTTTAAAATTACTGAATAGTCTTAATAATAACATCAGAAATACGATCTACTGTTAGATTGTCTGCTTATTATCTTAAGTACTTGCGAAGTCTGCTCAAAAAGTATCGCGACTTTCGAGTATTATTTAGTAATGAAGGTTTAGATTTTAAAGTTTGTTTATATCTAGATGTTAAGTAGGAATTTAACTTGCTTTTTCATCTAATATTTTTTTAGTTTTATTCATAATAGTTATTGATGTCTTCTTCAAAGATTTGCCCATATACCCATATAATATTGGACAGCTTGTGTCAAGATTTGAACCACTTCAAATCTTGCTCAGCTCCTCCTTTACTACGTCCTTAGCAACTCAAGCGAAACATGTCATTGTCCTTTCATGAGTATCTTCAGTTTCGGGAACAAGAAAAAGCCACTTGGGGAATAAGTCTAGGGAGTACTGTGTCCGATTTCTTCATTAGTATGTGGTTTTAAATTATATATTTATCATAAATTCTTAGTTCCATTTAGAAAATAGTCCAAAGTATCATTATCATCATTATTTTTAATGGAAATCATCATGAATTTAATAGAAATTCTTAATACCATTTTGGGAATAGTCCAAAGGCGAAGATGAGCCAAAATACCTTCAAGCAAACCAGTTGTCAGAACTTAACTGGGTTCTCAAAATGACCAAACTTAGTAGCCTAGGTCCAGGACATTAGTATCAACAGAACATCACAAAAAACTCGTGAATCATATTAACATAATCTCGATACTTTTTGAGCACGCCTCGTACATACGACACGCCCCCTCATATTAGCTTAAGCCCTTCCCCCCGAAATACTTGTCCCATGCTAAATGCTTTCTGAACTTCCCCAAGCTGTGCCGTCTCTCACAACCATGTAATATCTATATATTTACACAAATACGATTTGCAATTCAAAAGTCCAGAAATGATGTTATTTTAGTTATGTAAGCACTATTAATACAGTCATTGAATAGTTAAAGAGTTACCCGAAATATAACTCGATCTATGCAAGTTTTGTGCTGATCCCAATAAACCCACTGCTACTATTATTTAACACTAATTGACAATGCGTGAACTTCGGCCAAGAGTCGATGATTTGAATGTGCCTTAAAGTTTGATTATGATATTGCAATATTGATCCTTTGGTTGTCCGATGTTAGATGGGCGAGTGTGAACATAAATGTAATTAAGAATTCTCCATTTGAAGTCTGGGATATTACTATATATTATAGATAAAATCTTGTCTGTTTGCCAAATCAGCTGTGGTATGTCCGTCTGTGTTTGAGAAATATATATATTATATATTACCTGAAAAGTCTGATGATTCACTTATTTAGTTGATTATGCTTGCAGAACCTTTTGAGTATTACGTAAGTTTGGAAAACTGTTAAGTAGGGCATAGCTGAATTGGATGCTTACCTCATTTTATTATACTATATGTTTGTCATTAGGATTTATATATACATTAACATATATATATATATATATAGTCTTCGGTCTTTGCCGATGATATATGTTTTATAAACTATCTTAAAAACATAAATTGCATTTGTCCTGTTCTACACATGCCCTGGACACACACCCAGAACTCAGAGTCTCTCATCTCTCCCCCCCCCCA
Source organism: Drosophila hamatofila (assembly GCA_035045345.1). Lineage (NCBI taxonomy): Eukaryota > Metazoa > Arthropoda > Insecta > Diptera > Drosophilidae > Drosophila > Drosophila hamatofila. The sequence goes on from JAWNPA010000041.1 coordinate 7,431,215, forward strand.
TTAATCTTGACTACGCCTCTGACCCTGCCTCTGCCCCTGCCTCTGTCTCTGCCTCTGCCTTGTCTCTTGATCTGTTATGTAAATATCTTGAAGCTACAATTGCTTGCCCCATGACAATAGCAATATATTTGTAAAAGTTTAAGTGTTTCTTTCTGGTTTAAAAATTATATTACAAAAAAAAAAAAAAATACAAAAAAAAAAAAAAAAAAAAAAAAACCCAAACCAATTTAAAAACAAAAAATAAACAAATGTAAACTGCAAAAAAAAAAACACAAACAAACATAACCAAATAACAAATAATTGATCAAAAAAACTGTTAAACAAACCAAACCTCGACCCTGCGTCACGCAACGTTGCAGCGCGGAGCAAACCGTCGACGAGATGCGAGCCAGCAGCAGCGAGCCCGTCTATCGTCCGATGAAAGTGTTTGACTATCAGAACATCAGCAACACCGCCGCCAAGGTCATCGACTATGGCCACAAGTCGGCCGATGTGGGTGCCAAGCGTACGGCTGTTGTTGGCCCAGGACCGGGACCAGGACCAGGCCCGGGACCAGGATCAGGACCAGCACCAGGGCCAGGACCCGGACCAGGACCGGGACCGGGCCAAGCTCTGCCGGACTTTCGACCAGGTGTTACCTTTGATTATGGACATGCCTCGGCAGCTGGGCCAGCAAGTGGTAGGCCCAACAATCGCAATGCCAGCCAAAACAATAGCAAGAACAACAACAGCAACAACAACAACAATAATAATAACAGCAACAACAACAACAACAACAACAGTAACAGCAAAAGCAGCAACAAGAAGAAAAACAAAAAGAAGAATAAGAATCGTCAGCGCGTAATGCAGCAACAACAAGCTGCGGACTCAACTTTGATGCCCGACCCTGAGGTAGGTATCAAAGGTGGCTAAGCCCCGCTGCAACATATCCTCAATGGGCGAATATAATGTCATGTCTCTGTATATATATATATCCATTAGTTGCATGGCCAGCAGCTGGCCGTTGGCAAGCTCGATGATCTCGAGGACATATCCGATGGCGAAGAGTAAGTTTTTTTTTTTCAATTTAATATACCCAAAGTCTTATGTTGCTAATGCCTGATATTTAATACAGTAATCTAACGGATATAATGCACGCGGAATCGCCACCACCACCGCCGCCACCAATGCTCATTAAGGCGCCACTTGAGGAGCTGGCAGCGCCACCGAAAGCATTTCCAGCTAATCCGCAGCGTCGCATGCTCAGCGAACCACCCATCGCTCTGTTTCCATCGACGGCAGCGGCCAATCAACAGATACCGGAGCCCACAGCCGATATCAGTTTGCTGGAAATTCATGTGCCCACTAATGAGAATCATAATACTATATCCATTGATGAGGTGCTGCTGCCGCCGGGTCGTCTGACGCGTCCGAAACGCATTTGCATCATATTGCGTGGACCGCCGGGCTGTGGCAAGTCCTATGTGGCACGTTTGATCAAGGAAAAGGAGGTGGAAATGGGCGGGGCCAGTCCTCGCGTACTCAGCATCGATGATTACTTTATAATTGAGAATGATTACGAGGAGAAGTGCCCAAAGTCTGGCAAAAAGGTGAGAGAGTGGGTGGGATAATGGCTGTGAAAATTGGTTTATTCTTGTTTCGTTTTCAGATACCGAAGAAGGAGCTACTCTACGAGTATGATGATGCCATGGAGGAGACATATATGCAATATTTGATCAAATCGTTCAAGAAGACGCTTAGCGACAATCTCTATGACTTCATTATTGTTGATTGCAACAACAACTCGTTGCGTTCACTTAACGAGTTCTATTGCAACGCCAAAGACGCGAATTTTGTGGTACGCAGCTCATACTCTGTCTTTGTCTCTCTCATTCCTACTCTCTACCTGTCTCGCTCAAATCAATGCTGATGGCTCTTTTTATCCCACAGCCCTATATTGTGGACCTGCACTGCGATGTGGAGACGTGCCTGGGACGCAACAGTCATCAGCGTAGCGAGCAAGATATACGTGCTGTGCTGGACAATTGGTGCATCACGCCGCTGCATTACATTAAGCTGGATGTGTCGTCGCTGCTGGAGAATGTTGTTGAGATGGAAGATGTTGAGAACATGGCAACGGTAACTATGCTGCTCTAATGCAATTGACGGCCCACCACGACTCACGACTCACAGCTCACGGCCACAGCCGCCAGCCTGACCGTTTGGCTGGCCAACAGCAAATTTGTGTGTGTATAATGGGTGTGCGTGTGTGTGAGTGTGTGTGCGTGTGGCACTGTTGTCGGTGTATGATGCTGACTAACTACAATAGTACATAGTACATAATACATATATTTATATATTTACATTTATATATCTATCTATATATCTTTACCTATATCTATATAGTTGAATTATATATTCGAGCAGTCTGTAGTGTAAGCACGAGTATAACTTAGTTGGCAATGCCAATGCCCACGACAGCTCGTTAGACTAAGATTCTCTCTTGAAAACTCGTTTCAAATATATTTTATACATAATTGTGTATGGCATATGCTGTATGCCATACAAAATTGATGTAGCTGTATATTGTTAATATATTTATACAAACATATGCACGACATTGCAAATGCAAAACTGTAAATCTGATTCAATACAAATAGAAATTGCGTTAATCAATTTATCGAAATACCCGCTTTTCGAAATATTTTTGAAATTAAGTAACTAAGTAAATGGCATTTTGGAACGCTGGTCAAGCAAACATGTTGTTGATTTCTTGCGGCTTATTCATTGCAGGATGATAATGCGAATAGTGCGGAACCAGCTACGGAGGAAGGTGTCACCGATGCCCAAGCCGCTGCCGTTGCCCCCGATGAGGACAGCAACAGTGCTGATGCGGCCAACGATGTAAGTGTCTGAGGCATCAACCATATCATGGTTAATTGCTCCCACTGTGCTCTCTCGTGCTATGTTCTATGCTCTATATGCCTCTCTCTCTCTCTGTGTGTGTGTGTGTGTGCGTGTGTGTGGCTGTAGCTAATCCAAAAATATATATTTATATATATATGTTCTTTTATTGTACGATTTTCTTGACATGTGTGTTGGTTGTGTAAAGTGCGGCTTTCTGAAAAGCAAGTGGGAAAATGATACCACGGAGGAAAATCTGGGTAAGTGTTGTCAAGTTCAAAGCAATTCTGCTTTTTTCTTTCCATTTATTTTGTTTCGCATTTGCCTAATGTCCCTCCACTTCTCAACTTCAGCCCGTCTCGATGGCACGAAGCGCCTCATGCACAAGCGCAAAGCCGCTAGCATGGCTGACTATTTGCAGCTGGATGAATGGGAGCCGCCCACAGGCAGTTCGAATGGCAAGAAGCGCGTAAGTGCCAGATGGCATCTATTTATACAGTATTTGCTAAAAGCTCGCATATCAATGTTTTAGGTACGCTGGGCGGACATTGAGGAGAAGAGAGCACAGAAGAAGATGCGCGCCATTGGCTTTGTGGTGGGGCAGACCGATTGGAAGCGCATGATGGATCCCAATGCGGGAAATCGTGCACTGAACAAAACCAAGTACATAGAACGTGTGCACAAAAGGCGCTAATCAGGAGGAATTCATTTTGATCTGATTTGGGCAACGGGTACCAATTGAGACATGTTACAAATGGAATCGGATATGCCTATATAGCCATGCGACCTCATCTAATTGGATTTCTTTGTAATAATTTTAGTTTTTTTTTTTTTTTGTTATTGTTAATAGCTGATTGTATGCTAGTTAGTTAGATGACTTTCATTTGTTTAACACAATGTTCGCATGCATCTAAATGTCAGGCAGGGCACTCGCGTGTCCCAGCAAACAAACAACAAAAAAACAAACCAGCAATGTAATCATCTACCATTTCCAATACGAATTGTGCTCAATTTCCAAAACATCATGCATGCATGCATGCATGACAAATATGTATTCTATTATTATATTACATAAATTATATGCTATAGACAATTATTAATTATGTCAAATGCTTTAACGTATATGCATTTGCAGCTCACACAAAAATCAACTTATTTATTTAATCACATTTTATGTATTGTTTGTGTTTTTTTTTTTTTTTTTGTGTGTGGTCTAAGCATATATTTTTTTGTTTTATTTTCTATTTTTTTTTTTAGTTATGCTTTTAAAAATCATGCATTCAAATAGTTCAAAAACAAAATTATTTATAAAAATATATAATCTAGTATAAATATATAATGTAGTATAAATTTATATTTGTGTACAGCGAGAGATAAGCGAAATCTCTGTGTATATTAGCGAAGTTTTAACATTAGAGTTTAAGCAAAGTGAAGTCTTATGCAAAAAACTGATGTCTGTCACTTAAATGAAGTATACATATATATGTATATATACATATATATTTATATATATATATATATTACAAATATTTTAATTATTAGCATATAACTAGATGAATTACTCGCAATTACTGACACATATTGAAATTAAAGTGCAACTTATAAAAAACAAAAACAAAGAGAAAATATTAAATTCTTTAAGATTACTTTTAGAGATGTGTATGGGAGCTTGACTAAAAATAGTTAAATTGAATTAGATAGGTTATCGCAAATTATCGATAGCTTTACGTCATTCGTATAAAACGATTCTAATCGATCTTAAGAGTAAGTCATTGAAGTACATAAAATAACTTGATATATGAATGATGTGTTTATATCTAGTATACATATATATATATATATGTGTGCATATGCTGTGTCTTGAAAATTGTAGTACAATTGTGCTCCGAAATGTTGCATAACTTAATTTAATGATAAATACAATGTTTTCAAATCTATTTGAAACAAATATTGAGACTAAGATATTTTTATTAATATTGTATTTTAAACCCTGAACCCATTTAAAATGGGAAAACAGGGTATTGTTTTTATTTATTAATTTGTTCTTTCAATCTTAGGAATATGTGCATTTCATGAAAATAGTAGTCACTTCAAAATATATGTATGTATATTTATATACTCGTATATATTTAGAAGTCACTAATATTTTTACAAAGTACTCAATATTTTTTCTTATATAAGTGTTTGAAGCAACTCAGCTTTGTGTACAGGGTAACTCTTGGTCGTTAACCTCTGAACAATTCAATTTTGTTTGCCTATAAATATATTAAGTCTTCACTTTTTTGTTGTTTTTAGTTGATTGAACTTGCCGAATACGTCAAGAATTGCCAATTTGAACTATTACTCATGAGTCAAGGTTAAGAAGTTGCGCAACTTTCTAGCAGGGATCGAGCACGCGATGTTGGCAAATTTCGAAACGATAGCAGCAAAAGCAACAGCAACAACAACAAGAACAAGAAGAAGTAAAAGAACAACAATAACAGCACCGTAGCAGCAGCAGCAGCAGCAGCAGCAACAACTGTATTTGAGCTATCGCCACCCTTCAACACCCACACACACACACACGCACACACATACATACACACACATGCAAGCGTTGCGTCGCTAGCGGCATGCGCGTGAGTGTCAAAAACGGAGTACGGGCCAAAAGGACAAACGCACACTAACACTAACACTAACACCAAACACTAACACCAACACCAACACACACAAATCACATTTCGAATTCGCATTCGGATTCGCATTCGCATTTTGGCGATGAGTCTTCGTGAGTCAGCCGAGGCCAGGCAGCCAGGCAGCCAGTTCAGTCGAGGAACGTAACTCGAACGCAACGGACGCTCGTGCCGCGCAGCTCACAGAGAAGAAAACACGAGCAACGGAGCAAAATAGCAACAACTGAAATAGCATTAATAATAAAAAAACAACAATAACAACAAATAGTGTGTGCAGCAAGTTGAAAGGAGACAGCGAGAGAGAGGGGGAGAGAAAGGGCATATTGAAAGGCCAAAAAGAAACAAATTCTCGTTTTGTTATTTTTTTGTAGTTCTTTTTGTTGTTGGTTTGTCATTTGTTTAATTAATTGAGTGAGAGTGTGTGTGTGTGTGAGTGTTTGTTTGTTTGTGTTGGTTGCTGAATGTTGAATTCGCCCAGTGGCGAAGTGGAAGTTACGTCAAAAGGAGCCAAACGGCCAACAACAGCCAGCAGCCAACAACAGTTAACAGCCAACAGCAACAACTACAGTTGTAGCAACTTGTACAACAGCAACAGCAACAACAATAACAATAACAAGCGACGCGCCAAACTGTTTTTGGCCGCCTTTGGCGCGTCGTCCTTTTGCCCATTGTTGTCACGAGTTACCATTTGTTGTTTTTTTTTTTATATATTTATATTTGTTGCTGCTGCTGTTGTTGCTGTTGTTTGCTTACATTTGATATTACCTATTTGCTGATTTTTTTTTTAGCCGGCATCGGCAACGTCAGCGGCTACGTGGCTCGTGCTTATATAAAGTGTAATATGGAAGCATGTCTTCCACATCCAGCTCCGTGCTAGCGCTGTCATCGTTCAATTTATTATTTTTCACCCAAGGTAAGGCAAATGGAATATAATACGCATAACTTGCCTGCCCGCTTTATATAATCTGCAAAAAAAAAGAAAGAAAAAAGAAATTGTCTTCGGCACACCGAAGCCTAAATACGCTAGCCGAGGCTAACTAAAATGATCGAGCAATATATATAATATCTCTAATATATTATGAAAGTAATTTAATCTAGATAAGATTTAGTTTACTCTTACTTTCTATCTATCCTTTATCTTTATATGATCAAAGAACTAGATCGCAATTAGATATTGTTTGATATCTTAAAGAGAAAATTTGTCTAGCCAGAGATCATGCCTATGATTGTGGTATCTGAAAAGTATGATATCAACGCAAGCAATTTTTCATAGCATTAGACGAAGAGTCGCATTCAGTTGTGGTTACTGATCTATAATATAGATATATATATATAATATATTTCTTTTACTCTTTATTATTCTTTGCTATCTATTCTTCATTTTTAAATGATCAAAAAACTAGATCGTAACTAGATCTCTTTTGATTGGCTACAGATCATGCCTATGATAGTGATATCTGATATGTATGCTATGAGGATGATCAACCGAACAATTTTTCATAACATTAAACGAAGAGATGCATTCAGCTGTGGTTACTGATCTATAATATATATATATATATATATATATATATATATATATATATATATATATAACATTTACATTCATTATTTTCTTTCACTCTTTCTATATTATGATCAACGAACTAGATCGTAATAAGATCTCGCTTGATCCGTTAAAGACAAGTCTTTGTTTACTAGATCCGTATGATCTCAATGAATCAGTCTTTCATAACATTAGATTGCTGATCTATAATATATATATAGGGTATATATATGTAGTATAACATATACATTTATATATCCCCTTGAACATAGCCCAGTCAGCCATCTATATTACCCTATAGCAAGTGTATAGTCGAATAAAAATAGCGCACAATAGCCCCTGTTTGTGAATCGTTCGAATATTCTATATAAATAAAAATGTTGCAATTGTTGCTCATACGCCATGTCGTACGTCACGGTGCCTGCGTCCGCAACTAGCTATCAAGCGTTTCCATAATTAATAAATCAGCTTTAAGTTTTGGCCGCAAAAGCCCAGCGACGCAACGTGACCCAGTTTGGCTTCGCATTGGCCGGGGCAATTAACTTGGCCCATGTGAATCAATCCCTAACAATCTCCCCAGGCGCTCGGGGAGTTGTTAAGCTGGTACACAGTCTAAAGGTTCTGGGCATGCTGTATCATTAATTTTAAGGTTGCAGCTGCCTGAGCTTGCCTGATAATGTGCAATAAGCTCGGTGATCAAGTATACGATGGGTAATACCTTGTGGACAGAAAGCTAACAAAATTGGTTAACGACAGAGCTAAGTTGATGTCCCTGTAAAAGTAACTCAATTACCTTTATATTTTGATATAGTTTAATATATACATCTATATATATTTTAGTATTATCAAAGTCTTAACAGCCAGCTAGGGTATCATTTTTTAAAGCTATAAAAATTATTTGCTTACCCAAATGAATATGTAGTTCAGTTATTCACGATTGAACTTAACCCAACATAATAAAACTTTTATATCAATTAGGGTATCTTTTGGTCGAGCAGCATATTTATGTGTTTGACCATATTTACTATTTGGGGCAACTTCTGCCTCACAATGCTGGTTGCACATTTGATTTATTGCATTTTGTTGCATAAAGGCCGGGTATCTGGTAGTCGAGCAGCTCTCAACTTGAGCTCAATGAAATCAATCAAATAGTGAAAGTTATCAAATATATATTCACATAAATATGTAATTCAGTAAGTCTAAGTTCAATCTGCTTAAGGGTAAAGGTTAAGTTCTAAAAAGATTGAACTTAACCTTTACCCTTAAGCCCTTGACCCTATCTAGTCATAGCTTTAAGTTGGGTTGGAGTCTTGTAGTCGAGCAGCATATTCATTTAACCTTTTTTACTATTTGGGGCAACTATTTGCCTCTTCTTCTGTTTAACTTATTTGATTTAGTTGCATAAAGACCGGGTATCTGAAAGTTGAGCTGAAAGCAAGCTGTAGCCAATGAAGTCACTGACTTTATGTAAATATGTAATTCAGTAAGTCTAAGTACAATTTTTTTAAGGGTAGGCGTTAAGCTCAATCTCCTAAGCCTTATATAGTAATATTTTTAGATCGGTTAGGGTATCTTTCAGTCAGCCATCATATGCATTTAACCATATTTACTATTTGGGCCAACTTCTGCCCATCAATTCTGTTTGCTCATATGATTTATTGCATTTTGTTGCATAAAAGCCGGGTATCTGAAAGTCGAGGAGCTGTCGCCTTGAGCTGAATGCAATGTGCAGCCAATGAAGTCACTGAAAGCTATAAAATATATATTGATTTTTTTGTTGTCGCTTCTCAAGTTGCGTCAACGAACTAGTCGCTTGTTTTTGCAAAAGCTTAGTTTATGTGCTGGCTTTGGCTTTGGCATTTTATGATGGGGAGTTCAGCGAGTTTGGAACATGTGCGTATTATCGCATTATTTTTACAGTTGCTTTCCGTTTGCTATTTCACTTGCCGTTTAACGGCTATTTAATGGCCTTATTGTTCTGTTGTTGCGCAATAAATCTCGGTCGACTAAGTCTAAGTCCAGCTAAATAAACTATGCAACGTACAAAGGTCCCCCCTAGTCCCCCCCTAGTCACCCCTGTTCTGTGCTGCTCCCCCCCTCGCCACAGTCCTTTGCCCGCAGCCCATTTGTTTTACTCCTGGCCAACTCGATTTGCATGCAAATTGCGTATAAATCCTTGAGTCGTTGCTGTTCCTAGGCTTCTTTGGCACTGGTTTTAAAGCGTGGGCGTTGCATGGACTCACGACTCACGACTGAGACACGACAAATCATTGGCAATAGCTGCCACAAAACGTGGCACGAACTTTCATTTCCTTATTTTATTTCAGTTTTTATATTCATTTTTTATCTCTTCTCTTTTTGTTTTTGGCCATCGTCCCGTTCGCGGTCATCTAATGGCCGAAGCGTTTACTTTTAATTAAAAAGTTCTTTTCGGCCAGCCAAGAATGCATTAATGAGAAATGGCATCGCGCACACGCTGAGTGCTAACAATTCAATTTCGCCAGCGCTTTCAATGTTGATATTTGTCCTGAAACTTTTGGCAGATGCTGCCGCCATCCACACTTAATTAGTGCGCGCACACGACCTGGCCGACATTCTTCAGCTCGAGCCACAATGATAGCAGCCCAGCCCAGCCCGGACCGGCCCGGACCGCCCCGCCCCGGACCTGCCCGGACCCGGACACGGCACCGCACGTCATATGGCTCGAGTGGGCCAGCAGAGTGAAAGGAAAATAACAAATTTTTAATGATATTGAGTTTGCTTTTCCTGTTCTTATCATCTCTGGGGCCGTTGAAGCGGTGGAGTGAAGAGCCTCCAGGCAGAAACTCTTGAGTTTGCCCTGGTATCTTAAAGCACAGGAAAGTCGGCTTGAGCAAACCATATGGAGTCCTTACTCTTCCAAAAGTCTTTGATGTGCTCAGTGCGAATCTGCTTTAGACATATTCTATAGTCTTTAAAATGTTACTCTAATACTTCTACTATTTCTTTTATTGTTACTTCTTATTATACTACTCCTTCTACTACTATTTCTAATACTATCTTTACTTACACTACTCCGTCTACTTATATTTATGCTACTATTTTTACTAATACTATTCCGTCTACTACTATTTCTACTACTTCTGTCACTTATACTATTTCGTCTACTACTATTTCTTTTACTATTTTTACTTCTACTCTGCTACTCTACTACTTTCTACTACTCCGTCTACTACTCCGTCTACTACTCCGTCTACTACTCCGTCTACTACTCCGTCTACTACTCCGTCTACTAGTCCGTCTACTACTCCGTCTACTACTCCGTCTACTACTCCGTCTACTACTCCGTCTACTAGTCCGTCTACTGCTCCGTCTACTACTCCGTCTGCTACTATTTAAGCTACTACTTTTACTACTACATCTACTACTATTTCCGCTACTACTTTTACTTATACTACTCCATCTACTACTAGTTCTACTACTTCTTTCATTTATACTATTCCGTCTACTACTATTTCTGTTACTATTTTTACTTACTCTGCTACTCTACTATTTTCTACTACACCGTCCATTACTCCGTCTACTACTCCGTCTACTACTCCGTCTACTGCTCCGTCTACTACTCCGTCTGCTACTATTTAAGCTACTACTTTTACCACTACATCTACTACTATTATACTACTCCATCTACTACTAATTCTGCTACTACTTTACTTCTACTACCCCATTTCTGCTACTACTTTTACTTCTACTACTTCGTCTACTACTTCATCTACTAGTATCACTACTGCTTCGTCTGCTATTACTTTTACTTTTACAACTTCATTATCATTGCTGCTCCGTCTGCTACTTTTTCTACTACTACTTCTCCCTTTACTATTTCTGTTACTATTTTTACTTGTACTACTCCATCTACTTTTTTACTTCAACTACTTCCACTATTACTACCTCTATTATGACTTCTCTTACTGCTCTTTTCACTCCTTCCTCTTTATTTCTTTCGATAGGGTTTTGTGAATCTGCTGCTCCTTGACACGGCATACGTTTCGGACTCAAGCTCGCACCGTATTGTCGCTGGGTGTGCCGTAAGGCGTTTGCATATTTAACCAGGCATCGTTTCAATGGGAATTTGTGATTCGCCGGGCTCGCCTCTGGCTCGACTGCTTCACGTATCACATGTTGCTTGTGACAGACGTCGGTTCTTCTGCTCCACCGGCTCATGTGCTCGCTATGCATGCATTATGCATGCAAGGACATCGTCATTTCAATGGCAGTCGACAGCAGTCGAAATATAAAACAATAAGTTGACAAACAAGGCGACCTGGGTCTCAGATCCTGCATTAAGGTGCAGCCAAAAGCCATTGTGTGGCTGACTAATTGTTCGTTGACTGCGCCTTTGGTGTGTGTGTGTGGTTGCGGTGGCTGAGATGGTTGCGGTGGTTGCGGTGGTTGCAAGTGGTTGCACGCCTGTCGCTTGTGCTTAGTTAGCTGCCGATGGCTGTTGGGCTGGCGTGTTTGTTGATGTTTTCCACGAACTGGGGGTTATTTTTAGTTGCAAAGTGCAATTAGGGCTTAAAGCTTCGGCGACAATAGCCAACAGCAACTAGCTGCGACAGGCAACAATACGCTTTGGTTATTTCTGTGCGAACAGCCGAAGCCCGAACTCAATGCCAAGCGCTAAAGGTTAGGTGTCAAATATCAGGCCGTCTTTGTTCTATACATAAGCACATGCCAAAGACACACACACACACACACACACACACACACACACACACACACGCGAACACTCAATCCCAAACACACACTCATAGCTGACATGTGTGTGAATTTGATTTTGCATTGATTTTGCTATCGATGGCATTGAGTGAGCGCAAGGCAAAGACTTCGACAGCTGATGTATTTGATATTTCTTATACGAAAGCCTGTTCGGAATTTATTTAATAAAAAATAGCTGTATCTACAACTGGCATGAGATGCACATACTGCTTTTACGGGGTATATGTATTTTTAGCCTAACAGCTCAAACGTCCAACGTCACAGGCGAACTTTGTGTATGGGGTCCAGGGTATCAATATTGATAGGTATAGAAATACTTTGCTTCGACAAATGATTCTTCATATGCCTAAGTTTTCCTTACTTGAAGGAAAGGGTATAAAAATACGTATACGCCCCATATGAGAGATCCTCACATGACGAGCTACATACTTCATTTGTGAGTGCTTCAATTACAGGGTATACATATTGTTAGCTATTAGACAAACATATGGCTTCTTCCCATGCTAAGTTTACGTCATTTGAAGCAAATGCCTTAGCTACAAAGAGATGCCCAGAATCATATGACATGAGCTATATGCACAAGTAATCGCATGAATTACAGGGTATAAATACTTTTAAGCTCAAGAATACACATTGGAATGTATTTGATGTATATGTATATGATATTTGACAAACGCTTCTTCTTAGATTTATTTTATCTCATTTCCCGTAAAAGCTAAAAAATTACGCCCCAAATGAGAGACGTTCAGAATCGTCTGACGATTGATATACACCTTAGTGAATGCCTGAATCATAGGGCATACTTATTTTAACAAACAGTATTTTGCATCGATAAATGCAGCTAAAAATACCAAATTTACCTCATATCATATCAGATACTACAAAATTACGCATACGCCCCATGTACCCAGAATCATGTGGCGTGCTATAAATTCCCTAATGACTGCATCAATTACAGGGTATACATATACAAACAAAAAAGCCTTTCGCACCGGCAGCCAGCTCCTTTTACACCGAGTGTTTACTTCAATTAAAGTAAATGCTATAATACTACGCATACGGCCCATGTGCACTTCCCATAATCATCAGGCCACATTTACTTCAATTACGATTAGTGTGTGTTGTATTTACAGAGTGTGCACATAGTTTTAATCAAAAAAATACACGCGTTGCGTATTATGTGAAGTGTGAAGCATATGCTCTAACTAGGACCTGCCATGGGGCGTGTCCATGTGCGACGCCCTGAATCATTTAGCTAGTTAACTTTGCGGCGACAGCAGAATTAAGTATTTAATTACAATTGACATTTGTTCTCTCTCTTTCTCTCTTCTTCTCTCTCTCTCTCTATATATATATATATATATATCTCCCTCTCGCTTAGTTTATTTCAAACTGTAAAGACAGGAGCTGCCAACGCTGCTGTAGCATTTTTTTTTTTGAATTTGGTGTCGTATTCACGTTGCCGTCAGCGACCTGCAACTGCAACTAATTATGAATTTTAATTAATTCTGGCAGGCTACTACTTTGTTTACTTGCAAGGGAGAGAGAGAGAGGGGGATGAGAGAGGCGCTCAGCACTTTCACTCTTATTGCTTTGTTTTGTGCTCTGAGTGGGCATCATTGTGGGCCAACAGCAACAAATCTCTGCCATCGGCCATCTGCCAAATTGCCTCATTGACCTCCACTCGGTTGATTTCTTGAGTCCAGTCGGTTACACTTACAAATGGCCCCCAGCTACTGGCAGAGCACGAAAACAATTCTAAATATGCTTTAAAATGCAAGAGAGTCTGCTTTGTCTAGCCTCCTTTACCTCCTTCCCCTCCTTTCACCCCTCTCACTCCCCCCTCCTTCTCAACAACTGGGGCTGTTTGCTCAGCGCATTTTGCACAAGATTAAAAGCCCTTTTTCTATTACAATCATAATAATAATAATAATATTAATAATAATATTTATTTATTGTACTTTGCTGCTGCTGTTGGAAATGTTAGTTGTGTGCATTTGTATACCCTGCTGTAATGCTATTAGGGTATATTGATGAGAGCGAGACTTGTTTTGGGCTTACAGATCTTCAGATTCAAGATATTTACTTTATATTGTATATATATGCGTATATTAATTAAGAACAGAGATTCTATTACTTAGGAGACGTATTTACGTTAAGGTCTAAATAAATAAATAAATTGTTTGCTCCCTATAAATATCTCTCTGTCTCTATCTCTCTTTATCTCTGCCTATTTCTCATCTTTCTCTATCTCATATCTCTTATCCCTCTATCTTTTTTCTCTTTCTCGATCTCTTTCTATAATTTTTTTTATCACTCACTTTCAATCCTCCTATATATACATAAATATATCTCTCTATTCTATCTTTCTATTTTTATTTATAGCTTTATCTATATATCCTTTCCTATCTCTTCTCTATAGCTTTCTCTCACTCTCTCTCTCGCTCTCTCTCTGTCTGTCCTACTTTCTATCTCTCTCTCTCTCTCTCTCTCTCTCTCTCTCTCTCCCTTATATATATCTTTCTCTTTTTTTCTCTATATCTCTCTCTATCTCCACATTCTAGTTTTTCCTTCTCTCTCTCTCTCCTTCTTTCTCTCTCCATCTTTTTCTCTTTCTTACTCTCTTTGCCTCTTTCTCAAATCATTTCTCCCTATATACATATCTCTCTATCTATTTTTTCTCTGTCCCTTCAATTTTTGCCCTCTCTTTCCCCCCTCTCTCTCTCTCTCTCTCTATCTCTCTCTCGTGTGCATTTCAATTTAAACTTTTCCAATGTTTTTTCCTGGATCGAGGATATCTCTCCGTCATTCCCTATCTAAATCTTTCTCAAATACAATGAAACCGAGATGCAATTCAATTGAAAACGAGTCGAAGCCAAGCTACGAAAAATGTTTGTCAATTGGTTAACAACATTGTGGCCACCAACTGCAACTGGACGCCGAGCTCAAAAGCCGTTGAAAAGGAAAGAAAGAAAAAAATAAAGAAGAAAATTGCATTGAATCGACCGGAACGTGGCTGTGCCGACATTTCCACAGAAGCCCAAAAGAGCCGAAATGAAAGTCACCAACAAAAGCAAAAAGCAGGGAGAAACAAAATATAGCAAGTGCAAGTGTAGTGGGGCGTATTCGGTTGCGTAATACTCGTTGGGGTGCATTAGGGGTATTCCTTTGTAACATGAATAAATACACTTGATTTCTTTCATTTAATTTGATTAATTTTAATAAGCACAAACACGCCAAAGAAACAAATATGCTCTTTTCAATATTGCGAACGGGCAAAAACTATTTCGTTTGTGCTTCCACTTTATGGGCAGCGTGCAGAGCAAAAAGCTAGCAGTTGAAAAATTCCATACCCTAGACATACTGTTGAGGGGATATGTGGCTCTTGTGCTAGAATATTTGTAGTCTAGTGTATTGCATTTGGATTATTGTAGTCTAGTGTATTGCATCGTGTATTTAGGATATTTAATATGTAGTCTAGTGTAATGTTATACATAGTTGAGCTACACAATTTTCTTTTTTTATTCAGTTCATATTCAAAGCGCAATTAGCTGTAAGCCTCAACTATAGAGTGGGCCTGGAAGATAGCATAAGCCTGGCATAAACATCTTATTTATTCCCTCTTCTAGCTCACAGTATTTGAAGTTCATCGGATTCCCCAGCGGAAATCTTCTCAGCTTTCGTCGGTTGTTATTGATAGTCAAATTAAAAACTTACACTCTAGATTCGAAAGATATCTTTAGTCGAGGCTTATCCATCTACGAGTAGTTTTCTTTCAATGCTCTACAAATTTACAGGGTATGCTGCGAACAGAACACTTCCAGAAACTTTTGGACCACACTTAAATATGTTGAATGCTAAATTGCAACATTTTCATCCACTTCGTTTCATTGCCTGCCTCATAATCCAAATGAATGCTGATGAATTTTCTTTTAATTTGTGCTCCAATGTTAAGTTTTTTTTAATACATCAGCTTAAAGTCTGGTTTAATGAGCAGCGCCTACAATGTATGCAAATTCCTGTATAATAGCGTGCCAGTCATGCAATTGCATGTATTAAGTTGAATCGATAGACTATATATAGCATTCAGGCTGGATGGCCAGAGGGCTGCACCTCTAATCCGATGCGAATAGCTTGAATTTTTGATTTAACTAAAAAACTCTATTAAATTTCATTGCATAGTCTCAGGCGCTGCAGCACAATGCCTTACATAATGTGTATGTATGGGTGTGAGTGTGTGTGTGTGTGCGTGTGTGTGTGCGTATTATGGCCTTTTGTTTTTACCAACTGCAGTGTAGCCCAACTTGCCCTTATCTGGCGTTAAGCTCGATATTTCCACACTCTGACCCCATGCCACAAGGCCTCCCTCTCTCTCTGTGTGTGTGTGTGCGTGTGTGTGCGTGTGCTTGCATATGTGTTTTTAGTATGACTGTAAGTCTCCCCTTTGCCCCATTTCAGCAGAGAGCATATCAAACATTTCAAAAGTTGTTATTACTGTTCGGGTGGGCCAGTTGGCATTCGCTGGCGCTTCATCAACATGATGAGCGCATGCAGAGCTGACTGCATGACGGACAGCATGACAGACAGCATGACGGACTGTGTGGCAGGCGGACACAAGTTTCAATCACATTCGCAGCAGCAGACGAGTCTTTTGATGCTCCATTTCAGTGCTGCATGTAAAAATAGATTGAAAACTTGCTTAATACAATATACAAATTTTTAAATAAACAAAAAGTTAAAAGTTCAAATTTTTGTAACAACTAAAACTTAATTTTATAGATGGGAGAAAGGCTCCACTGCTTTCTTTACGTGTAGTCACTAAAAACTTGTTTAATAAAATATACCAAAATTTAAAAAAGAAAAAAAAAATTAAAATATTTAAAAAAAAATCAATTTTAAATTTTTGTTAAGAACAACTCAAGTGCTTCAAGTGCATAGTCATTTCTCTAAGTGTAGTCATTGAAAACTTGTTTGATAAAATATAAATAAAAAATTTAAAGGAGAAAAAAATTAAAAAAAAGAAAAACAAAGTTAAATTCTTGTTAAAAACAAAATTAAATTTTATGGATGGCAGAAAGACTCAAGTGTTGAAGCACTAGTTTCTCTAAGTGTAATCATTGAAAACTTGCTTGATAAAATTTACAAAATTTTATTTAAAACAAAATTTAATAAAAAGTTCAATGCTTTTAAAACTCAAAATAAAATTTTATAGATGGAAGAATGACTCAAGTGCTTCAAGTGCATAGTTATTTCTCTAAGTGCTGTCATCTTGTTGATATAGCATTAAATGTTGAAGCACTGAGAGCATGTTCAGTGCTTAGTTAAATGACGCATGCTGATGCTCCTCCTCCTCCTGCTGCTGCCCCTCCTCCTGCTGCTGCTGCTGCTGATGTGCTTCATTTTGGACGCCGCCTTTTTGTCTGCTTGCTTTTGGTCCTTTTACCTTTGCCTTGGCAAAGATAATGCTACACATATATATAAATATATATATATATATATATACACCTACACAGCAACATTTGTCAATTGCTTTCAATGCCCAGGGACACAAAACTGGAAACGTGACTGAAATGTACTCGAAATGATGAGCAGAAACTTAACTGACAATTGAAGTCAACTCAACCCGAGCACGCATTCAAGTTATTTTCTAGCTCAGCTAAATGCAAATGCTGACATTCACGTAATTACTGTAGCATCAACGTGTATTAAGCGAAGAGCTAAGAATTGTTGAGGGCTGGGTAAGATAATACTCGAACGGCTATTCAGACTCGAAGAGAAGCATTGAAGCTTGAAATTCAATTTAATAAAATTTGATGGGTTCTTTGTGCTTGCAGAGTCTGTGTAGTCTATCTGTGCCATATTTAAAGCTAGAAAGTTGAAGTTGGAAATATAAAGAACTGAACTTCGTTTTATGATGAGCTTAGGTAGGGGGCGTGGCTAATCTTGAGTTACTTTAGCTACAGCATTCCTGGTAAATATTCTCCTTAAGGGCATCAAGAGTCTGAGAATTTTCTTGGCATAAACTCGCGACTTCAGACAAACCCATAAAAAGATGTTAGGAACGGCCACAAAGGAAGGAATTTAGCGAACCGGAAACGCTTCCTCCATTCATTATTACATTTCCTTGAGTAAACCGATGGCTTGTCGATTTGTATTCTGCGTTAGTTTGCTTCACAAATATCAAAATCGAATTGACATTTGCCGCCACTTGCTAAAGTTTTAGCGTTTTCCAATAGCGTGAATTGCTTTTGCCCCACCCTGTATTATCGCCAGGTGTATTGAAGCTACAGACTTGCAACATTTGAATATAAAGTTGTGCATAGCAGCAGAAGGTGAAGCTAACAAAAGACAATTTAAAACTTGATATTCTCCATAAAGATGACTTGGGTCATGTGGCTGCCACTCCTGGCGCATATGTGGAACAATCTCGTACATTACAAAGACGATTGGACGTCAGTAAGACCACCACGATTGAAAATCCTCATACTGCATCAAAGGGTTTGGCTCTTAAATCAATTACCTATCAATGTGTTGTCAAAGTATAAATTATGAGGTGAAGATTCCACAATTAATAAATAAATAAACACAAACAATAAAAATCTCTCACAGCAATTTTCACATTCATCACAATCATGACCATATAGAGCAATGGCAATTTCAGTTTATTAAGCGTGACAATCAGTAACCTCCTGTGGTTGTAATGCTCTTTTAACAAAAGCTTGTGGATTATCCTCACTTTGAATGCGTCAAATCTGATTATTTAAGCATACTCTCATGCAAAAATGAGTTGCATCCTTTTATTTGCCATGAATAGACGAAGATCTCTGTAGAGCAGTAATATAAAGTTTTTCTGATTTGTATCGTATTCGGAAATCGGAAAAACTATACCAAAGAAACTATATAGTACATATCTATTGAGATATCAATAGGTATGATCCGCTTATGCAATTCAAGTACTCTTAACATCTGCAGCCAAAATATCGATATTAGCCTACAAAAAAATTAATATATACGTCTCTTATAGCAGCGCCATGTCTTACATATCTACCGAGAGATCTTTTGACAATTCAAGTACTCTCCTCATCCCCAACCAAAACATCGATACTTGCATAAATGTAGTTCTGAGCGTCCTATCAAATCTCCAATGTGTACACTTTCTGTATAGACAAACCTACATTTTGATATATACAAACACCTGATGCATACATCTCACAGATCCATAGACAGATCTCTTGCCATCAAATACGCTTCTCATCATCGCCAACCACAACATCACTACTTGCCTAAATGTAGTTCAGAGCGAGCATTATGCAGTCGCTATGGTCCGTTTCAATCTCTAATCTTCGCTCGTCAGTACACTTTTAGTCGGATTACCATTTTAAGCATGGTTCGCACCATAATCGGCTTACATCGGGCTATTAAGCGCATCAAATGGTTGGGAAGTCCCCAAACGACAGCGCCGTGCAGTAGACAACAGTTGTTGTTGTTGCTTTTACTTATTCATGTTTGTGCCCCAATATGTCATATTGAGCTGTCAGTTTTCGGGGGTACGTATCTCAATCCATCTGTATACACATATATATGTATATATACAGCTGGCCTTTATCAATTCCAGAACCGACAGTTGTCATGCAGAATTCATGTGATATGCCCTTTGAATAGCATGGCTAGCTATGCGACATGAATGTCTGCTGGGAGCAGCATTTACTCGTTTCGCTATTGATATATGCACGGGCAAAACAATGTTTGTTTTTTTTTTTATGAATTGATGGCTTTATTATCCCATGGAAAATGGGAGTTGAGGGTAGTTGAGCGAGTTGAGGTCCTATGTGCAAGTGTATGAGTTGAGTTGATATACATGCATGTTGTAGTTGTAGTAATGTTCGTCTGTTTGTTTGTCCGTCCGTCCGTCCGGCTGTTCGTCCGCCCTTCCATCCGCCTGGCTGTGGCTTGAACTACAAAAGCTTAAGACTTGAATTTTTAATGCATAATACTGTATTATCCTACGCAGTATGAGCTTATTATATTTTTCAACAACTCGACCCATTTTCTTGTTATCGATAACAATCGAAAAACGTATTTCTTATAGTAAAGATTTGTGCTTTTGCAAATACATGCATCTAGATGTTATTATCAGTCTCTGAAAATTTGATGAAGTAAGTGTTTTTTAGAACGAAAGTTATTCATTATTTAAATTCCTATAGTGGAGCCTTTAAGCGCAGTCCAAGTACAGAGTGTGTAAGTGTGTGTGAGTGTACGTATATGTGCAAATGTGTGTGCTTTTTTGCTCTGACTGAAGCAGCTCCGCAGAGTACATCAGCATTTCAGGGTATTGTATAATCGGATAATCCAGTCTAGACAGTTTTGCATGGAAAATCAGCTCTCGTAACTAAACTGCTCTGACTGAATGCTTGGAGCAGTAGGTCTGCAGGCAAAAACAGCTCTTCAGGGTATTTCCTAGTCGAGTACTCCCTTCTAGAGCTCTCTAAGTGGAACAGCAGCTTTTCAGGCAAAACTCCTTGAGGCATTTCCTAGTCGGGCACTCCAAACTAAACCCTTCTGACTAAATACTTGGAGCAGCTGCTCTTCAGGGTATTTCCTAGTCGAATGCTCCCGTCTAAGGGCTCTTTGGCTCGTGCCTTTAATTTTTTTGTACGCTGTTCCCTGCGGAAAAATGATATATTGACTTTGTGCCATTCATTTGCATTTGCATTTTCATTTTCATTTTTATTTTTATTTTCTTTCCACTTTCATTTACATGTTCAAGTTGTTTGCCCACCTTTTTGGCTAATTCCCGTGTGCAAAAACACATAAGCTTTAAGGCCTTTTGCATATGAAATTACATTTTCAACTTTGTAAGTCGAGTCAATTTTGACTCAGATATTGATTGAAGAAGAGAAGAAAAAGAGCTTTGTTTCTTTGAGCTGATTGAGGCTTCATTAGCTCAGCGGTTATTTTTTAGATTTTTGTTTTATGTACCGGCATAAATTATGAAAGTTTTAATGACTAGCTTTAATCAGTGTTTAAAGTTCTATATGCATTTATAGAGCAAAATCTGTTATATATAAGAAAATAGTGAATATTTATAGCATGACAAACGTAACTAAAATTGAAGTTCGCCTAACTCAGCTTAGTTTCTCTGCTGCTGGGTAAGGCCAATGAATTGCAGAAATATGACCAGCGAATCGATTATAAAGACAAACATCTGTGAAAAAAAAGGGAAAAGAAAATAAACTAAACTATAAACATATTGATTTCGTCCAAGCCTACCCCAGTTAGAGTTTTCAGATTCAGATGGTAAATGCCACAGACGTCGAACTGCACCGAGTTCTGCATGATCTGTAGCGAAAAGTCTTCCGTTTGCTTGCGTGCGATGGCGGTGCGTGCTCTAATCCCATTTCCGTTTCCGCTTCCGTTTGCTGGCTGGCGTCGCCAGGCGCCATTAATCAGCACCAGCAGCTGCTGTGACTGCGAAACGGAATGCTTTGAAATGAATTGGCTGGGTCGATGGACGGCAACTTACGCGCTGGGCACAGCTGTCACAGACGGCGCACAGTGTCCAGATCTTGATGATTGTGGGCAGAACCACATAGACGGTCTGCCAGAGCAGCAGCCAATTGATGTTGATGGCTGTCAGCCGCCACAGAATGATGTAGGCATAGCAGACGACAATGAAGTCGCCCATGCAGAGTACGTTCATCAGCAGCACCGACAGCCCGTAGATGCGGGAGAGCTGGCTCGTCAGGCGCAAGATGTGGGCGTAGTTGGCCCGCAGCTCGAGGCTGTCGCGGTGTCCGTGCAACAGCAGCAGCCGTTGCTGCAGCGCCAGCAGCTTGACATCCAGCCGCACCACCATCAGCGACATCTGCAGGTAGCGCGCGCGCACCGCCTGCGTCGTGTATAATTCACGCAGGTTGGGCAGCAGCTGCCGGCCCTTGATCGCCTGGAAGGCGGTCCTAAAAACGGCGCAGCAGACGATGAAACACTCGAGTGCCACATGCAGGCGTAGATTGAAGCCCGCTGACATTGGCCCACCAGTTGCCGGTAGCTGGGCCAAGAGTCGGCGCTCGCGATTCCGCAGCAGCAACGCCTGCAGCACCATCAGCATGTGGGCCAGGAGATAGGCGAGGCTCATGGCATCGATGATCCTGGCGTAGGTGCCGAAGTAGTTCTGGCGCTGACTGTGCACGTCGTTCATCGCCCAGTTGTGGGCAAAGTAGTGCCACACCTGCCGCACCATATCGGCCAGCACCAGAGCCAGGTAGCTGGTCAGCAGCCGCTGCACCGTCGGCTTCTGGGCACTGCAGCTGAGCGCCAGCAGCCGGAAGTAGCCGGACAGAAAGAGCTCCGTGCGGCTGCCCATGACCCACTCAACTGAGTTCTGCGCTTACACGCGCCGTCTGCGTGAAGTGTATGAAAGCATAATTAATTAGCATTAGGCCATATCGGGCCAATTAATCGAAGTAGCTAATGTGGACTTTTGAAAATGCTAATCATATTTTAATGAAATATTTTACTCTGTCAATCTACCTAAAGATCTGAATTTAAGGAGTTAACCAAATTATATTATAATCTGCCTCTATCTTCAATTTCTCTCTCGCTCTTTTTAAGAGATATATATATTTGTTGCTTCTTTCTTGATACTGCCGTTGCCTTAAACTTCACTACCTCTACCTTCTACTTCTACTTCTACTTATATCTCTACTTCTACTCTTACTTCTACCTCTACCTCTACCTTTACCACTATCATTACCTCTACCTTTACCACTATCATTACCTCTACCTCCACCTCTACTTCTAGCTCTACCTCGACTTCTACTTCTACTTCTACTTCTATCTTTACTTCTACTCTTACCTCTACCTCTACCTCTACCTCTACCTCTACCTCTACCTCTACCTCAACCTCTATCACTACCACTACCTCTACCTCTACTCCACCTCTACCTCTACCTCTACCACTATCTTTCTCAGTCTCAGTTTGAATCCCAGCTAACAAACTACCAATTCAATATTTATTAATTAGCATTTACTTCTATTCATATTCATACTCATATCTATAATTATCTCATTTTCTTTTGCAGTGCTAACGGTGCTCAGTATCACCATCAAGTACAACGAATATGCGACAGACAAGGGCGGTAATATTAGCATA
Source organism: Drosophila hamatofila (assembly GCA_035045345.1). Classification (NCBI taxonomy): domain Eukaryota; kingdom Metazoa; phylum Arthropoda; class Insecta; order Diptera; family Drosophilidae; genus Drosophila; species Drosophila hamatofila. The sequence goes on from JAWNPA010000041.1 coordinate 7,454,223, forward strand.
CCCTGCATAGCACAGGGCAACATCATGTGGGTTAAGGAACACGGCAGCAATAACACCATTATACAGGTGATGATAGATCTTAGTGTATATACACTATATACTCAATATGAATGCAACCCATTTGACTTGCATATGTATGTGTATGTCTTCTCCTCCCTAGACGGGTCGTATATTGGTGTTGCGCAATGTGAGTACCTCGGATAGTGGCATCTATGTCTGCTTTGCAACGGTGCCCCTAACAACAACAACAACAGCGAGACCAACCACGGCAAGGGCGGTAACCAAGCCAGCGACAGCAGCAGCAGCAACTACCTCAGCGCCGCAAAAGGAGGAGGAGAAAGAGCGGGAGCTGGAGCAGGAGCTGGAGCCAACGCAACCTGTCGCGGTGGAGGAGGAGCAGGAGTATCGGGCCTACCAGCGCACCAAGCTGACCGTGCGCACCACACCTGGCCCGGTGACCCAGCTGTACTTCAAGGCCTCCACCATATTGGGCTTTCTCATTTGGCGCTTCAACAAGACCCAGTCCGGTGGCTATCCCGTGCGCAGCTTCACGGCTGAGTACCGCAACATCTCGTACCGCCAGCCGCCCTACAATGCCAGCTTCGAGCACGCGTGGAGTCGCATGGATCCCATCAACATAGCACCCAATGTGGTGAGTAGAGTGGTGCTTGCTCCTGCTGGCACCCCATCGGGCGCCCCTTTGGTCGCCCCTTTTACATAAGAATCATTTCCGCTACATAATCACTTCCTTCGAGTCACAGCGCCAAATGGAGGTCTATCGCCTGGCGCCCAACACCACCTACGAGTTTCGGATATGGGCCAACAATGAGCTGGGCAGCGGCACGGTGGTCACCACCAATGTGACAACATTGCCCGAGACCAAGGAGGAGGGTAAGCGGCCACTTAGAGTAGACTGCCTGTACCACAGCCAACACCAAATACAAATACTAACTAACTATCTAACTAACTAACTAACTATCTAACTAACTAACTAACTATAAATCTAATAATAAGAATCGATTTTAAAACGAAGTCTTAGTTCTAGCTAGATAAACATTCGATAGTTAACTTGCTGTCGTGCCTATCTAGTATCTATCTGTAGAAATTGCTGTTATTTGGTGTCAACTGTACGCGGCGCAGGATCTACATAAATATATATGTATATATCCTGTGTGGCATTATTCTAGTAGTAATTATCTATTGATTTGTGATTTCTATAATTTCACACACACTAACACACCCACCCACACACACATACATATATATATATCTACACAGATATAGAGATGATTTGATGCTTTCAGTAATTCGTATCTGGTAATTTTGTCGTTTGTCATCATCTCTCTCTTTTCTTATCTATCTCAATTTATATATATATACGTACGTGCTCGAGGACCGTGCAGATCTCATACGCCTTATTAAACCCGACTTAGATAATTTCGATCCGCGCATTTGGATAGTCGCCGTCAGCATAGTGCTCGGAACACTTGTGATATTAGCCATCGGACTCTGTATTGTGCTCTCTAAGGAGTGCTATCAGGCAACGCAAATGGGTACAGCCAATTCGCCAACAACAATAGCAAATAACTAAAACTAAACGAGATATATATATATATATATATATATATATATATATATATATATATATATATATATATATATATGTATATGCTGTACATACACGATTTTTGATTTGGCTAATGTTGTTGTTATTGTTGCTCGTAATTTAACAAACAAACAAACCAAAAATGCAAACAGCAATGCAACTCGTTGCTTGTCATTGTCATTAGCATTGCCATTGCCATTGTCATTGCCATTGCCAGTGTTGTAAATTAACCTGAATCCCAAATGCTTTTTAATGGTTTTCATGCACTAGAGTAAAAAATATATACAAAATATTATCATTTAAAAAAAATATATATATATAAAATATATATCAAATTCCAACTGCAAATCTGTAAAGCAAATATAGTGCCTGGACTCCATTAGCGTGCTTCTTCTTCTTCTGTTTTTTGTTTTGTGTTTCATCAGCTTTTGTTTCCATACCCTTTGGTTTCATACATACACAAGCTATGCATATTTGTTGTATTTGTTGTCGTTGTTGTTGTTGTTGTTGGTGTTCGATTTCGCATTGTTTTTGGTGTTTGATTTATGCTTATTAAATATTAAATATATATATCAAATATATATATATATATACCTCTAGTTGTAGTAGCTACTCTTAACAACTATCATTAGCTGCAAAGCCAATATACTTACTATATATATATATGTACATAAAACTGGAAGCGGACGTAGAGCCAAAACAGTCCACGCTTATTATTTTGCTTATTTATTATATATAACAAAAAATCTATATATGTATATCTATAGAAATTGCAGCCTAACTTTATGCATATACAATTTATATTTTAAGTGAATAATTATATTTAGCTGCAAACGACAAAACGTATAGCAAACAAAATCAAAATTCAAATGAGTTAATTTGATATTCAATTCAATTAAATTTCTAATGAGATTCTGAGAAAAACGTAATCGAATTCAATTATAAACAGAACTCAGAATGTTTGCAGTCGGGCACCATCGACTGCACAATACTCGTTTGCAGTTCAATAATTTTCGGTAAGCCTCAAAATTTTGTAGCTGCAGCTGAAAAACTTTGTAAAATATATATTATTTTCCGATTTACCATGACCCCCATATATATATAATAAAGCAGTGGATGAAGCTGAAAGACACTTAGATGAGAAATGTTGGAGAAGTTTTCAATTGTAGAAGATATAGTTAAACTGTTTTACCACGCCCCTATATACATATATATGTATATACTTTACATAATTAGTCTAGACCCAAAGTTTTCCAAATATAAACAAAATTTTTACCAAACAAACCCGATTTGCCAATATCGCGTCAAGAATATAAACTGTTCATTATATGCCAATTTAAATCATTTTTAAATCTGAAGAGTCTAGCACCTTCAATAATAGCGTTTATATAAGACTAGCCATAGTATTATCAGATATTCTACGCCCTTAGTCAGCGTATTATGCACAGATTGGAGTATAAAAGAGTATATAATTAAAATTTTAAGTCTATAGCTAGAATAGCGGAGAAATGGTTTGCTATCACATGAGCGGACGGAAGACGGATGATGAGTGGGCGGGTGGACGGACGGACGAACGGACGGACGGGCGGACGAACGGACGGACGGGCGGACGAACGGACGGACGGATGGATGAACGAACAAGCGGATGGTTGGACGGAAAAACAGACGGGTGGACAGACGGACGGACGAATGTACAGACAGATGGACGGACAGACAGACGGATGGTTGGACGGAGAGACAGCCGGGTGGACAGATAGACGGACAGACAAACGGACACACAGATACCCAAACAGCTAAATAGATGCACGGAGGATGGACGGACGCGTTGATAGTTAGTCAAGCAAACGGACGGATAATTGATAGACGGATGAACGGACGGATGTACAAAAGAACGAACAGTCAGACAGCATAGCACAATCAATTGACATTTCTAGCTTCGTGAACGAGTATAAACATAAAAATTGACTAGCAGCAATTAGCTGAAATTACTTAATATATAATCTCAATCAAAAATGCCGTCTCTACGCAAGACCTCAATATACTTATTAGCGACCAAAGTTTTTTAGCCACATCTGTGATAGACAACGAGCACAATCTCAATATGCACCCTAAGAACTATAAGTAGAGCTCTAGAAATATGCACTGAACAAGTAGGAATAAAAAAAAGCAAATATTTTAAATACTATTGAAAAAAAAAAAAGATGCTTTAACCCGTGACCAAAAGTGAAATGAAGAAAAATGAAATTGAAACAAAGTACCTATATATCATATGCGATGTAATATGGGCAACTTGGCAGCGTGTGATAAGTTCGGTGATATATGATTTATGCTTTCCTGCCTTCCTCTGCTGTCACTTTGCTGTTGAATTTCCATTTCGATTTGCAATTTCCATTTTCAATTTAAAAACCAATTTCAATGTGTAATAAACAAATTAAGCAAATGTTAGTTTAACTATCTATTGATGTTGTAAACTATATACACACACTTATATATATCTATATATGTATATCTGTTTATATATATATATACATATATTCACATATACATAAGTAGCAATTAATATTCCATTTTATGTGCTTTGTGTTGTGGCACGCCAATTAAATGTTTGAATCCTTATATAAAGAAAGTAAAATACATTTATTGGAACATTTTCTAGAGCCTTGTATTGTTTCCTCTTTTGATTTCAGTTAATGTGCTTATTGTTAGACATACATATGTGTCATATATGTACACACCAATACAGACACACACACACTCACACACATACTCACACAAATACGTGGCTTGAATTGAATTTACATACAAAATATGCAGACACAAACCAACACACATATTACGTATACGCAGTGCTGGTCGCTTTTAGCAATTTATGAAGCGCTCTTAACAGCTAAACAGATATGCATATTCACATAAATATGCACATACATGCAGACACTCACACATACACACATCCACGCACGCGTTTGCCTCAATTTGAAAATATTATCAAAATTATATTACGTATACGCTGCATTGGTCTCGCTTCTGCCAGTTGATAAGCGCGCTTAAAAGCCATATACGCACACACATACAGACATACACACACACACACATACACATACATACATACACACATACATACATCCACACATATATATATTTTTATATACGCACATTAACACAATTTTTGAAAGAAAAAAAAAAAAGAAATAAAAGCAATTAGTAAAAGGTAATGTAATTAATGTCAAATGATGTTTAATGCTATTTTTTCATTCTACTCTTTCTTCTTTATCTCAATTCTCGTTCCATATCTGTCTCTTTTCTCTTTCTCTCTCTCTCTCTTTCTCTCTCTCTCTTTCTCTCTCACACTGTTACTCTTTTTCCATATCACTTTTTAATACACACACTCTCTCCATCTCTTTTTTCTCTTTCTCTATCTATCTCTCATTTCTCTATCTCTCTCTCTCTCTCTTCCTCTTCCTCTTTCTCTCCCTCTTTCTCTTTCACTCTCTGATTATTTCAATACACACATTCTCTCTCTCTCTCTATCTCTATCTCTATCTATCTTTAATTTCGCCATCTCTCTCCATTTCTCTCTCTCTCTCTCCATTTCTCTCTCTCTCTCTCTCTCTCTCTCTCGCTCTTCCTCTCACTCATTCTCTCTCTCTTTCTGATTATTTCAATACACATACACTCTCTCTCTGTTTCTCTTTCTCTATCTATCTTCCATTTCTTTATCAATCTCTCTCTCTCTTTCTCTCTCTATCTTTCATATTGCATTGACTCTAACTTCTATATCATGCTATGCGGCCTTTTAGAACTCAAAGATGGTTGGGACAGCATTGAGCTTATACCGAATATAATACTTAATCCCGGTTTCAGTGAATCCGACGGACCCAAGAGCGTGCCGCCATTCACGCGCACCGTCATCTTTGGCCACAATGGACAGCCCTATAGCGATGATGACGATGACGAGGAGGAGGATCCGGAGCCGAAAATGGAAAAGTTTAAGCGTAAAGTTTCCGTATTCTTTACAGGTCCCACCATCAAACGTATTTGAAAGTACAAAGTGCAATTTACTGGCTACGCCCGTTCACATCAATCTAGGTTGTTTTTGATTGTGCTACGGTTTAACCCAAAATCTATACACACATACATGCATACATGCATACATCAGTACATCAGCACATACATCTGATGTACGTAGAGCTTATCGTTTGTGCTGCAGGCGCGATAATTTGATTTTCGGTTTCATTCGCTTCGAATATGCTATGTTATCTACTGTTAATTGTTAAACTACGAACTGATCACCCCTATCGAATGCTAAAAATAGCTCGGCTCGATTCCAAAAACTTGCATCACTTTCACCCAAGTAAGAGGAGAGCTCACTCTGTAGATAAACGTGAAAGATGTTAACAACAAATTGTAAAAACCGAAATGTTCAACATTTCGTGCTCATAGTATGTATTTTGGAAAGGTTAACACACACACACACACACAGGCACATACACTCACACACATACACACACACATACGCACTTGTGTATTTTACATAATGAAATGACAACAAAAATATTGCTGTGATATTAATTCAATTGAAGGACATTATAAAGATTTATTAATACTCGTATATAGCAAAATCAAATCTCGAACATGAACACACACACACATGCATACACAGAGAGAAATTCTTAGTTATTTTGGTTTGTGTAGTGAATTACAGTTACAGGCATAAATTACATAATTGCTGAAGATAATTATTTCAAGTAAATATATATATATTTGTATCTAAATATTTGTTCTTGTTTTTTATTAAAATTTTAAAGTATATAAATATATATATATATATATATATATATATATATTTTTTTTTTGTTTTTTTAAATTTTCTTTTGTGTGAAAATATTCAATCAAGATTTAGAAAACCTTTAAAGTATATGTATAAAAATATATATATTTGAATCTAAAAAGTTATCGATATTTAAAAAGAATAGTTACAAATATATTTCTTTTTTTATTTCGAAAATTTAATTTAGTAAAACTACAAACAAGCTGCTCGCAGTTTATATATAATTATGATTTATTCAAGTCAGATAATCAAAAAAAAAAAAAAAAAGGAAAAGAAAACAAAAACGAAGAATAACTAAAAAAACTGTGAATGAATTTTATAATTGAGCAAATATTTTGCACTGTAGCGCGCACCATGAAGAAGAAGAAGAAGAAAAACAAATATTATTAAAATATTATACATGTGTACAGTGTACAATCGTATATGGAGAGTTATATAAACAATATGATTTCAGCATGTTAGGAAAGGGTTTTTTAAATATTTAAAACAACATGAAATAAAGAAAAATATTGCCTGCGCGACATAATTTACAGGAAAACAATATATATATAAATATATATATCTATATATATACATATAATTAATATAGCTAAATTGCTTCCAAAACTTTAGTAGATACAAGCGAAAGCAAACAATGAAATTGTTATTGATTTTACCTATAGAAGAAACACGTTCTGTTTTCAATGAGAATTTTCCAATAAGCACAACATTGTATAAATATACTATATATATATATATACACACTATATATATATAGCTATGTATATTATGTAAATTAAGAAAGACTGTAGCTAACTGTTAACAGACATTTAGCCTGATTGCTATGCTTTATAACTTAACTGAGTTTCAGTTCAACATTGCTCTCGCCTTAAAGCTAACAAACTTAACAGCAATAATTATGAAATATCTTCAGCTGCACTTTCTGTTCTTTACCAAGAAAGAGAGAGAGAGAGAGAGAGACAGAGAGAGAGAGAGAGAGAGAGAGGGGGGAGGGAGAGGGAGAGTGGGATAGATGTATCTTAAATACTTCTGAATTAATAAGAGAAGCACGCTTGAGCCTTAAACTACGCTTTAAGATGTTTCACGTTCCGTATATGCTAAACACAAAACCAACAAAAGAATGCTGCTCCTTAATCATAACTAAATCTGTGGATATAGTACGTAATCATGTACATATAGCCGCACTCAAGAGTTTCTAATTCCAATTAACTTCAAAGCTCTTATGCTTTTTGTAAATGACCATTAAACTATATTTAGAGAAAAACAACAACAAAATGGATTACATTAACAAAGCTAATAAAAAATTTAAAAAAAGCAAATACAAATACACACACACACACAAACACATGAACAATTATTGAAATAAAATGAAGTTTACACAAAAAGTGAGCAAATGGCTTAAAGCGTTTTAAATCTCATTGTTTTGTTTTTTGATTGTTTGTTCAACTTTATTTAAGTAATTTATACTCTGGGAGGTCATCATTTACTTTTCTGGGACAAAAAATGCATACATATACATATAATGGGGGAGGGGGGAGGACAACCATGTGGTAGGGCTCCATGGGATGCCCAGTTCGCGTTAGCGTTGATTAATCGTAATATGTAAAAAGCTTAGCTTAAACTTAAACGCACTTAACGAAATTGAGTGTAGCCGAGCCTAGAGCGCTACACTCGCCAAAGTATTTGCTGTCGAATCCATAGCTAAACTTAACTTAAACCGTACACACACACACATATTATATCATATATTGTGAAGTGGGAATGCATTCCAAATCAAAACAAATTGAAACTGAACAAAATTCGTAAGTCTGCCAAATGCAAAGCGTGTTAGGTAATTACATTTGTTTGCTTATTAGATATACATATATGCATGCATATATACATATATGCATATGTGTATATATATATATATATATATATATATATATATATATTCCATATTTATATTTAATAGAATTTGTTTAGTTGTAGCTGCTTTTTGGTGTCAACATCTCAATTATGGGGTCTGTGTACGTCTACTCGCCCACTATTAAACACTAATACATTTCATCATCATCTCCATCATCGTCATCAATTTTCGTAAAATATTCTAGTCACATTTGCCTTGAGCCCCACCCAAGTTTCATATACATATTTGGGTTGTTGTTGTCCATCTCACATGGACATTTCGGGCATTTTGTTGTGCTTCAAATTGATCTGCACACTTTGGGAGAACATCTTGATGATGCCATAGTTATCGTTGGTATACACCCTTAAGAAACTAGGCACATTCTTGTTCAGAAGCTCGTGACAAAATTGCGGATACTTTCGAAACGCCGGCTGCTTATCATCCCACATGGACAAGATGTCGCAGTCATCGCTGCAATCATCAAAAACAGATATATATATTAACAAACGTATTATAGCCAATGGAATGGACAGACTTACTGCACTTCGTTGGTGCACTCGTCTAGCGATATGATTAAGTATTGGATTTTCAACTGTGTATACTGATTGTAGATATCAGACGATTGCTGGCGACTGTACACCGAGTAGACGTGCTCCGTACGCTCCCTGTGAAGTAGTTGATTGTTGACATTAGAACTTGAATTGGCAAACACTCGAAGCTGGTCAACGAAAAGAGACTTACGCCATTTGACGCATTTCGAGGTGGGCATGATTGACGATCGGCCGCCTGGTTGTCAAGTGCACGGTGCCAATTATCTCAACGGGGCCGGCGAATACGGCATCGCGTTCCGTATTCAATTTGATCCACTCGAGCATGCCCTCCAGGTCATCAGTCTGCTGGTTGTAGCGTGTGGGAAAGTACTCCTCGCGTATATTCTACAAATGAAGTCACTAAAGTCAATATATATATAAATGAGAGACGTTGTAAGCTAACCACCATGCCGGGATCGAACATGCTGAGCAGGAAGACGGCCAGCGAGACGGACCAGAAGACGTTGCGCTGACGATGATACCAGATCTTGGAGCAGACCGTCGGCGCTATCACACAGCCCTGCGTGAAGCTGAGAAAGAAGAGCTTGCGCACGGACAGGCCGACCAGCGTGAAGATCAGCATCTGGATGAAGCTGTACATGTAGTGCAAATTCAATATCTGAGCATTGATTGTGGGCACGACGGAGTCGCGACGCGCTGAGGCCGCCGGACGGCGTCTGCCGTTGGCTGGCTCTTTGGGCTCCTTGGCTTTGGACGGTAATGTTTCCTCAGTATCAGGTTCCGGTTCCGGTTCAGGTTCAGGTTCAGGTTCAGTTGTTGTCGTTGTCGGCGGCACTTCAGATTCAGATTCAGATTGAGTTTTAGTTTCTGACTTCGTTTCCATTTCTGTCTTCGTTTCTGCTTCCGTTTCCGTTTCTGTCTTAGCTGGAGTTTCGTTTGTCGTCGGCTCTTTGGCATTCGATTCGCTGGCCTGCTCGCGCTCCTTGCGCTGCTTGTCACTGTTGCGATGTATCTGCGCCTTGAGTCGCTTAATGTCCTGCATGAAGTCATCACGCTCCGGTGGCTGCTCCTGCTGCATTTTGGCCTTCTCCCGCTTGTAGCGCTCGTAGTCGTGGTCGCAGCTCTCGAGCATGGCGAAACATTGTTGGAGCTGCTGTTCGGTTTGCTTGTTGGACATATCGCTCATGGACACGTGGTGCTCTTCGAGGAAATCCTCGAGCACATAGTTGCGAGCGCGCTCCCGTTGCTCCTGATTAGCCTTTGTGATGATGTTGCTCTTGCGCCACTTGCGGAAGAATGTGGCCAGCATGACGACGCCGTACATGCAGTACGGCTTCACGATCAGCGTCTTGACCAGCTGCCACAGCTCCGACCAGGCGACGCGTTCATAGAGCGGATTGCAGGCAGACAGATTGGTCACAAAGCTCACCTTCGCCTGCAGCATCCAGTATGCCCACATATCGCAATAGTGTATGTAGGTGTTCTCCTGCCAGTTGAGCAGCCCGGATCTGTTCAGCATGTCCACCAGTTTGCCCTGCATGTTGTTGGCGAACAGCGGCGCCAGCAGCAAAAACTTGAACGAAAAGTAATCGCCTTGCTGCACATTGTTAGTTGTTAGACGGCGATTACGCAACTGCCGGAAGAGCGTAATCACGAACATGCTGAGGGCCAGACTCAGTTGCCAGGTGAACAGCAACTGGGTGTTGCCGTGTGAGATCAGAAAGGCCAGGGCGTTGCCCAGCAGATGTGAGAGCGAATAGTCCAGGGCGAAGGCATTCGCCAGCCCCACGGGCATCGAGCAAATATTCCACGACGACATCAGTATGAAAATCTGTGTGGTGAATATATAGTTGGAGAACGGCCACGAGAGCAGGGCACAGGCCGTAAACACAGACATCGAACCGACCTATTCAAAGTGCAATTACATTGAATTATTATCGATTACACAATGATTCAGATATTTACCATGAAGAAGCGTGAAGTGTGCTTCTGCCGATGCAGCAGTCGGCCGATGCAAATGCATAAATAAAACATTTGCAGGAATATAAAGGGAAATGCAAAATTTTCACGTGCCAGCGGCCGTTCATAGATTTTGCCAGCAAAGCTGTGGAACATTAAATATGAAATGACGCCATAGATGCCACCAAAGACATTCTCGCTGAGCAGTGTTCCATACAAGTAGAGCACCAGCAGCGTGAGGCCGCCCATTAGCCAAACGAACTCCAGGTAGAACTCCATGGGCTGCAGGCTGGGATTGAAGCCGGCGCGCACAATATGGAAGATGTAGCTGCAATCAAAATACGATCAAGTAATGGAAAACTGCATCAGTTGAGCCTCATTTGGCAAATCCCAATCAAATCATTATATAGATTGCCTACTTCCTAATCTTTGTCATTTCGTTTGCTGATGTAAGAGTATATGATTCAGACTTTTTTTGTACTCTTTTATCAACAGTGAAAATAGAAACCAAAACTTCTATCCAAACCATGATTCATATAAATTTTCAAAAATAAATAAACAAAAATTGTGTATGCAATAAGGGCGTGGGCCAGATGCAAGTGCATTATTTACTTACGCTGTAACCAACTCGGGAAGCACGTAGAAACGCTGGAGCACATTGACGCTGTGCGGATATTCAATGTCAGTGACATTCTTTAGCTGGTCGTAGCCATGCCAGAAGTCTGGGCCATCGGCTAGCTTCTTGTAGAATGTGTAATAGAGGGCATCCTCGCGGCGCAGCAGGGATTCGCGCTCCAATTGATTGAGATGCCGTATGTTGGTGCGCGCCTCGAAGATAACGCGCACATGGTGCACATACAGAAAAAAGAAACCCGAGCCTAATGGGCTGCGTATTATCGCTGAAGCGGCCGGCGATTTGCAACAAAATCTACTTACCAATTAGCGCGTGTGATAAAATTACATACAAATTGGGCTCGCGCATATTTCTGGCGTTTCGGTTGCGTCTATCTGGTTAGTTCGATTGTTTATTCATAATTTGTGCTGGCGTCTATGTGATGAAATTAGTCGAGTTTCCTCTGATATGGCTGCAGCTTTTTACCCGTAAACAAAAAAGTATTTACCACAGCTGATATCTTCGTTGCCATAAAGATGAATCAGCTGATTGCAGCGAATTGTACCAGCTGTGCTATCGATGTGCTGGAATGCTAGTATTTTTATATCGAATATAAAGGATATACAATTTTATATGATTTACTATTTATTAAAATTGTTCTGCACTACTGCAACTAATTAATTTGGTCTTTATTTGACGTCTTATGTTATTTGATGAATTATTTGGGTGCTCCTCAAATTTATGGAACTTACTATCGATATTGTTGTTAACGTTTACATCGGTCATCGATGATTGTGGGTGTTTGGTATTTTGCGATAAGTGATTTGTTTTTAAATTGCAGTCACACTGCGGCTTCTCTACTTTTCTGCATTTGAAGGCGCATTTTAATTTTTTAAATAAAAAAGTGAATTTTCTTTGCTGTTCGCTGACCATGGAGCGTTATTTGGTGAGCTCCCTGGTGGGCCAGGGCTCCTTTGGCTGTGTGTACAAGGCCCAGCGGCGCATCGACGACAAAGTGGTGGCCATCAAAGTTATATCCAAGGTGGGTTTTTTTTCTCATAACATTCCGTCAAAGGCGAGGTAGTTGCAGCAGGTGAATACTAATTAGCTATATATTTGCAGCGAGGTCGCTCCACTCGCGAGCTGAAGAATCTACGCCGCGAATGCGACATCCAGGCACGCCTCAAGCATCCCCATGTCATTGAAATGGTTGAGTCGTTCGAGTCCAAATTCGATTTGTTTGTGGTCACGGAGTTTGCGCTTATGGATTTGCATCGATACTTGTCATTCAATGGCGCCATGCCCGAGGACCATGCACAGCGTGTTGTCTGTCATCTGGTCTCGGCGCTTTATTATCTGCACTCGAATCGCATACTGCATCGAGACCTGAAGCCGCAGAATGTGCTTCTGGACAAGAATATGCACGCTAAGCTTTGTGACTTTGGCCTGGCACGCAACATGACTATGGGCACACATGTCCTCACCTCCATCAAGGGCACACCCCTCTACATGGCACCGGAGCTGCTTGCCGAGCAGCCGTATGACCATCAGGCCGATATCTGGTCCTTGGGCTGCATCGCATACGAGAGTATGTCTGGACAACCACCGTTCTGCGCAACCTCCATACTGCATCTTGTGAAGCTGATCAAGCACGAGGACGTCAAGTGGCCCAGTACTCTAAGCAGCGAATGCCGCTCCTTCCTTCAGGGTTTGCTCGAGAAGGATCCGGGCATGCGCATCTCGTGGACGCAGTTGCTCTGCCATCCTTTTGTCGAGGGCAAGCTGTACATACCCGAGGTGCAGGCAGCACAGAGCTCGCCCTTTATAAACCCCCAACTGGCCAAAGACTCCAAACACTTGCATCAGTCTCGGTGCGTACTTAATTTGACTAAAGTAAAGCCCACTAATCCTTGACTTTTTTTCTGCACATAGACAACCGGGCGTGGATTTGGGTGAGGTATTGGCAGCTCTTAAGTTGAGTGACGTGGCCAACGAAAACCTGAGCACGTCACGCGATAGCATCAATGCCATTGCGCCGAGCGACATTGAGCAATTGGAGACGGATGTGGAGGACAATGTGCACCGGTTAATTGTGCCATTCGCAGATGTCTCCTATCGAGCCCTGCCCAGCAGCACAGCGGCCGCTGTGGCTGGTGTCATGCCACTGGTCAATTCACAGACCTGCTTTGTCAGCGGCAACTCGAACATGATACTCAATCACATGAACGACAACTTTGCCATCGAAACGCCGGCCGCCAGCGCAACGAAATTGATGAAGTCCAAGCTGAAGATGGCACTCAATATAAAGCAGTCGCGCAGCAAGGACTTGGAAAAGCGCAAACTCAGTCAGAATTTGGATAACTTTTCGCTGCGTCTGGGACAGAGCATCGACACAGAGGCGCAGCGTAAAACAACCGAGATGCTCACACAACAGACGCAAGCGCAGCAGCTGAATGAGAAGAAGGCGCAGCAGCTAAAGCAATCGATGCATTCCAACAACGATGAGAAATTGAGCAGCGAGTTAGTAAATTGCTGCAGTTTTCAGATGAATCAATTTAAAGATATCTTTTCCGCTTTCAGCAATTCACCGCCATGTCTATTGCCCGGCTGGGACAGTTGCGACGAATCTCAGAGCCCGCCCATTGAGAACGACGAGTGGCTGGCGTTTTTGAATCGCTCGATACAGGAGCTGCTGGACGGTGAATTTGATTCGCTGAAGCAGCATAATCTAGTCAGCATCATTGTGGCACCGCTGCGCAACTCAAAGGCCATACCCAAGGTGCTGAAGAGCGTTGCGCAGCTGCTGTCGCTGCCGTTTGTGCTGGCCGACCAGCATCTGGTGGCGGAGGCCATCAAGGGCGTCTACATTGACGTCAAGCTGGTGCCCAATTTGATGTACGCTTGCAAGCTGCTCCTCTCCCAGCGCCAGCTAACCGACTCGGCTGCCTCGCTGCCAGCCGCCACGGGCGTCTCTCTAAGCCGCACGCTACGCAGTGTCTCCGATCTGACAGCCGAGGAGATGAGTACCGCCTGCAGCTTGTACGAGCTGGTCTGCCATCTGGTCCATCAGCAGCAGCAGTTTCTCAGCCAGTTCTGCGACGCAGTGGCCATACTCGCTGTCAACGACATGTTCATTAACTTTCTAACACACGGTAAGCAAATGGCGGGTGTAGAAGAGGACGATTCATCTCTAACACTTCCTTTGTGATTGGCAGATTTCAAGGACAACAGCGCAGTACGTTTGGCCAGCTGCATGCTGGCATTGTTCTGTTGCGTTCTGCGCGAGCTGCCCGAGAACGCCGAGCTGGTGGAGAAGATTGTATTCGATTCGCGCCTGCAGCTGGCGCAACTCCTGCAGAGTCGCCATCAGTTGTTGCGTCAGCGCGCCTGCCAGATGCTGTTGCTCTTGGCACGCTTCAGTCTGCGCGGCGTGCAGTGCATTTGGAGTGGGGAGCTGAAGAGCGCCTTGCAGGCGCTGGCCGAGCAGCAAACCTGCCAATCCCTGCGACTGGAGGCCGCCCAAACGCTAGAGGAGCTCAGTCAGTTCAGCTTCTTTGTTGCCCAGGCAACTGTTTAGTGTTTATTACTCAAAATACTTGTATTTGCTCAATAAATCGTAATCCATGTCTAGCCAAACAGGCCCTGCAGATTGCCCTGAAAATAGTCGAGCAGCTCGTCCAGGTAGCTGCCAAAGATATCGAGGCCCAGCAGGTCGCCGCTATTGCAGTCCTGTTCATACATTTCGTTCAGCTTGGAGATGTCCTTCTCGGACAGGCCGCGTCGTTGGCCCAGCGAGGCATATGGATCCTAGTTAAAATATAAATATTATTTTAATAATTTACTTAAATTAAATGGATTGTGTTTCCCCTGCTTTATACTCTTATATACATATTTTATCTTATCTTTAAGTTATTAGTTTTTTGTATAAGCATCCATTTACATGATATCTGATAACAAGCACTGATCAAAATATATATATAATCTTTAATTTTCTCCCTCTCTCTTCTTTCTCTCTGATTCCCGTAGGGCTCATTACAATTTATGAGAATTGCATGGAAGGACAATATGTAAAAATTTACTTATTTTTTATTATTATAATAATTCCCGTAGGGCTCATCAAAATTTATGAGACTTGTATAGGAGGGCAATATGTAAAAATGTAAGCATCTATCTTACTTCTCTCTCCTTTCTCTTTATCTATATCTCCGCTTTTTAAACTCACTCTGCCTCTCTTCTCTGTTACTCTCTCTCATTTTTCCTCACTATCTCTCATTCTTCCTCAATCTCTCTCTCAGCCTGAGTCAGTCTCCCTTTCTCCTCACATTTACTCTCATTCTCTCACTTATTTTCTCTTTCTTTCTCCATATCACTTATTCTCACATTTTCTCTCTACCTTTCACATACTCTCTCTTTCACACTTATTCTCTCTCTCCTTCTCTCTCTCTCTCTCTCTCTCTCTCTCTCTCTCTCTCTCTCTCTCTCTGTCATTTGATGTCTTTCTCTCTCTCTCTCTCTCTCTCTCTATCTCTTTTTTCTCTCATTCTCTCCCACTTACTCTCGCTCACTCACTGCCTGTCTCTCACATCTTTCATCTCCATCTCTCTCTCTCTTCTCTCACTTTGTCTTCTTCTCTCCCTCTTTGTCAACCTCCCATCTATATTTCGTTCTTACTCTCTCCCTTACTGCCTCTCTCTCCCTTTCCTACTCCTCACCCACTCTCTATACATTATTTTATGCAAATTATTAAATAGTTCTAATCTAATTTATTTTTGTTCTTCGTCAATACAATGCTATATATGAATATAGATGCTGGATGAAATTGAACTTTTCTGATCTAAAGACATTCAGATTAGAGACTTGATCTACAAATTGCTTACCAGTGGCTCAATCGTTGGCTTTCCGTTCTTGCTGAACGCCAGGGCGCTGTAGTGCATGACGCTCTGATAGTCGTACTCGACGCCAAAGTTGGTGATGTGGGTGCGGGCGTACTTGTTGAAGTTATGGGCATGGCCATCCAAGATATTCTCCCAGTTGATCTTCACATACTCGTCGCGCTCGGTGGCGCTCTGCTGGTGATAGAAGCCCAGGGCGTGCAGCAGCTCGTGAACGATCACGCCGTGGGTGACACATTTGGGCGTATTGAGATTGAGTATTTGGCCGCCTTGGCGCCGGCCGACGCTCGACCAGCAGCCGGAGTAGTTGCCCTTGATGAGCAGCCAGTGCTTGTCGCCCTTCTCGTATGGCCGAAACCGTATGCAGGTGCGATCGTGATACTCCTTGAACGCCTTCAGTATGACCATTGTCTGGTTGGCCGCTGTCCCAAAGCACCTTTCAAACTTCAATTATCGCATTGGATGTGCATTTGTTTGGCTACTCACTGAAATCCTCCGCATCTATGTAGAACGGCACGCCGGCATCCGGCCACGTCTGACGCTCATTCAGCAGCCCGTTGCGCAACAGCTCGCGATGCAGCATGATGTCGCCCTCGAACAGTCCGCTATGCTCCCAAATGTTCGTCTCACTGTGCTCCGACCAGAAGTCAAAGGCGGCACCTGCAACAATCAATCACTGCTGTTTAGACCACATCGACGACCCGGTCATGATGCGTACATACTGTTGTGCCGGCGCAGCATCTGCATGTTGGCGCCCCAGCGTGGCGGCGGCGGCACAGCCGGCTGGAAACGTCCCATGGCCGTGGCCAGGCCAAGGCCCACGGCCAACCACTGAACGATAAGCGCGCGTCTCGGCATTGTTTGCCCAAAAGAAACACCTTCCCGATCGTCTCAACGCTTTTATATATTTGGCCAAGGCGCCCAGACGACCGTGCGGCTCTGGGCTGTGGCGACAAAGCGACAATTGAAAGTAATTGAGCTCTGGCAATTGGTCGGGGCCCAACGACGCTAACACCATCGCCCACGCTGCTCGAATCATGCATAACGGATTTATGCTGCCCTAAGTATTAATGGCCATTTGAGCATTCACATTCCGTTTGCTACGCTGACATTTTATCGAAAATTTATGAATGAGCTGGATTCCTCTCTGGTATATATTAGTTGACAAGCTTGATAAAATTATATAATTATATCAGATTCTAAGGTCTATGAGAATTTTTAAAATTTTGTTCAACTAAAAGAAAGACTTTGCTTATCTTATTCTTAGGTTTATCTATGTTTGGAAAATCATTTCAATTTTTGAAGTTTCAAGACATGAATTAAACTTAGTTCTGTTTTTTAAATATTAAGGTAGGCTAAGTATGAGCTGAATATGAGCTGAATGTGAGATGAACATGAGCTGAACATGAGCGCAGTCTGAGCTGAGTCTGAGTTGAATATGGACTGAAATTGAGCTGAATATGAGCTGAATATGAGTTGTATATAAGCTGAAAATAATCGGAATTTTAGTTAAATATAAGTAGATATGAACTGAATATGAGCTGAATATGAGCTGTATATGAGCTAAATATAAGCTGAATATGAGCTGAATATGAGCTAAATATAAGCTGAATATGAGCTGAATATAATCGGAATATGAGCTAAATATTAGCTGAATATGAGCTGAATATAATCGCAATATAAGCTAAATATAAGCTCTATTTGAGCTGAAAATGAGCTGAGTCTGAGCTGAATCTGAGCTAAATTTGATTTGAGTTGATTTTAATATGAGCTGAATATCAATATCAATTCAATATAGGAGCCGAATATCAGCTGTATATCTGCTCATATTTAGCTCATATTCCATGAGCATAATGCAGATGAGCTGAATATGAGAATAACATCTATCTAGGCTCTCCTACTAAATTTGGTACAGTCAAAATTAGAGTTATGAATATTAAAAATTATTATTATATTATTCCGCAGTATTCTCTTATAGAAAAATAGGAATAAAAAGGAATTTTAATTGCAATTTCAAAGAATTTTGTATGCATTTTAATAAATTTTTAAAAACTAACTAATTCTAAGGATCTGTAAGGAATTTTAAGAAGTTATTATGGCTTTTTAGAAATTATTAGGAAGTATAAATTGATGAGGATTTTTTTTAAGAATCATAGTAATTTTATTGAACTTTGGCGGATTTTATGTTTTAGAACTTAAATATATTGTTTTTGTTTTAATTAGTTTTGTATTAAATTAAAGTCGATTATGAAGAGACAGATATAGTGATCAGGTGTATATGTACTCCAAGAGGTTATTTTACTTAAAAACAAAATTATGATGTAAAATTAATTTCAATAGGACAAAAAAAAAAAAAAAAAAAAAAAGTTTCTCTAACAGAGTTACTTGACATAAAAAATGTATTAGATAACCAGCATATAGCTGCTTTCTCATCTGTCTAGCTTACCTCAACTATTCTCACTCTAAAAAGTCTTCACATTTAGATTTAGATAGAGCATTCGAATGGCTATGCAAGGCATATAATTATTTCTTCTTTTTCCCTTTTTCTTTTGTCTTTGTCTTTGTTTGTAATTGGCGTTGTGCTCTCTCTTTCAGCGCGTATTTAAATTCCCTTGTCTTTTACGGCTTTTGATTTCATATTTAACTGGGATATTGGGTTATCAGCGGCAACAGGGCGCGCATATGAAAATAGCACAGTCACTGAGCGCCAGCGTTGCTGGTGATGAGCGCGTGTCGTGACACGCAACAGAGTCATAAATCTATAAATATATTATATGTACGGTATATGTGATCTATATGGAATATACGATATGATTATACTTTGCTGAAAGAGAGCGTGCCTCTCATCGTATGCAGGTACAACTTAAGCCGTGACAATCACGCGCCCATCTCTTTGTTGTCAGAACATGCATGCAGCCATCATAAGAGTTGTATGTCATTTGGAAAGTTGCATGCAACATATATGTATGTATGTATGTATCCAAAGTGCATACCTTCATATGTTTGTTACGAAGTTATTTTTAAGTTATTAAATTCACGATTCTTTCACGCCATTTAGGGCTTTTACAAAGTGAAGTTGGCTGCGCTAATGCAATTCATTTTGATTAGCATTAATTTCATTTAATAAGTCTACATTGATTTTAGTAATGTTAGTGAACTTAAATAGTTATAATATAAGAGTAATATATATAATACATAGTTATATATATTGTCATATGGATATACTCATAGTGCTTACCCTATGCTATAGCGTTGTACAGGGTATGGCGTAGTGAGCAGCCTTAGCAGACATTTAGTCGGTGCATAATTGAACTTGAATTTATATATCTATATATATATAACTATAAGCATATAGTGTCATAAGGATATACTCATAGTGCCTACCCTATGCTATAATTTCTACAGGGTATCGATAAGTGAGCAGCCCTAATAGTTATTTAGTCGGTGCATAATATAACTTGAATTGTTGTAAGGATATATTGTCATAAGGACATACTCATAGTGCCTACCCTATGCTATAGCTTCTACAGGGTATCGAGAAGTGAGCAGCCTTTGATAGGTGCAAAATTGATAGGTGCATAAATTATGCAGCATAATTGAACTTGAATTTATATATCCATATATCTATAAGCATATATTGTCATAAGGATCTATTGATAGTGCCTACCCTATGCTATAATATCTACAGGGTATCGATAATTGAATTGTTCTATGGATATATTGTCAGTACTGATAGTGCCTACCCTATGCTATAGCTTCTACAGGGTATCGAGAAATGATCAGCCTTAGCAGACATTTAGTCGGTGCATGGCTCAATTGGAAATCTTTTCAGATAGTCGCAGTGGCGGCTTTGAATTTAAAAGCGCTCACGTCGAGAGGTGACGTCGTGAAAGCCTAATCAACGATCGCGCAGCGACAGTGAATGGGCGATCGAAAAGTTCTTTGAACCTGTATCTGTATCTGTATCTGTATTTGCTAGATGACGATTGATTGCTGCTCGGCTGATTGCTGCAGGTGTCAGCCAGAGCCAAAGCCAAAACTGAACTTGATTGCCACCGGAATGGTTTTGGTTTTGGTTTTGGTGTTGATCTTGGTCTTGGTCGCGGTCTCGGTTGCGGTCTCGGTTGCGGTTGGCTACCTTCTTCGATTGAGCAATCACTGCAAGTGGCCGTCCAAGCGACTGTGGCAAAAGTGAGCACTTACCAACAAACAAGTTCTCCCTTTCTCTGACCCAGACCCGCACGGCACTCTCTCAGCAGTAGGTCAGTGTAGACGAAACCAAAATATGTAGGTCGCCAAAGTACGGCCATGCGGCCATAGTTGGGACCGATGACCGTACCCATTGCCGTTGGCCACTCAACGCCCACCAGTTGGCGCAGTGACCCCAACCGCAACGGTACATTGACCTCGCAACAGCCGGCATCGAACCTGCAGTTTGTTTACAGGTGGTTGGCCGCAGCTACCGCACATTTTCGTCAATTGACTCCCAGCTGGAGGCTCGCAGCTCTCAACTCTCCGCTCTCTACTGTTCAGATCAAATAATTACAAATTTCTATTCAATGAAAATAGTTTTGATATTTCTGATAGAGTTTCTTCTTACTTGAGGTAATGAACCTTTTACACAGAAGTAAAAGCTTCTTTTATTCACTTTTTATTATAGACTGAACTGAATTGAAAATTGCTCTTTTGTGTGTGGAAGACAGAGGAAGGGGTGGCCAAGATGATTAGAGTATAATTCTGGTATACGGAATACACTAGAAGTTTCTTGAGTTGGGTTTTAAAGCATAGCCATAGCCACTAAATTTGGAAAGTAAGTTCAGAGTTAAATATCATAACGAAGCTCTCTTACTCTATGTATGATTTCTATGGATGATCAATAACTTTTTAATGATTATGCACTTGAAGCAGGGTATCTGCTAGTTGGGCAGAACCAATTACAGAACAAATATTGTTAAAGTATAGTCTATTGATTGTTATTTCCTAAATAATTCCAAGCTAGGATTGCTAAATTTCGCATCTTAGTCTCTTTTCTCTCTCTCGTCTCTTTTCCTTCATAATATGACTCTTCTATGCGATTTTCATTGTATCAGTTACAAATAAGTTCTATAATGATGCTTTTACATTCTATATTTGAGTATTTTGATATCATAATAAAAGCTTCTCAGTCTATATATGATCAGAAGAAACTTCGAATATATATTTTCTATATGCAGAGTATCTGCTAGCCGGGCACACCCAATTAGAGAATTTGAGAACCTAGTGATTACTATTTCCGAAAATCTGCGACTTCTTGTATTTTTGGTGTATTTTTTGAGCCTCCTCTCTTTATTTTAAACGTGACCTTTCTATGCGATTTTCATGTTTTCATTTGATTTTGCGCTAGATACAGGATATTTGTTAGTTGGGTACACTCGTTGAGGGGATTCTTCTTTGTGTTATTTCGTTATTTCTTCCTTTGCTTAGTCTTATGTGAGTAGTACCCCTCTCTCTTCTAAATATTATTTTTATCTGCAATTCTTATTGATTTAGTTAAAGATATCATTACTAACGATCATAGCCTCGAATTATTGTTCGTTAGTTGCAGGGTATCTGCTCGTGCGGCATACCTGGTTAGATATATTATCTTTGTTGAAGTATAGCATGTTGATGCTCTTATTCTCAGACCCCTCACCCTTCCACATATGACCCTCCTTTGCGATTCTCATTGCTTCAATTAGCACTCCATATGCTACCATCTAGCTGAGCACTTTTTCTTTTGGTTTACGGCTCAAACACATACTGCGGTGACTGACAATTTTCATTCTAAAATTCGAACGCTTTGTTCACTTGATCAACGGATAATTGACTTTCGTGCTGGCATTGCGAGTGCTTGCCACACATTTCTGCATGCCATTCAGCGTTTGGCTGCCGTTGCTGCTGCACTTTCACTGGAGCAGCATTCGCAACGCTAGAAACAAAATTGCACCGAAATCTAAGCCAAAACGCAGCGAGATATTGAGAACATTTTGGTCATGGCAACTGGAATGGCACGAGCAGCGGATGCAGGCATAGACCTGCTGCACCACCAGCACCATCAGCACCACCAACAGCACCACATACATTTGACGTACTATCTGAGATGTACTTGATCTTTGTCGAAAACTTGACACACTTTTTTTCGGTCAACAGCTGGCGGCAACGACTTCCAGCTACAACAATAACAACAACAACAACAACAGGTAGCTGTGGCAGCAGCAACCACAGCTCCAGCTCCAGCTTTTAGTCTTACCTCCAGTCAAGCGGCTCGGAAAATTCGAGGGAAATCGCTGCCGTTGTCGTTGCCGTTGCCGTTGCCATTGCCATTGCCTTTGCTTTTACCCCTCCCTTGCCAGCAACAGCGCTCAAATGCAATTTTCAATTGAGAAAGTTTCGCAGCCAAAGATTGCAAATTTAAGACAAGCCTCCGTCTCCATCTCCATCTCCATCTCCATCTCCGTCTCAGTCTTGGCAAGAGAATGCCCAACCTGCGGCCAAGTCTTTACCCAAAAAATCTGCATTGCATTGCCAAGAGGCGCTAAGAACAAAACAAGGCGAAAATATTTGACTTGACTTTTTTTGTGAGGGAAATGTTTAAGAAAAGTATATATGTATTATATTGAGATATCACATTCCAATCTACTTGAACCAAAAAAATAAATAAAAATATTATTAACGTCAACATTAAAAAATTGTGTTTTACTATGATTAAAAAAAAAAAAACATGGGTCCGTTGAGTATGGACAACCCTGTATATAAATTATAAGTATGTTTATCAATTATTTTTATTAAAAATTATGCATTGTATATAATGAAATTTTGAACCAGAAAATTAAGTATAAACTTATTAGAATGTGTTTTGCGGAAAAATATTTATACTATATAAATACTTTATATAATACCAATTAATTTAGTATCATTTAGATTTAAACTCTGTCTCGTCCGAGGCTTCTATTTTCCCTTCGAATCCTTCGATATATATATTATATATATTGTATATATAGTATACATTAAATATTTAAGAACTTCAGATCTCTGGAATGTCTGATTGGAGAATCTGGCTATATATGCTATATATATATATATATATATATATATATATATATATATATATATATATATATATATATATGCTGTTGCCAGTTGTTGTATATATATATATATATATATATATATATCTAATGTATGCTATATATACTATATACTATATACTATATCTAATATATATGTATATATATGTGTTTCTAATGCATATGTATATTAAAATAACAAGGAGCTGCTCAAAAAGTATCATAGTAGTAAGTAGTAGGTAAGTTGACAGGATTTGAAGGGTTTTGAGAATGAGAAATCGTATTGTTATAATAGCTGTATAATATACGATTCAGATTCATCACTGTTAGTAGGGCCGCCTTTACTGCTCGCCTACAGCCAATCTCGAGCTGAGATTTCATTTATACTATAAATGTATGTATATATATAATTTATATCCATAGCAAATATCGACAAATATGTCAATTGAAAATGAAGAGTGAAAAAGCCACAAAACAATTTCAAGCAATGCATAAATCAATTTAGTTTGGCCAATTGACAATTTGCACTCTTTTTTTTAGCAAAGATGAGACCAGAAATATTGCAATGAACCAAAAGTTGGCGGCTTATTAACGTTTTTGTATGGCTACTGGCTTAGATTTCTCCACTTCCTTTTAGCGGCGACAGCAGCAGCAGCAGCAGCAACAACAGCAACAACAACAGCAACATCAACAACATTAATAATAGCAACAACAATGCGCATCGCTGGCTGACACAAAACTGTCATCAACATATCAGCGACCGCTGAAGCTGAAGCCTCACAGCGAATGTCAAGTGTAACAACAGCAGCAGTAGCAGCAGCAGCAGCAGCAGCAGCAGCAGCAACAACAACAGCAACTGCAGCAATGGCAAATTTAATCACTGCAACAGCAACAACAATAAAATAAAAAATAAAAATAAAATAATGTTGCTGTTGCCAGTTTTTGTCAACAACATGTTGCTGCTGCTGCTGTTGCTGTTGTTGCTGCATCTTTATAATTGACCAGAAATGTGTGCGACAACAATTTAACATGAATTTCACCCGGGCGGAAAGTCAATTGTTGAAAGGCGCCACATTTCACTGTTACGACACCAAATGCAAAGCGCAGCAGCAGCAACATGAGCAACATGAGCAACAGCAACATGAGCAACAGCAGCAATATTTGCTTAAATGAAATCAACAGCAAAGCCACAAATCCTAAAGCGAAAACCAGTTGAGGCAGTTTCCTTCCGGAATCAATTATTTTTCACTTTGCAGTTTGCTTTTCTGTTCACGTTCATGGTCACAAAATGTTCGCAAAAATGAGCAAGTGCAACAAAGCACATGCAACAGTTGCCACACCAGCAAAACAGCAGTCAGTGTGTCAGTAGTGGATGTTGCAGCCGCAGCCGCAGCAGCAGCAGCAGCAGCAGCAGCAGCGTCGTCGTTGTCCATGACTGACTGACTCAACTATTTGTAATCATTTTGTTGTTGTTGTTGCTGTTTGTTTGTTGCTAGTTTGTACCACTAGCAACTGTTGTTGTTGTTGTTTATGTTTTGTTTTTGTTTTCTTTTTTCATGCGCCTTCTGCTATTTTTTGCCTATTTTTGTTGTTGTTTCACTTTGTTTTTTCGTGCACTTTTCGGATACGCATTTGCAGTTTTTGTTGTTGCTGCTGCTGTTGATGTTGCTGCTGCTGCTGCTGCTGCTGCGAGTTGCTTCCCATTTTGTTGCTTTAGCGACATTTGGCCGTTTGCTGCTCGTCTCGGCAGGTAGACTTTTTCCAAGAAATTTCTATCGTCATTTGAACATTATTTTAATTGGGGAAATTCATTTATTCAGTTTTTATTTTATTTTTATTTTCGCAGCTGTTGCTGTTGCTGCTGCTGCTGCTGCTGCTGTTGCTGCTGCTGTTGCTGTTGCTGTTGCTGCTCTACGCATTTGGCGAAAGTATGCTGTGCACCCATGTGCACTGGCTGCCCCTTTGTGGCACAGCAACTGGCCTTCTTTGTGTGTGCCACGAAATGCATTCAACAAAATTCGAGAAAATTCAGCCACTACCCCACTGGCATATATTTAGGTAGATATGGGCATATAGATAAATATATATCTATATAGTGATATATAGTATCCATTAAGTAAACTGTTCGAGTTAAGCATCGCAATTCATATGCACACTTCTTACTCTAGCAGATTCATTCTTCTCTTCAGCGTCCTTAACTTCTCAAAAAGAAGTAGAATTTATATTATCGATAATCAACTTAAGTGGGAAGGTATTGAAGATCATGTGTATATATATATTAATATATTTTTATTGTATAAAAAATAAATACAAGTAGTATTCAAATATTAAAATACATTACAGATTTGATTTTGTTTCAGCAAAATATTGTCAAAAATTAAAAGATTTGAAAAAAATTAAATTAAAACATTAAAAATAAAAAATAAAATAAATAATAAGCAAACTAAATATTTATATAAATACATATTTATATTTTTCTCAGTAAAAATTAAAACAAAGATAAAAAAGTATTTAATATTAAAATATTTTACAAAATATGACAAATAATAAAAAATAAAAAAATAAAAATAATAATAATAAAAAAATTAAATTAAATTTAAAATAAAAAAAAACAATTTTAAGTACAGGTATATATTTTTAATCTTTACAGCAAAAAAAAAAAAAAAAAACAAAAAATCTAAAACGGGAAAAAATAAATAAATTAATATAAAAAATATAATAAAAATTGTTTTGATTAAAAGGAAGTGAAATTAAAAAAAATTAAAAATTAAAAGAATTGCAAGAAAGAAAAATAAATATATATATAAAATATAGTTAAATTAAGCTACTTTAAAAAATCATTTGCCAAACATGATTCTAATTGGATTCAAGCATTCAAACATTGCTATGAAGTTTTTCTTTCTCAATAGTTTTCAGTTTCCTCTCAGCCAATGCAGCAAAGGTAGTAATTAAGCATAATGTGATAGGAAAATTCTGACAAATTTCCGGAATTTTCACTGTCATGGGCAGCAAATACGAAAGACTTAGGCAACGAACTTGCTAGAAAACTTGCAACAATTTGCAAGCAGAGCGAAAGTTATCTTACACTTGATTGATTACCAACTTTCTACTCCTACGGATATTATAATATCTGCAATTTCGAATGATTCTGAGCGACAACACAGCCAAAGCGAAAGAGCTCAAGAGCGGAGGGGAGTGTGGGGGGGGGGGGGTTACCAAAGAGTGGCTGGGGTGGCTAGAGCTAGGCATGGACATGGCTATTAAAGCTGCTGATATATTGCAGAGCGAAAGCAGAACATTTGAATTTCTATGTTAAATGAAGGCAGCAATAGCAGCAGCAGCAACAGCAGCGGCAACAACAACAGCACAACAACAGCAATAGCAACAGCAGCAGCAACAACTTGATGCCTTCCCCTCTTGCCCGTTTACGAAATGTTAATGAACTTTGCATGCATAAATTACAACAACAACTTAACTGCAACATCCGCCTTGAGCTGTGGCTGCTGCTGCTGCTGTTGCTGCTGCTGTTGCACTCTCCATTAGTTTTGCATATGGCAAAGTTTTCTTTTATTTTTTATTGCCGCTGTGCCAAATCTGCGAATGTAGGACACGAGGGGCGCTCGTTGACATTGAAGCGGATGTGGCTTTGCCTGCTGCTTCCTCTTGCCTCTTACCTAACCAGCATGAGTCGTTGCTGCTGCTGTTGCTGCTGCTGCTGTTGCTGCTGCTGCTGTTGCTGCTGCCACTGTCCCACTTTTGTGCCCATCTTTGTGGCATTTTGGCGATTTGGCTAGCGTCGCGCATACGACGCGTGGGACTCGCGACCTGCGATCAGCTGTTCGTGCCTTGGCATGCGCGCACTCTTCGCCTGCTCTTTAACAGCACTCCGAACTGTTTCCTCTCTCTCTCTATCACTCTCTTTGCCTCTCCCTCTCGCTCCCTCTCTCGCTGATCTCTCTGGCTCTCTGGCACTGAGCACTTTTCGACTGTTTTGTCTCAAACATGTTCGAGCTGGTTGCAGCTGCTGCTCTTATCACTTGCGATTAGCTGCCACATCAAACGTTGGCCATTCGCCAGCGCGTCGTCTCGTCGTGGAGACGTGTGCGCCGCAATCGCAGCAACTGCAGTTGCGAACAGTTCACAAAATGTATGCCAAATCAAGGCAGCAACATTTGGCCAGGACATGTGCCTCTGCCTGTTGCTGTTGTCATCGCAGCAACAATAATCAACAAATCCATTGAGCTGCTGCTGCTGCTGCTGCTGCTGCTGCTGCTGCGCCGTCTAGTCGCTCGCTGTTGCTGCTGCTGCTGCTGCTGCTGCCGCTGCTGTTGCGGCTGCTGTTGCGGTTGCGAGTTCAATGACATTTCACCTACTTGTATTCAAATTTGAATACAAAATGTAATAAAACAACAAAATGCTGCTGCTGCTGCTGCTGCTGCGACTGCGACTGCGGCACGTGTCGCCAGCATTTAGATTCTATTTAGTACTTTTACTTTCTGGACTCTATTTTTTCTTCCCCCTGTCAACAATAATCCTTAGCTTACATATGTGTTTAATATACAAAAAGATGTCTATATAAAGAAAAAATATTGAAAAACTTTCTAAAGTATGAAAAAAGCTGTTAAAATTAAACAAAAAGTCGGACTGCTTGTAAATTGTTGTTGCTGTTTGTGAGCAGAATCTGCAGCAGCAAAAAGAAATTTTACGGCCTATTTGAGATGTTGCTGCTGCTGCTGCTGCGGCTGCTGCTGTTGCTGCTGCCTTTGAGGGCCCGTCTACGATTCTGGGCTGGCATTTAAAGTCAAATGATGATGATGACAATGACGATGGCGATGGTGATGGTGATGCTGATGGCGATGGTGATGGTGATGGCAATACCCCTTGCCAGTGCCAGAGCCAGAGAGTGTTGCTTCTTAGGTTTTTTGGAGTTGCTTTTGAGGGCAATTAAAAAGTTGTCGAGCCGCGTCGCTGCCTGTTGCTCTGTCCGTTTGTCCATTTGTCTGTTTGTTGGCGGTTGCCGGCTGTCGGTTGTCGGTTGTCGGTTGTCGGTTGTCGTTTTGTCCGTTGTCTGTTTGCTTGTTGTATTACAGTTGTTTGGCCAAATTTACCGTTGCCTTCTTGGCCAGCGCCAACTTTTGACTCATTTGTAATTTGTAAAGGCCTATGGCTGGGGCTTTCTTCAACAACGATCTCTACATAACAATTGTTATCGCTCTATGTACACTGCCCACAGCTCCACAGCTCCACAGCTGGGCGTGTCATTTCATCAGCAAACATTTGTGTGTACGTATTTAGTTTTAATTTTTAGCATGTGCTCGAATAGAAATTGAATTTGGGGCCCGGCACACACTTTACACAAGATTTGAATTTCATTTGAATAACTAGGCATTTTTTTTTTTTTTGTTTTTTTTTTGCCTGAAGAGGAAGTTGGCTAAAAGCTTGACCTACCTTTACCATTCGTGGAAACATGAACTTTTGCAACAATCCATGACAATTCGAGATCAAGATTTGATATACAAATGTTTTCCTTATCACATTCAGCCATTCACGGATCAGATTCATGGAAAAAGCAATAAACTTAAAGCTCTGCCTATCGCAGCGGAAAAATTTCTATAGCTCGCTGTTGTTTCATGAGAAGATATTATCATTCTCAGGCAGCACCAAAACAGAATTCAAATTCTTTCTATCAGATTCTGCTCTCTCGTACATTTGAATGAATGAAATTAGAGTCTGTTCCCTACAATGAGAAATGCATCCCATTCACATGTGCATCTGTCACCTGTAGAATGCAATGTAAGAATATAGTTCATCTTTCTTGAAAGCTATGTGAAGCATAGATATATATGTATTTATATGTTGGCATAAATACCGGCTGGATTGTTGCAGCATATCAGATGACAATTTGTGTGTGGAGTAATTTATTTTTGTATAGCTTAGAGTTTAGTTTTACAAAATATTTTAGGTAAGTTCAGATAAAGGGAGAGAGAGAGTGAGCGAGGGATGCCGAGAGAGATAAAGAGAAGGAAGGAGATATAAAAAGAGAGACGGAGGGTGAGAGAAAAGAGGGGGTGAAAGAGTGAGAGAGAGAGAGAGAGAGTGAGAGAGAGAGAGAGAGTGAGAGAGAGAGAGAGAGAGAGAGAGAGAGTGAGAGAGAGGGAGTGAGACAGAGAGAGAGAGAGAGAGATAGAGAAAAAGAGGGAGAAAAAGAGATACAGATAGAGAGAGAAAAAGAGAGAGAGATAGAGTGAGAGAGATTGAGTGAGAGAGAAAGAGAGAGAAAGAGATAGAAAGAGAGAGAGAGAGAAGGAAAGAGAGAGAGAAAAAGAGAGAGAAAGAGAGTGATGGAGAAAGATACAGAAATAGAGAATGAAACGAGAGAAAGGTATTTATGGATAAAAAATTAAGAAGAGATAGTGAAATTGAGAAATGCAGAAAACCCGAAAGATAGACAAGGAGAGAGTGAGATAGGGAGCGATTCAAAGAGATAGAAATAGCAAAGAAAAAGAGACAGAAAAAAAGATAAATATATATATAGAGAGAGAGGGGCAGTGAAAGAGACAGATAGAGATAAGAGGGTGGGAGAGAGGGAAGCAGAGAGAGAGAGAGAAAAATAAAATGAGAGAGATAGAGGCAGAAAGGCAGAGAGAGAGAGAGAAAGAGAGAGAGAGAGAAAGAGAGAGAGAGAGAGAGAGAGGAGTAAAAAGAGAGGGAGATAGATCGGGAGATTATTAGAGAGATAATTACCAAAAAAAGAAAAAGTGGCTGGAGATAGAGGGAGATATTGATAGATTAAGAGAGAGAGAGACAGGCACACAGAGATAGGTTAGAGTGTCAATTAGATTTTTAAGTGGAGGTCCACAAGACATCTACATAGATAAGATATAACCTGATTATCTCTTCTTATTCGAAACGATTTCAATTTCAACAATTACCAAAATATTCAGCCGTATTTAAGCTAATCTTTCCATTAGGGCAGTAAGCAGAAGTGAATTGAGAATGCTTTGAAAATATTCAAGATTATTATTCGACATTTTCATTTAGATTTGTTTTATTGCTTGTATAGCGCATCAGAGTTCGGCTATAGCGCAGCATCAAGACAACGAGCGCCGACTTCAGTTGCTGTTGCTGTTGCTGTTGCTGTTGCTGCTGCTCCCAAGCACATTCATATTTTACAACTTTCGGAGATGCTTTCACTTCCATATACCAGCAATTTGCTGCTGTTGCTGCTGCTGCTGCTTCTGTGGCTCACGAGCAACTTCCGTATGCAGCAGCAACAGCAACAAGAATCAATTGCAATTGATTCGCCTATTGAATGAAGTAGAAGTCGGCTAGCCGAAAGAGCTAATTTGTTGGCTAATTGTATCAATTAAAAGGCCCAAACAAAATGCTACAAATTGTACATGAATATCTATGACTCTTCGCGGCTGTGTGGCAATAAAAAAAAACACACACACACACACATATAGAAATCAAAGACAAAATATAATACAACACAAGAAAACAGAGGCAAAGCCGAAGCAAAAGCAAAAGCAACAACGTGAATATTATCATTAGCATAAATAATGGTGAAAAATGAAACATACACACAGCGACAAAGCACTTGAGCGCGGCTCTCATGTGTGTGTGTGTGTGTGTGTGTGTGTGTTGTGTGCTCACTGTGTGCATGTGTGTGTGTTTACAACACACATTTCAAAAGTCGGTGACTGTGGCACTGAGTTAGTAGTGCGTTAAGTCAACGAACGCTGCCGCGCAGACGCTGACTGCGGCCGCGATGGCAACAGCAACAGCAACAGCAACAGCAACAGCAACAACAGCAACCGCAACAACAACAACAGCAACCACAACAACAGCAACAACAGCGTCTACATTAGCGCCGGCAGCATTGCCTGTCTCTCTCTGTTTGTTGGCCTCTGCTGGGGCTGGCGCTGACGGCGCTGACGGCGCTGCTGCGGCCACGTTTGCATGGCATCGGCATCGGCATCGATGGACGCTGATGATGACGGCGTCGATGTCATCGTAATGCAAACGTAAACGCACTTACAATTTGGCGTTTTTTGGTTGCTTTCACAAACGTTGCACGTTGCTGGTTGCTGGTTGCTGTCGTTGGTTGCTCGTTGCTGGTTGCTGGTTGCTGCTGCTGCCGGCATCGCTGCTAAAGTTTGCTTTTGGTTTTATTTACTTTGTTTTTTTTTTTTTTTGTTTGTTTTTTTTTTGGCAAACTTACAAGTTTATTGAACTTTTCACAGTTCTGGGGCCAGAGCGCTCAGCTGGTCGGCCGCTGGGTCCGTCATCAGCAGCCGTTGGAGCTGCGTCGATGTCGTCCATTGAGCGACGCAGTCGTCGCTGGAGGGGCACGCATCGCTTGCCGCGAGACTTTCTCCGCAATCGTCATCAATTTATCAATTTCGTTTGGCTTTGCCCACTTGCTGCCCATCATCATTATCAGTCTCACATGCTCATAGTTTTATTTCAATTTCAAATCAATTTTTTATTTCTTTTTTGGCTTTTGATTTTGATATGAAGTAAAATACAAAATTCAAATTTGGCTTAAATTTTTTTTAGGAATAGTAGAAATTTATTTGTGAGATATTTATTTATTTTAGCATTGAATGTAATGATAAACAAATTTGTTAAATAACTATTTTAAATTATTATTCACCTTTTTTCAAATAGCAGAATATGCCTAGCATAAAACATATGACTAACTATGAGTTAAGTTTGATTTGCTTTTTTTAGCTAAATTTAATTTAAATGAGTTTCCTTTAAAATATTTAAAAACTTTGATTT
Source organism: Drosophila hamatofila (assembly GCA_035045345.1). Lineage (NCBI taxonomy): Eukaryota > Metazoa > Arthropoda > Insecta > Diptera > Drosophilidae > Drosophila > Drosophila hamatofila. The sequence continues at coordinate 7,486,432 of JAWNPA010000041.1, forward strand.
TTCATAATGTTTTAGCTTTATAATGTTTTATTTTATTTTATTTATTTATTTTCTTTTAATACTAAAATTTTTTTGATTATTTTTAAACCAATTTCAATTTTATTTTAATTGGCTTTTAAACGGATTTTTTTTTGTAAATGTTTCTATGTTTTTTAAGGTCAATAATTTTTTTCTTGCTTGAAAATTTTTTGAAAAAAATAATTTAATTTTACTTTGTTTTCGATATTTATGTTTATATTTATTTTGTTTCTTAATTTGAACGGAAAGTTTTGAACCTTACAGATTTTAATTCAATATATTTTTAGCTAGCTTTAATTTTGTTAATTAATTAATTAATTAAAAAAAAAAAAAATAAATAAATAAAATGGCTCTTCAAATTAAAAAAAAAAAGAATTTTTATATATGTTTTATTAATTTTTTTATATTAAAATCCGTAATAAACTCTCTAGCATTATAGCACTACCATGGTTTTTGGAATATCGTAAAAGGCATTTTCTGATTTGCTACTCTCTTAGTGGGCGGATATTCTATTATGTTCCAAATTTCAAGTCTTCATACGGACACACGGACGGACAGCAAAACGGACATTGACAAAACCAATATACTCATTTCACTTTTGTAAATAGGTATAAAAAGTAGCTCTCTCTCTCTCTCTCTCTCTCTCTCTCTCTTTTTCTATATATAAAATATATATATTTATGTGTCTTTATATCATATTAAATCTGAGACAACTGCAAAGCTTTAGCTAGAAACATTTCTCTAGCTCGGATGATTTCAGAGATATACTAAAACTTTTAAAAATCTTAAAAAGTAAGGGTATTCAGACGACAACAGGGTCCACAGCATATCCTTGAGTGTTCGCACGAGACCAGCAAATCAAAAGACATTAAAAATCCGAGATATATATATGAAAATTAGTGGAGTGAATGCGAATGGGAATGCGAATACAAAACGAAAGTCGCCCGACCGATTTGCAACACGTTCGATAATAATCAAAATTGAAGCACGCAATAAATAAACAAATTTTTATAATTTCACTGACTGTTCTGCTCTTCTTCTTCTTCGTTTCCTTTTCGAATATTTCCACATCATTGTTAATTTTATATTTTATGTAGTTTTTTGTTTCTTTTCTGTTTTGCTGTTGCTGCTGTTGTTGTTGTTGCTGTTGGCGCCCGTTCTGCCCAGGCAGATGCTTATCAGCAGCATGAATGCGATTTCAAGTGCGAACAGCGAGCGATATTGCCTCCACCGCTTACGATCATGCTCCCTCATGCTCCCTCGTCTTTCAAAAGTTGGTCAAAAAGAGCTTGGCTTTGTTTGCCCGGCCAACGACAAATATTGAAACTGCGCATCAAGTGCGCTGGTAATTTGAGTGATAAGTGGCCAATGGATGGTGTAGGGGAGGGGCTAGCGGTGGGGGGATAAAAGGTGCTGGGCGCTGGCGCTGCTTTTTACAGCTCCAGTGGGTGTCCCACGTGATTGCTGGTGGGAAACCAGGGCCCTGTGGGATTTCACAGAATACGAGAACCATCAAAAAATTGCAATTCACATTTGCCCAAACCATAACAAACACAACACACACACACATGTAACGAGAGTGTGTGTGTGTGTGTGTGTGTGTGTGTGTGTCTGCTTGTCTTCTCAGCTTACAGTAGCTGCACGTTGTCATGCACGCTACTCATAGAAGACCATTCGATTGAGCTGACAGCGCGATAAGCAAAGCCAACCATAAATCGAGGAACACTTGTTGACATCGTGTCCAGCGCATTCATTCACTTCAATTGGCTAGCAATCAAGGAAGGTGACAGGTATGTATTTGCTTTAATTACAACTAGAATTTTGGGCTAAATATTTATGGATTTCAATGTAGGTAATTATGGCTTCAGTTGAGTATTTTAGACTAAATTCCATTCTAACTCAAAAGTATGCTATAAAATTGATTTCATAAGAGTATCTAAGTCTAGCTAAAATATATTGTGAAATATACATATGTATATAATATATAAATATATTTACATATAGTGAAAAATATAGTGAAAATGAAATATAGTTGAAACATATATAATATATATATATATAACAATATTGCTTTATAGTACAAATGTGTTTTTTAGATAGGAACCTTGCAAGAGGTTTAGTTTGTTATACTTTATCGTACTTAATAAAAAATGACAACTAAAAAAAAATTAAAAAAATTTTTTAAAATAATTTTGGTAACTTCAAATAAGTTTACAGAAAAGAAACTTGGACTTCATGATCTTTAACTTACTCTAACTTTTTATTTCGGATTGCTTTGAATTCTACTACAAATATCTACAAAAATCTTATTTAAATGTTTCGTTTGCATTTGATTTGTGGACAATGTTGGTGGCTCTAAAATATGAGTTGGGCTTTAACTACGTGCTTTATAGCTGAACTGAAGACTCGAAACATTCTGTGGAACCTAAACCACTGAAACGATTACTGTGACAGTGAGATGGAGTGGAAACAAGTATAATTTGAATGGAGTGACAAATGAAATAGATTATGCTAATTGATTGAATGATAATTAGCGAGTTAGTGGAGCAAAGGTATGAATAGATTGATTTGATATGAGAATTAGTGATCAAATGAGATGAATGGGGTAGATGACTCTGACTATGACTATGAAATAGCTCAATTAAACTTTCATTGGTTCCTAGACCGAATCGAAGATCATGTCATATTGAAGTTCTTTACTCTATATAAGATCACTTTTATGCTTCATTTCTGACTTTCTTTTTTCCATATATAAATATCAAATTTTATAAAATACAATATATTATATATACCAAAAATCTGGTCAGTCATTGAAGCATTATTGAACCCGATGTTTCATTGCAGCATAAGGTAACTGAATATGTAGTCAGAGTTTTAAAGTTTAAATGTAAAGAGAATATATAGTTGCAGTTGCATTCAAAAGAATAGTGAACAAAGCGCTCAAGACTGGGTATTTTATAAAAACTTAAAGGGGCAACACTCGATGAGCTTTCATAACGCATCACATGTTCGAGTTGTGTGAGTTATTCAACAGATAGCTGGCCAAAGTAAAGTATATATATGTACATATAAATTGTGCTGAACCGATTCGGTTTAATATTGAACAAGTGCAAGAAATTACATAAGACGCGCTCTCGGATTCGGTCTGCTAGTCGGAATTGGAATCGGAATCAGAGTCGATGTCGGAGTCGGAGTCGGCATGGGTGGATCGCAGTGCCCTGTGGGCATACGATCCTATTTGCATAAAGTGAATTCTTCAGTTCGCATCGCGGAGTCTTGGTGCTCGGCTCGCAAAAAGGGGTCTACGGTCGGATGTGTTCGATAAGTTCGGTCTTCGGTTGCGGCTCTCTTCTCATCATCATGTTCAAGGTTCAGTGTTAAGTGTTCCGCTGGTTACGCCAGGCCTCGATGACAATCGATCGCAATCAGCTGTTGGTCTCGTTGGCCCCACCAGCGATTATGTGACTAAGTGACTGACTGACAAAAGTATTGATGTCGTTACAGGTAAATAAAAAGCGCGCACACCGCAAGCCGGACAGAAACAATCAGTTGAGGCGAGAGAAAAAAAAAAGCGGTGAAATTTTTTTTTTCTTATTATTATTATTTTTTTTTTTTTTTGTAAGTTAACGAGCGCTGCACGTTCAAGGGCCTTACGTAAAGCCCATTTTTTTGTTGTAGTTTTTTTTTTGTTTTTTTTTGTTTTTTTTTTGAATTGACTGAAGAGAGTTTTAGCCCTTTTGTGTGTGTGGTAGGAAACAAAGTCATGCTCATGAATTCCATTTGATTGTCGCATATTGTTTAATACAACAATACAGGCATACAGTGATATACATATATATGTGTATAGATGTGTGTGTATATATGTGTGTATATACATGCCTAATAGCCAGTCGCGCATACCCAATGGCCCAGCGCACGCGAACGCCCCCAAAACGAGCCCAGCGCCCAGGCAGCCAGGCAGCCAGGCAGTCAGGCCAGATCAACGTCCGCACTGTATTTAAGCAAATCGAAATTAAGTTATAGTTGCCCCGATCGAGCGACTTAAAAATTCAGTATTTTCCATGTTTTGCATAATAAAAATGCCTATCAAGAAACAAGCAACAACAACAACAACAACAACAAATTAATGTAACTGGCGCTCGAATGCGACTGCGGCTGCGGCTGCGGCTGCGCCTTCTGTTTAATTTGTTTCTTCTTTTTGATTATTGATTTTTTAATATTTTTTTTCGGGTATTTTTTTTTTATATTATTTTTTGTTGTTGTATTTTTGACGAGCAGATATTGTGACATGCTTTTAGGGTCGCCTACGGTGCCTTTTTTTGAGCAATATTTCTGCTTTGCATAAGTAGAAATTTGTTGTTTTTATTTTTTTTTCGATTTTTGATTTTGATTTTTTTTTTTATATTAATTTTTATTTGCATTTCATTGGCATTGCGGCCATTAAATTTATTTATTTTCATTTTTCAACAAGAAACTGGTTGGCATCCAATGCGTTCAAGTGTTTGCTGTTGTTTGTTGGCTTGGTTTGGCGCTGCTCCCGCCTACCGCCTCCCCTCCTCACCCATAATTTATCATACGAAATGCGTTTGTAATCTGTGGCTAGATTAAGCATTTTGAGTTTGTTGGTTTTTGTGTTTCTTTCAAATTTTGAATTTGTTGGAATTTTTGTTTGTTTTATTTGCTTTTTTTTTTGTTTTGTTTTTTTTTTTTTTTTTTTTTTTGCTGTATGTTTTTGGGCTTACATTATTATTTGTATAATGCTTTTTGTTTTATTGTGCAGCTTTGCACTTTCTCTAATGAAAATTCAATTAAATAATCCCTTATGTTTCACGTGTTGGAATATTTAATTAGTTGAGTTAGGTTTGATTGAACCTTGAACTACAAAGTTGTTGAATAGTTGAGTTCTAAGATTTATATATATGTATGTGTATAAATATATATATATATATATATATATATATATATATATATAATTAAGTTATATATAATTAAGTTCATAAGTGGTGAGTCTTCGAGAGACCCGATGTACAGATCAGAATGACTTTATTACTATATTATGACTATATTATCAAAGGAAGTCAATATCAATAGATATGTTTTATGTTTGTAAAAATGTGATCGAGTTCGGTATATATACGGCTTAGCTGGGTCAAATAGATTACTCTCCATTCCAATATTATAATAGCCCCCAGTGTTCCGTTTTTAACAACCTGCTTCGTAAAATGACAAGCATAACGATCCTGGTTATATCTCCCACTCTCTTCCCCCCTCCCCCCCCCCCCTCTCTCTCTCTTCATATTCCAATAGTAAGAGTTAATCAGGATAAAATTGAATCTTATTGGGAGAAAGCATGTCATCTATATGAATATTCCATTATTCGTTTTTACATCAGTATAAAAATTAAGTCAAGATACATTTCAAGTCTTTAGTTCGTGCGCATATTGCCTGGAATATAATATTAAATTTACAATTGACATTATCTTATAATATTATAAATAATTTGGGAATACCCCTAGCCCTTTGTCATGCAAATTGAATATTTTATATTTATGTACTTAGAAGCTTTATTAGGCTTACACATTTATATATATTCAAATGTAGAAGTTTATATCTAAAAATAATTTAAAATATACCTTTTAAATCTGCTCAAAAATTTCATATTAAATAAAATATAAATTGAGAATAAAATAAAATATATAAAAAATACATTTGACAGCGAAACGAGCCCGAAATTCTGAAGTCTTGAGTGATGTTTTAACAGCTATGCAAAGGCGTATGTTAAAATAATAATAATAATAATACTTAATTTATGACTTGCGTAACTCGTAAAGTGCGGCTTTTTATTGGACTGGAAAGTTTTTTGTGGGAATGTTTTATTTGGGTGTATATTTTTTTTATGACTTATGGCTAACAGGATGTGCAATAGGCAATCAGATAAAAGATTAACCTAAAAAGAGTTTTTTTTTTTTTTTTGGGGAAAAGAAAGCCAGATGTTAAGTTGAGGATGGTATTACTGGAACCTATATAGGTTGCTTTTCGCTCGGCAAATGGGTCAGGCGATATTTTGATTTATGATTTCCTGAGTTGGGGCAATAAGCTTCGCATTTACTACCTGCGGCAGGCTTTCTCAGAGCCCTCCAGTTGGCATTGCTAGAGGGACACGTTTTAATTGTTAATGAAAGGGACTTAAATAATGCAAGCAAGCAAGAGACTCTCGGCCCCTCACCGGTCCGCCTATAAATTCTGAGCTGGCAATCGGCATCTTGGTGCGACTTACAGTAGCATCGAAGCGCAGCGCGCTGCAAAGAGTTGAATAAACTTTGCAAAGAGTGTAGATACAATTTAAGCGCTTGAATTATCGTTTTGAAGGCCATTTTTTGAAATGAGCTGCGAACGAGGCTAGGCATTCGCAATAGTGTGGATGCTGTGTTGGGGGTGCTGCTGGGCGGGAGCGGCGCACGGGACGGGTAGGAGGTGTTGGCCGAAGCTAACCAAGCAACGCCAGCAGCGCCAACATCAACGTCAACGTTAACGTTAACGTCAACGTCAACGGCAGCGGCAACGGCAACGGCAACGCCAACGCACGAGCGTGTGAAGCTCGGCGAGGTGAGCCGAGCTCAGCTCAGCTGAGGCTCAAAGTATGCAGCACAAAAGTTCAATAAACTAAAGTGTCTTTTGAAAAAAAAAAAAATGGAAAAAAAACAAACAGGTAAAGTCAACTAAGAATGCTCTAGTCAGGGTGGCACGACTAAGACATACCCTGTACACACCCTGCACGCATAGAAGCAGCAATCGTATCTATATACATATATCGAGGATTAGTTTATTTTAGTCTTCTTTTTTTTCTTTTTTTTTTTGAATACCTGTCATCAAACTCCTTTGGTTTGTCTAGCCTAGGGTATAGAAAGGCGACAGCCAACCGGTGGTCGGCTTGGGCCCGGCTCCGGCTCCGGCTCCGGGCCCGCCGGCTCTTCTTTCGCTCAACTTCATTGCAGCAGGCGTTTTTTCTCTCACTTCTTTTTCTGCTTCTCTCATATATGGCGTTGCATGTATTTTGTTTTTGTTTTTTGTTTGTTTATGTGACATACATATGCACATAGTATTATTATTTGCAGCGCTCGAGGTGTAAAGAAAAATGCAATTCTTGCCAAGCCAGTCGACCAGATAGCCAGATAGCCAGTTGGCCAGTTGGCCAGCGAATCAGCCAAGCGAACAGCCAGAATATTAGTGCATTTGTATCTCGCAGCTGAATCCGGTGCGTATGAGTGATTGGTGATTGGCCATAGCAATCAGCCAGTCAATGCACTGCTTCAACTCGAGCTGCCTTTGCTCAGAGTGCTCGGAGGCACTTCCTGTCAGCAGGACATGGCAAAGCCAGCCTCAAGTGCTGCGCCCTCTTCCACAGTGTTGGCCTCTTGTTGACTTTGACGACGCAACGTCACTGACAGCGAACCCAACTGAAACTTTCACGTCGGGTGAAATGGTTTTTTGTTTACCCAGTCAGCCAGCCGGACAGCCAGCCAGTCAGTCAGCCAGCTGGCCAGCTGGCCAGTCAGCTATTTAGCTATTAGCCATACGTCTCGGTTGATCTGCGGAGCTAGAAAGAATCTTGGCGATTGCTGTCTGGCATTTCGCTGAAGGTTTATGTTTGAGTTTGAGCTTTCGTTTTTATTTTTTTATCCAGCTGTTGTTTTCTATGCATATTCAAGAACTAAATGGGATCTTATGCCATATATCACTCAGACTTTTATTTAAGAAATATTGTTGTTAAAAAAAGAAAGAAGAAGAACGTAAGATAACTAGAGCAAAATAGCATTATATATAATTAAAGTACAGATTTGGAAGAGTAATAGAACAAGTTCAACAGGAATTGATTTTTAATCAATTTATCATCGTCATCATAGAAAAGTATTTTATAAGATTATAGCACTGCGAAAACTTTAAGGTAAAGTATTAAATATATACTTAAATATATAAAAAGGGTAGACTATATATAGACTATATCAAGTATAGACTAACATTTATAAAAACATATACTAAAATCTATATTAATATCTAACAGTATATACTAAATGTATACTAAATATATAATAAAATCTATATTAAATATATACTAAAGTATATTTAAAAATATCAATTTCGGTATGTACTTAATATTCATTATAACATATACAAAACATATACTATTATAATAATAAATGGATACTAAAATATATACTAGAGCATGTACATAATTATATACCAAAAAAATACTAAAACATATACAAATATATACATATATATAATTTCTACTAAAGTGTAAGCTAAATTTATTTTAAATATATACTAAAATGTATATTAAATGAATTAATATATATTAAGTATATACCAAAAATATATTGAAATTTATGCTAAGCCTTCAAACTATCTACTCAAATTTATATATATATGATAAATATAAACTAAATATATACCAAACATGAGAACTAATTATATGCCATATCATAAAATATATCTTACTGATATACTAAATGTATACCAGATATAAGCTTATACTAAAACATATGCTTGATATATACTTATATGTATCATTAATATATATTATAATATATATACTAGGTAAATACTTAATAAATATTAAACAAATACTATATATACTAAACTATAACTAAAAATATACAAAGTATATACCAAACATATACGGAAATTTATACTCATTATATACTTCAATTGGAAACATATATTGAAATTTGAAAACGAACAATTTGAAATAGTATTAGATATGCCTGTGTGTCTTTTGAGCAATCGACAGTGTTATCGATAACAGTTGCCAGAGACAACTTATCACAAAGAAGAAGAATCGAATTAGACTGCATTTCGGTTTATGATAAGATATATATAGAAGAAGCTAAGCAACCTGGTTTTTCACATCTACTAACCATTTCAATTAAAATATCGAGTTCGACTGGTTCTTCGTCCAATTCAAGTTCCGAAATCAATATTTGATCTATATAATTGTAAAATGTTCAGATATCATCTCAGTTGGCGCTGGCTGGGAGTATTCTAACTGTTTCTCGAGTGTCTCTGAATGGATCCTGTATGAAATGTATGTATAGCAATTGGTTCAGAGATACAATTTATTGGCAAGCGGGTCGTAACTCTTCAGCTCTGCTGTCGCCGCAGTCGTTGGCCCGGTTCAACGGCATTGCTTTCATATTCAATTCAAATGAACGAAAGACCTACTAAAAAGTGAAGAAGCGAGAGTTTGGCTATGACGTTTCATTTGGGCCAATCTGCTCGGGTTCAGGGACAGAGACCGTGTGGCGGCTCGGGGGAGCTGGCCAAGCTGGCATGAATTCTTAATTAAGGTTGAGCCACCAGCTGTGCGCTGGAGAGCAGCAGCTGATTCTTTGCGGCTTAGAAGGAGCCATAGAGCACAGAGACAGACGGAGAGACGATGCTGGAGACGCTGACGCTGACGCTGACGCAGACGTTGACTGCGACGTCGACGTCGTCGGCGACACAAAGCCAATGGTCAACGTTCTCAGCGCTGTCGCTGCTGACGTCGACGTCAGCTCTGTTATAAATTGGCAAAAGTGTTGTTGTAACGGCGACGGCAACGTCGACGGCAACAGCAGCAGCGACTGTGACAGCGACAGCGACTGCGACAGCGACAACGCCAGCGTCTTGGCTTAAAGCCAGCGCCGAGTTCGTTGACCGTTGAGGTTTTTTGAAGTTTATTGCTGCGCTTGGTGGCTTCGCCAGTTGGCCGCTTGGCCGCTTTCAATATGCCAAATATGCAACCAGGAACAGCGAAAAGCAGCAGCAGCAGCAACACTAGCAACAGCAGCAACACTAGCAACAGCAGCAACAGCATCGACGCCAGCAACAGCAGCAGCAACATCAGCAACATCAGCAGCAGCAGCAACAGCTCTCCCAATGTAGAAAACGCGAGTTTTTCGAGCAATCAGCTGTTCTGAGCTGAGCTTCCGCTTTTTTTTTTTCCTTATCTGTTTTTCTTTGAGCATCTGTCTGTGAGCATCTGTTGCGCGATCCCAGGCAAACAATTCATTTACACATTCGCAAATTGACAAACGCAAAACATTTAACAAATTCAGCAAACAGTTGGCCAATCAAGTGTGAGCCCGTTTTTATTTTTAGAGATTTTGATATTTTTGGCACGCTTCCGGTGCGACGTCGATGACCTTTTCCGCCCACATTCGAGCTGGCCAGGGCCAATGAAATGCCAATTTTTTTTTATGTATTTTGTTTATCTTTTTTTTTTTTTTTCTTTAATTTGCATGCATTGTTGCTGCTGTTGCTGTTGCTGCTGTTGCTGCTGCTGCTGCTGCTGCTGCTGCTGCTGGGGTTGACAACCTCTCAGATCAGCTGTTTAACCTGACTTTGTTGCTGCCGGTTGCTGTTGCTGCTGTTGCTGCTGCTGCTGTTGCTGTTGCTGTCGCTGCTGCTGCTGTCGCTGTTGCTGCTGCGGTTGTCTGCTTATTATGTAATACAGATGAGCAGCAATTCGCAATCAATATGATTTGTATTTATTTGTTGTTGTTTGCTTTTAGTCAGTTAACTGTACTATTTGGTGTTGCTGTTGCTGATGAGGAGGAAAGTTTTTGACCCCCTCGGGCGACCCAGCGGCCGGCTAGCAAACAGTCCGCCCGCACGCCGAACGTGAAAGTTACTCGAAATATATATTAACAGCAGCAACAGCAACAACAACAGCAACAACAACAGCTATATTAACCGCAGCAACATCTCCAGTCAAACAGCCAAATTCATTGAATACATATAAAGTTTATTGGCTTTTGATCCCAACGCATTATTGTTGGGGTGGGTAATGGTTGTTGTGTTGTTGTTGCTGCTGCTGTTGTTGTTGCTGCTGTTGTTGCTGCTGTTGTTGTTGCTGCTGCTGTTGTTGCTGCTGGTTTGCGCAATACAATTCACCGCTGGTGCTTTGACTGCTCATGATGCATACGTAACGGTATCGACAGGAAGTTGTTGCTCTGCCGTTGCTTTGTTGTTGCTGCTGCAGGAGCCGAGAGGAGTTCATTCAATGCCGGCCAGCATCCAGTTTGTGTTGTGGCATTTCGTTTGCCTGAGGTCATTGTTGCTGCTCGTTGTTTTTGGTGGATTTTTCAGAGCACGTGCTGCGACTGAGACTGTAAATATACGATGCCAACTTGACGAGGGAGCGATATACTAAATATACTATATAGTTATTTCAATAAATGTCATGTTATTCTTGTGAATTGCTGTTGTAGGCAAGGCTCCTTGAGCACTCTGGACTTGACTGTCTTAAACAGCAGAAATAGCTGTGGCTTAGTTTGGAGAACAGAGTCTGAGACTATGTCTTGATTATGTACTTTTTATTCTATTTTGTTTTCAGCTGTTCACATAAATCTAAATAATATTTTCTTTTATAAAGCAAATAAATATTTAGTGAATATAAAAAAAAATAATAAATAATAAAATAATTTAGATTGACTAAGCTTATAATAAATAAATCAAATTTAAAAAATTTGGTTTAAATTTATATTTAAAATTTTAAATATATTTGTATAAATAATTTAAGCATCAGTTAAAAATATCAATAAATTAAATGAATTCGAAATAAATTCAGAGTAAATTTAAGTTTATTGAAATGATTGAAATAAATTTAAAAAAGAGCAATTAATCTATATATTTTTAATTAATAATAATTTGTAGTTTATCTTTATCATTTAACATTTTATTAAAACTTTTTTTAAGCAATATGAATATATAGAAAATAAGCTAAAATTTATTTAAATAATGCTGATTAACTTAAAAGAGATTTAAATTTACTTAAGTAATTTACGTTGAATTATTTAGTGAATTAAATTAAATTTTAAGTGAACATAAATTTATAAAGAGTTATTTTCAGTAATATTTATCATCTACAGGTTTAGAGATAGGTTTTTAACGTAATATATAACGATTAAATTACAGTTGACATTCTCCATTGATTTGCTTAACATTCAGGGCTTACGCCGTGAATGAGTATTCTGCAGTCGGTAATGCCCGACTTCAACTATTCTTACTTGTTTTTAAAAAAAAAATTCTAAATTACTTTAGAAAAAAATTCATATTTAAAATTTTAAATTGCTTACCTTAGTAAGATTTATTGTTATTATTATTATTATTTGTTTTTTATTTTTTTATTTTTCAGCACAAAATTTAAGTTAGTATTTTTATAAATTGTCAATTACTGTAAATTTACATAAAAAGAACAAGTATTTGTTTATAGGCTATTTAATTTTTAAAAATAAAATATTTTAGAATATATCTAGCATCGATTGTGATATATGTATGTATATACATATATGTATATCATTTGTATATATACATAAATAATAAATATGCTTTAGATGAGGCCAGTAAAAAACGTTGAGAAAATCCAAAATAAATTGAATTAGCCGCATTAGTTAACTGCTGTCATTAAGTTCGTATCATACAAGTCTTTCGTTTCTAGCGCTCTGGAACTGGAGCCGGGAGCGTTAGCTGGGAATTCCGTTGTGTGCTGCTGCTGCTGCTGCTGCTGCTGCTGCTGCTGCCGGCGTCGTTCGATGCCAGTCACACTAAGAGCAACACCAACACAAACACCAACACCAACACCAATACAACAACAGCAGCGTCAAGTGTGCGTGTGTGTATGTGTGTGTGTGTGTTGCTTTCTGGTTTGGCAGCTGCTTCTTGGCACACACACACACACACAAACACGCTCACATATCAACACACACATGCGCACACAGAAGCGACGCGTCGCGTTTTTACATTTGTATATGTAGGTCTACGTCCGATTTTACTTTCACTTTTAAAGGTTTACGAACTTTTCTGTTTACAAGTCAACGCTGCTGCCGGCAGCCGACGCGCCGCAGCAGAGGCAGCAGCAGCAGCGACGACGACGACGACGACGACGACGACGACGACGCGCATTTCAAATGCTTCTCACACACTCAGAGCTCAGGCACAGGCAGACAATCAGACCGTTGGACGGATGATACAAAAGAGACGAACGGACGGACGGACAGACGGACGGACAGACAGACGGATGGGCAAATACAAACAGAGAGCTTTGCGCTTACATCTCGGAATCAGAGTCGCAGTCGCACAGTGGCTCAGATTGCTGGCATTTCGGCGCTTAATTTAATTTGGCCGCATTTGCTGCTGTTGCATACCACTGTGCCGGCTCCTCATTGGCATTGGTTGACTCATGCCTTGGACGCATGCGTTATATTATTTGCTGTTGTTGTTGTTGTTGCTTTTCGCTTTGCAGTTGCGGTTGCTCGTGTGCATCGCATAAGGAAGTCGCGTGTGCTCAACTTCCTTGACATTGAAGCGGCTGCAACCGCAACGCCAGCAGCAGCAGCAGCAGCAGCAGCTGCAGCAGCAGCAACAACAACAACAACAAGGTTGAAGTGTAAATGAACGGCAAGGATTTTTGCTGCTGCCAAAAGCGATTGGTGTATTGCCTCGGAAGTGACAGCGACAGCGGCAGCAACATCAACAGCAACAGCAACAGCCGCCGCAGCAGCAACGAGGCGTCGGCAGAGCTGCCAGCAACATGTACATGGCTGGTATGCTGGCATGTGTGTGTGTGTGTATGTGTGTGTGTGCTTTTTAGTCGGTCGGTCATTGACCGTTGCAGCTGAGACGCATTGACGCCGCTGCCATTGGCATGGCCGCAAAGGCGGCTGCTGCTGTTGCGGTTGCTGCTGTTGCGGTTGCTGCTGCTGCTGTTGCTGTTGCTGCTGCTGTTGCAGTTGTTGCGTTTATCCTGCCTAACTAAACTGTGCAAAAAGCTCTGCACCGACAGACGGACACACACATAGAGACAGAGAGAGAGAGAGAGAGAGAGAGAGAGAGAGAGGGAGGGAGTGAGAGAGCAACACAATCAGAGACACTGAGCAACAGCGAGCAAGTGGGAGAGAGAGAGAGAGAGAGAGTCTGAGCTTGGCGTCGTCATCGTTAGCTGCTGCTGCTGCGGCTGCCGCTGCGTCGTCTACCCAACTCGTTGGACAAGTTGACGGCCTACGTGAGTGGCGCGTTATGTGCATTGAATTGGAGTTGGAGGCTTGTGCGTTTGCGCAAAAGTCAATGAACTCCGCTGGCTTGACGTTGACGCCTGATCCGCTTGCAGCGCAGCCGCTGCTGTTGCTGTTGCTGTTGCTGCTGTTGCTGTTGCTGCTGTTGCTGCTGCTGCTGCTGCTGCCGTGGGGGCGTCGCGTCTTGTGTGTGCAATTCACACCAACACAGCTGCATTTTGGGAATGTAGGTAAGCCACTTGCCAGGCCGGGTTGTTATTGTTGTTGCGGATGTTGTTGTTGTGTTATGTGTTGCTAATGTTGCTGCTGCTGCTGCTGCTGCTGTGCTGTTGTTGTTGTTGTTGTTTCTAACCTTTTTGCAATGCGCCGCTGCGTTAGGCAATAGCTTCACTGTCAACACTGGCCAGCCAAGCAGCCAGCGAGTCAGTGCATTGATCTCGCCATTGATGTGTGCTCAGCTCTCTGTGTGTGTGTTTGTGAGAGTGTGCATGTGTGCATGTGTGCATGTGTGTGCGTGTGTGTGTTGCATGTGATACAATGTCGTTGACACAGTGACCGGAAAACAGATTGACTTAATGACTGACTTTTCAAAATCAATGCTGTCGCCATTAGAATGCCAAGAAGGGTTAGCAAGACGGAGCTGGGGAGAGACAGCGAGACAGCGAGACAGAGAGGTAGAGAGTTTCTAATGTGGGCGGGCTGTGTGGGCGTTGGAGGGCAGCGATCAGCTGCCCAAATTGCGGAACGTTGTGCCATAGCCTACAGTTGTAGGCCAGCGGTCAACGACCGATCAGCGACAACAGACAAAAAAGCAGCAGCAGCAACAACAGCAGCAGCAACAGCAGCAGCAGCAGCAGCAGCAGCAACAGCAACAGCAGCAACAGCAACAGCAACAGCTTAACTTCAAGCAACCAGTTGAACGACCCACTGAACCAACTTGTCATTTGACCATGTCGCTAAGCTGCACCACTCAGAATGCTTCTCCTGCCTATGCGTATATAAAGATATATATATATATATATATATATATATGCATATATATGTATGTATATGTATGTACACGCATATCCTGTGTAAGCTGCTAATGCGACTTGGGGTTGAGGTTGCAGCCAACTGCCACACGGCATTAACATTACCGTTATTTGGCAATTACTTACGCACTCCGGCACAGAAAGTGACCCGACTAATTGCATTTCACCAATTTATCATACAGCTGGCAGAGAGAGAGAGGGAGAGATATACAGAAAGGGAGGGAAACAGAGAGAGAGGGCAGTGAGAACTTTATTTAAGTATTCTGCATTTTTAATGCTCGACATGGATATGCATTCGCCGACAAATTGATGTCAATTATCTTGCGAAAGTAGCTAGAATAAAGCAACAAGAGCAACAGCAGCAGCAGCAACAGCAGCAACAGCAGCAGCAGCAGCAGCAACAGCAATAACACTTTAAATAATATACAAAAATTATAATAAAATAATGAGAAAATGCTCAGAATATTTGAGGTAATTATTGCAGCTGCCGCCCCTCACTGCCGCTGTCTGACTTTCTGTCCAATTCAACTTGGCCGCACCAACAAAGCCCGCCTCATGCCGCCCCCTGGCCGCCTCCTGCCCCTCTCCCACTCTCTCTCTCTCTCTCTCTCTGTCTCTCTCTCTGTCTCTTGCACACTCTCTGGCAGCAGCTGCTGCTGCTGCTGCCAATTTCTACATTTCATGCCAAGCGTTGTCGCTGTTGCCATTAAATTTGGCCTCAAAAAAATTTCAGTTACTGTTTGCAGGTCTCTGTATGTGTGTGTGTGTGTGTGTGTGTGTGCGTCCATTTTGCCATAAGGTGAAAATCGTCGACAGCTGAAAATGCTGGAGCCAGGGAGCCACTACCGCCTACCTGGCACCTCATTGCTCTCACCTGTTGCATGCCACAGCAGCGCCGCAGGTCAGCGGCAATAAATGCCGCCAGGTCAGCCGCTGGCCAGAATTTTGATATTGATTTTGATTTTTGCATGCGCCGCAACATTGTTGCACATGAAAACATGAATCGAAGTGGGAGTTTTTTTTTATGGGTCTCTCAATTGCTTTGGGCAAACTGTTAAATATTTAACAATATTTGTTTATGTTAATATTTAAATATTTAAATTTAAGCTTTGGTTTGGCTTTTCTATTTGCATATTCTTAAATATTTTAGGAGCTCTTCTATATAATTATTTTTATAAATCACAATTCGATGATTAGATTATTTAAATATATTTACAAATTCTATTTGTATATGTTAATATTTAAATTTTTAAATTTAGGCTTTGGCTTGGCTTTCCTATTTGCATATTCTTAAATATTTTATGAACTCTTCTATATAATTATTTTTATAAATCATAATTCGATGATTAGATTATTTAAATATATTTACAAATTCTATTTGTATATGTTGATATTTAAATATTTAAATTTAAGCTTTGGCTTGGCTTTTCTATTTGCATATTCTTAAATATTTTATGAATTTTATTGTATATAATTATTTTTATAAATCATAATTCAATGATTATATTGCTTAAATATATTTATGATGTTTTATTTGAATATTTTGCTTTATTAGTTAAAAAATTCAAGAATTGTTTAATTAATGCAATGCCTAACTTAATGTGTCTTTAGTTTGAATATTCTATTGCTTTTATATACTGAGCTCTTTAGAATAGAAATGAAAGTTAAAGCTCTCAAGTCTATTGAGATGAGCTAAAACTATGCCACCAATTTTGTGAATTTCACGATTTTCACAAATTAACAACTACATTAAAAACAAAATATTTCCAGCTGCTGCAAAATTTGTTTTAATAAAACGCTTATTAAATTTAATTTGACATACAAATTTATTGTTTAGGCTTTAGAAATTCCAAAGTATACTTGATTCAGCTAAACTCTGTTCATGAAAATGTGAAATATTATCTTAAATTAAAATGTAGCACATATTTTCACAGCCATTATAGCTTCTTTCGAATTCCATATCGAATATTTATAAATCAAAGTATAATCTAAAAATATAAAAGCAGGACTTAGAAAGAAAAAAACAAATATGAAAATTGTATAAAATTTTTAAAATTTGTTGATCATATTTTTATATGATTGCCATAAAATGAGTTTTTTTTTTTTTTTTAAATTTTATTTGTTTGTATTTGCTGAATTTTTTTTCGATAGCCCTATATAGTGATTTAGAAAATATTCAACATTAACAAAGAACATGAAGAGTTTAGATAAAATTACATAATATATTCTTCTGTGTACTAATATTTGTACAGTCTTAGACCAAAGACTGGATAATATAATATAATTAATAATTTTATAATATAATATAACTTTTATTCAATTCCTTTTTATGACATTATGAAGTTTCAAAGTAATATGCAAACATATTGAAAACTTACATTTGTCACTAAACATTTTTGTTAAAAAGTCTAATCTTTGCTTTTGGATGGATATGTTGTATTGAATGGCACCAGAGAAAATCAACTCTGGAATGTTAACAGAGAAGATTGTATATCAACTTTAGTAAATCAAATACATATAATATATATAGTGTACATATATGTATACATTTTATCTTCTTTTCAATTTGCATCGCAATAAAGAAAGTTTAGTTAATCTGGGGTAGTCATTAACCAATCGCTTCTGATTAGCGCGCAAGGTGTCTGCACGTCACGTGCCTCAATTGGTCACGTGTGTGGGCGTAAGTAAGTGAGTATATGTACATGTATTTGAATGCAACAGTGGCGAGAGCAGCAGAGGCGGGCGCATTGCAATTGCATTTACATGCAACTCACATTGGGGCGTTAAATCGCAATTGCATGTTGATTGGGATTAGCATGCGTCGCCAGAGCCAACCGATTTGTTTGAAGTTAGTTTGTCAGTTTATATAATATAATGCGCGCTCTGTCGCTGTCTCTGCTGCTGTCTCTGCTGTTGGTGTCGACGCCTCAGCTTAATGTGCTTCCCCGTAGATTGCCAATGCAATTGCACGTACTTTACATTGAGTATACGACCCGTTTAACAGGTTGCCAAAAATACAAATCAAATCATTAAAATACTTGAAGAACTTAATGTGCAATTGAATATGAACAATGAATTCGAATTTACATAATTTAGCATCGACAATCGTTAGCAATATACCCTTTTAGAGCACTTTGCTAGGGTATCTGCTGGCGTGCAACTTGTTGCTGCGACTTGCCACATTTGTTATTCAAGTGTCACATTAGAATTGAAATTTATCGTTGTAATTGAATTGTCAATGGCTGACATTGTAATTGCTCAAGCGCAATTCATGTAAATAGAAATGACTGAGAGATGATAGCACACATCTATATATACGCCACTGATATATATACATATATACATATATATTTAGATATTTATAGACATGCATATAGAAAGAGATATATGTATATTCAATGGGAGCTCTGTGAAGCGTTACACAATCAAATTCAACATTTCATTGAGCTTGTCAGCTAATGCGTTCGATCCTGTTTGACATTATCCAATGCCTAGTCCAAGGCTTGCATCGCCTCAACTCATATTAAGAATTTCAAATAATATGATAATGCCACGATAAGTTCTATAGTTTCGTACAATTGCATGAACATTTGCTTTAGCTTATACCTATTATGAATTTTAGCTCAATTCATGCCCTTGTTTGTCGCATATTTTCGTCGTGTTTATTGCCCATGGCCCATAGCTACTTTTCCGGCTAACCAACTGGCTGTCTAGTTAGTCGATCTGTCTGTCTGTCTGGCTGACCTTCGGACAAGCTTCCACTGCCCTAGTCGGAAGCTAGGTCATAAATTTGAAGGGCCACATTGAACTATTGCCTTGGCTGCTGTTGGTTGTGTAACAGCTTCGGCTGAGCCAAGAATTTCAAATTCCACTTCAGCATTACAGCAAGAGATCAATGAACGCTTTCAATAGGAAATCGAAATCGAAATCGAAATTGAAACTGAAACGCTTGGCGTTTTCTTTGTCATTTGCCTCAGTGTCAGACAGAGACTCAGTCTCAGTCAAAGTCTCAGTCCCAGTCAAAGTCTCTGTCTCAGTCTCAGTCTCTCAGTCTCTCAGTTTCTCAGTTTCTCAGTCTCTCAGCTCTAGTTCCATATGAATTTTTTTTATTGTTATTGTTATATGGCGATGATTAGTAGGCATATTATTAGCGATTAAATCGCTTAGATTTGTTTCGATTTGATTTCATTTGATTCAATTTGATTTGATTCGATTCGATTCAATTTGGCATCGGCATCGACATCGACATCGACATCAACAGCGACACGATTCGTTGACCCAACCAATGCAGAACCTTGGAATTAGCATAAAACGTTGTTGCTCCACATAAGTCCGGCTGGGTGCTCTGGCTGCTAACTGAGCTGTCGTCCGACTTGGACTATACTACGTTACGATTTATCAAATCATATTTAATATAATCGTGTTTTTTATTTTTATTTTTTGTTGTTAAGCTAATCCCACAGATTAGAACCAACCCTTGGTGAATGGTGAATGTTTAGCCAGACTTTTATTTACTACTTTAGTCAGTTTCGTTTGATTCATTTACAACTCGATTGAATATAGTTATTATATGATTAGAAAGTATATTTCATTTAAATATTTTATGATATCAATTCTTCTTCTGTTTCTTTGATTTCAAATTTATCATATATACAATATAATTATTATATGATTATGTTTTATTTAAATATTTGTATACCCTGAACCCATTGAACGCGTCGATCTTAGAAGATATTATAGCTAGAGACTACAAATTTTTTTCTGTAGGTCCGTATATAGCACGCACACATTGAGTTTGTTTCCAAAAGTCGATAACTATTCTCGTTTTTTGTTATCGATTAAAATCCGATGTTGAAAATAAGTTTAAAAATTATATTTCCTACATTTTTAGAGCTTTTGTCTATTTATTTGCTTATGATTATTACCTATATATATAATATAAAAAATATCTAAGAATTGATCTGACAGAATTATGTAGTTGAGTGTCATAAATTAGTATAGTATAGTTTTATTTTTTTTTATTTTTTTTATTTTTTAAATGCTGATGGCTTATCTGCCTTGTTGATCAAATCCTCGTAGATAGCCTTCTGCGAGATTTTGTTGATGATGCAACTGATTAAGTTTGTGCTTAGGCAGTACATCGACTCCAGGTAGGAGTTGCCATCTCTTTCAACCTGTAGAAAGCTTTACTTTTGTTCTGATAATTCTCAAGATTTATAACACTCTTTCTTTCTCTCTTTCTCTCTCTCTCTCTCTTTCTCTCTTTCTCTCTTTGCTTTTTTTTAGCACATATTCTTGATGCTTACGGAATGTCATTCTAGTATTTAGCATGACTCCAAGATACTTTACTGATCTCTTTGATGTAATGATGATGTTGTCAATGTTGATATGGTTCGTTTCTGCTACTAACGGTAGCTAGTAGTAACTCCTTTCTGCTGGCACTTGTGATGCATACATGTTCTCTCTGAGCGCATTCCATAGGGCAACGATGACTACATCCCGAGCCAGGCCAGCCATTCCATAGGAGATCCTTGGAGGACTTCAGCTGTCACTACATGAGATTTACTGGTGAAATGTGCGTGTGTGTGTGTCTGAGAGACTGTGTGCCTGTGTGTGCTGTGTGTGTGTAAGTGCTCATGTGTATGTGTGTCTGAGTGAGTTTGTTTCTATCTCAGTTGTATAAACCTTTTGAGCAGGTGTCGAAACAATGTGTGGAGCGCAATTTAAATTAGAATGTTGCCACATTCATTAGACGATTAACAACATTAACAACAACAACATAAACAACAACAATTACAACAAGCTCATATAAAAATGTCAGAACAAGTTGAGTTGGCAATTTGTCAACCGGCAACAGCAACCGGCTAGACTCGCGGCCCGGTCTCCAGTTTACATTCGAAATGAATTTTTTGCATACTCGCATCTCAGAAATTCCAAAATTCCCCTCTCACAGCCCCAACCCGGCCCAACCCAGCCCAACAAAAGCAACAAAACTAAAAGAAATCAAAATGAAAAACGAAGGCAAACAAACAAAATTTCCGTGAGCTCTTAACATTTGTATTTTGATTTTTGGCCAGGCTGCCACTTGGGCTGACAACTTGGCCAACAACTGGCTGCATGAACTGTGAGGGCAGCCAGGGGGGTGTGGGGCCTGGGGGCTAGGGATTGGGTTGGGGGTTGAGCAGCCAGTGAGTGTGTGTCCATGTCCATGGATTTGTTCATGCGCAAGGTTTTCTGCCAGCGCGATTCGATTGGTTCGCCTGGCCTGGCCTGGCCTAGACTGGCACCGGGCCGGGCCGGCCGGTGGCACGCCAGCCCCAGCACCAGCCCCAGCACCAGCTCCAGCTTCAGCTTCAGCTTCAGCTCCCACCCCCGCCTCCGCAGCGCACAAGCAGCATCAGCATCGGCAGCCGGAGCAGCTTAATTGTTAGAGCGGCTACTCGGTTGCGGCTGCTGCTGCTGCTGCTGAGGCTGCTGCTGCAGCGGGGTGCATTGATCTTAAAATGGCGCAAAAGCCATTGAACTGTGCGCCATTGCAACGGCCTGCAACAACAGCAACAACAACAACAACAACAACGCGACTCGGTTCGGTTCGGTTTGATTCGGTTTTTGGCTACGAGTCCGGCCACAGACTCAAGCGCAGAGACAGTGTCAACAGCGGCACAGACAGAACTTTTCAGCGCCAATTTGTGAATTGTACTCTAAAAGTACAAGTGTGTGAGTGTAGGTGCGTGTGTGTGTGTGTGCGTGTGTGTGTGTGTGTGTAGCATATGCTAATTTGTGCTGCAAAGTAACTAGCGTTTACTTTGGCCCGGCTAGTTGGCACAGTCAAACGAAATCGAGAATGAAATACAAATTCTGACCAAATGTAAATTCTTTTAAATTTATTTTTATATTTTTATTGACGACGACGCCGCGACTGCTGCTGCTGCTGCTGCAACTGCAATTGCTTCTGCTGTTCTTAATGATTATTAAAAGCATTTGGCGGCACGTTCTTAACTCTGTTGCTGCTGCTGCTGCTGCTGTTGCTGTTGCTGTTGCTGCTGTTGCTGTTGGCACTCTGCCCGACGGCGACTGTTTGGATGAGTTAAACGAACGCGCGCTTCGCCTATGAAAGATGTCAAGGCTCAACTTTGATATCTGATTTCGCACGCTGATCACACAGTCGAACGCCAGCTAATAGAGATGCAGACAAGCAGCCGCAGCGTATGTCACCAAATCGAAATCGCTAATCGATTATATCGATCAAATGATCGGACTGATGATCTGCTTGCTGACATATTCATTTCTCGATTTGAATCTGTTTAGCAACAACTTTTGCTTTTTATCTTATCTCGAACTTTGACTGAATATCATTATATCGCTCTTGATCTAGCTCATATTCTCTCCTTTGCTTTGTTTGATTTGTTTTTCTTTCATTTTATCCTTTCTGCTGTCTATCGGTCTTGCTTTCTATTTTTCTCTCACTCTCGCTTTTGTTCTCCTTCGCTCACTCTTTAGCAGTCTCTCTTGTTCTGTCACCATCGCTTCATTACTTTCTTTGTCTTTCCCATCTCCCTTTCTCTGTCTCACTTGATATTTTTCCTTAAAATTATCTTTTTCCATCTCCACATCTCTCTAACTTGTTTACTCCTCTATCTTACTCTCCTTTTCTTTTCCTAGTTCTCTTTCTTTCGTTGCCTCTTTCTTCTCCCCTTTTCAATCTTTTTTTATCTCTATTTCTCTCTTCCTCTCCTTTTCTATGTCTGTCTTTTTCTATATCACTCAATTTCTTTATCGCTCTCTCTCTCTCTTTTTCATTCTCTCTTTCACCTTGTCAGCTTATTATATCTCTCCATCTCCCTCTGTCGCCCTCTTTCATTAATTGTACTCCTTTCCCTATCCTTGTCAATTTTGTTGTATATCTCTCTTTTGCATCCCTTTCCCTCGCTCTCTCTCTGCTTCTCACTGCATTTTAATATCCTTCCTTTGATTTCTCCCCCATTTTATCTTATTTTTTTCTCATTGTTATTCTTTTTCTCTTTCTTTCTTTGTCTCTTTCTTCTTCTGTTTTCCTGTTTTTCGTTATTTTTTCCCCTCTCTCTCTCTCTCTCTAATGCTTTTTCTTTTATTAAGTATCTTTCTCAATCTACGCTTTCAAAATTGGTTCGTTTTATGATATATAATATAGATGAAAATCAGAACATCTAATTACTAGTGTTACAATTATTCAAGCTCATGAATTCTGTTATTTTTAATTGTGTAGTTTCTTATGTTATTGTCTAACGGTTACTCCAAAATATATATATTTCATATATGTTTCTGCATTTCTAAACCAATTTCTTTCAACTCTTATTTATATTCTATTTGTCAACATAATCGAAATTTTTCCAGATTTTTTTCGAAAAATATTTATTGAATAATTTTGTTTGCATTTTATTTATTTACTTTTATTTACTATTTATTTACTTAAAATATTTAAATTAAATAAGCCAAATCAATTATTTACAATTGGGCGGAATAAATCTCTTTTTCCTTGAAACTGTCTTTCGATTGACAGCTCTATTGATATGAAATGATGTTTCTAATGATAATAGACTGAACATATTGAAACATTCAATATACTGAACATATGAGTCACTTCTCGAACTGTCTACACAGAATGTTCTTGAGCTTAGCAAACATATACATATGTATGTATATATATAGTATAAAGATTTGCATGTAGCTTGAGTAATCTCACTTTATACTAATCAAATTGTAATGATAATGTTTTCATATAGATTAATTCATTTATATCTTGAATGAAACTTACTTAGTTCAGAAAGGAGATGAAATATGAGAGAGAGTGAGAGTGAAAGAGAGTGAGATAGAGAGAGTGATAGAGACATATAGATATGGTGATAGAGAGAATAACAGACAATGAGAGAGAGAGAGAGAGAGAGAGAGAAGACAGAGAGAAGAGAGAAAGAAGAGAGTGTGATGAGGGATTATAGAGAGATAGTGAGAGAGAGAGGGAGAGATAGAGAGAAAGGAAATAGTTGATATCTAAAAAAGATAAAGCGTACAAAAGACTGAATGATTAAGAAAGACAGATAGAGAGAGAGAGAGATATAGAGAGAGTGAATGATCAAGTGAGACTGATCAATAAGTTGTCATTTCATCAAGTGAGATGGGAAAGAAGTTGACATTTTCTGTATTCTTAAAGTTCAATCAATTGTTGCGCAGTCAGTTAGGAGTGGGAGTAAAGCTGCATGTTAATTTGTCATTGATCTTTGTTGATTTGATTTGCAAAGTGTAAGTCGAGAATAAATTTGATCAGAGTCAGGTAATTCCCTAGTCTTACAATTGGAAATGGATGTGACCATGAATGTAAAGCATTCCAATTAGATTACAAATTGAAGCAATTTGAAACAAAAGATGATTTCATAACCTGCATTCAAACTAAATAGAAAGAAAGACTATTTGATGAGCTCAAATACAAATAGAAGTGCGCTTTGCATTTGGAGCACAGCTCGATTTACCATCTATACCCAAAAAAACAAAGGGTCATATAGCGACGCGTGCAAAAATGCGAGTCGGATTCTTCTACAACCTTGGACTTTGGGCCAGTGCAAATGCGAGATGCGCTCCATTAATGCCCGTAAGTCTGACGAAGCAGTTTTTTTGTTTTTTTGGACAGCATAGAATATTGACAAGCAATCAAATAAATACTTATATGCATATATGTATATATATACATATATATAAATATATATATTTATGTATGTATATATATATAAATATCAGCAGTGTGAAAATTGGGTTAAGAAATAAAGCATGCAAACTACCTTGACACATTTAATCGAGCTGCTGCTTTCGAAATTATTTATGTACAAAGCAAATACATTGAAGAATGCTTTGTGTGGGCTGGCTCGGTGTAAAAGGGCCGTAGTGGGCGTGGCACGAGAACAGAAGCAATCGCAGTCTTGTTGCTGTTGCTGTTGCAATTGTAATAAATATAAAAATTGCTTTTACGAAATGTACATCACATGCTACAATAAGTCAATACACAATGTGTGTGTGTGTGTGTGTGTGTGTGTGTGTGTGTGTGTGTGTGCACACACTCTTATAAAGAATGTGAAAATGATAAGAACAACGCGCATACGCCACGTGAGCCGGACTAAACTGACGACCGAAGCTGTCCCCATTATTGAACCGAAAATTTGTATGCGCAATGCGCTGATTAGACATTAGAGCATAATATCAATTTGAAGTGTGTGCAACTATCTATGTGTGTGTGTGTGTGTGTGAGTGTGTGTGTGTGAGTGCACGTAATGCGTTTGCGGCAGGTTTCAAAGTCTCAAAGTTTGTAAAGTTTATTGACCACCCAGCCGAGTTGTGGCCAGTTGCCACGCGTTGACAAGCGAGAGCGAGAACGAGAGCGAGAGAGAGAGAGAGTGAGAGAGATTCCGACTGAAGGGTTTAAAAATAATCCAGCTATCGAGCCTCACACAACAACTGTCTGGCTGGGGTTCATGTCCTTTCCATAGGATGTTGTTGGCCGGCCAATGATCTTGCTGTGGTTTGAACCTGTTGCCACCTGAAGAACGAGGCTGCTGCACGCACAGTCTTACTGCCCCCTCCCAGCCCGCCTGCTGCCCCCCTTCACCGCCCCACGCACAGTTGCGCAGATCGTTGGGCAGCGGTCATTGAGTCTGGCAAGGCAACAATTTCATTTTCTGGAAGCTTCAGCCCTTGGATCAGTGCCGTTGGCAACAATAAAAAGGTTCACCGACCGAGGGTTCTTTTGTAATTTATGCCAGTTTATCGTAAGATAATGCCAAAGTCAAAGCAAACTAGCTAGAAACAGGCTAAACTAGCTGGAGTTTTGGTTGTGCTCAGGCTTCAAGTGGATGTTAGCTTTGACAGCCATGTAAGCTAAAGATATTAAAACTTTTTGTGTATTTTTCAGTCTACATTGTTGTAAATAAAAGTTTTTGAATTCGTTTTTTCAAGACATTAAAAAAATTAATAAAAAAGTATTGAAAACATATGAAAAGTTTTCATATGAGACTTCTGGTCTGAAGCTAAACATATATGACTAAAAATTTATGATGGAAAATAATTTCTAGTTTGTTTTGTATTAAGGAAAAAAAGGTAAAATGAAGGATAGAAAGAGAGAGAGAGAGAAAGAGGGACGGAGAGAGAGAGTGAGAGAGAGAGAGGGAAAGGGAGGGAGAGAGAGAGAGAGAGAGAGAGAGAGAGAGAGAGAGAGCGAGAGAGAGAGAGCGAGAGAGAGAGAGAAAGAGAGAGAGAGAGAGAAATGGAAATAAATCACGAGAGAGAGAGAGAGAGAGAGAGATCGAGAATGAGAATGAGATACAGTGAGAGAAAGAGTGAGGGAAATTAAGTAATAATGAAAGAGAGAGAGAGCGACTGAGAGATTACGAGAGCAATCAAGAGGGATTATGTCAAAGAGAATAAAAGTGAAAGTGAAAGATAGAGAGAAAGAGAGAGAGAGAGAGAGATCTCAAATGAGATCAAGTGAGATCAAGTAATATCAAGTGAGATTAAGTGAGATCAAGTGAGATCAAGTGGGATCACGTCAGATCAAATGAGATCAAGAGAAAGAGTGGGGATAAATAATGAGAGAAAGATAGAGAGAAAGGTAGAGAATGGGAGAGATCGTGAGTCTTTAGCCAGCGTTGAAGTGCGTGAAAACAAGCTAGCTAACTATGTTCAGCCGAATTTAGCGGGAAAATGTGATGAAGCTGATCATCTCCAGTGTAGGTTGGCAGTCGACAGTCGGCAGTTGGAAGTTGGCAGTTGCGGTTCATTGGCAGACAGGGATTCATGGGTTAACGTCTGCCGTCAGGTCATTAAAATATAATGTTGGCGCAGCGACTCTCGTAAACATTAATGCCGAACGCAGTCGCGGCAACAACAGCAGCAGCAGCAACAGCAGCAGCAGCAGCAGCAGCAGCAGCAGTCGTACATCTTCTGCCTGGCCCTGTTTTCTGGTCCTTTGTGCCCAACACATATTCACACACATTCGCATGTCCCCAGCCACTGGCTAAAGTCAATGGCACGGGTCTTGGATTCTATTTTAGCGCATGCCATCGGCCCTGAACTTGTTTTTTCTGCTCCATTGTTGGAAGTCTTCCGTGCCTGGCATGAATCAGCGTCAGCTCGAGATAGTTTCACTGTGCGAGCTTCAGCCCCCCTCCCCTCATTCTGTTATGTATTTAGCTTTGGAACTTTGCAACATTCTTGGACGATTCGAATCAACGGTAAATAACTAAGTAACGCACACGAAATCTGGCCAAAAAACCTCAGTCGCATTGCAGGCGTATGTGATCGCGATAGAGCGGCAACAGGTGATAGACCAAATAGTAGAACTTCTCGATGGTGTCATCCAGGAACAGTAGATTGACCACGACCGGCTCCAGCGGATTCAGGGCGCCGTTCAGTGTCAGCTGGTCGATGCTGCGGGCGCAGTGCAGCATCTCGATCAGATAGTAGGCCTTCTTGCGCGGCATCTCGAGGCTCTCCTGCTGCAGGTAGATGGTCAGCTTGGTGTACTCGGCAATGGTGGTCTTCTGGACGTTCTTGTCATTGGGATAGTGCAGCTCGATGTAGTTGTTGACCGCATTCCACTTTAGCAGCGGCGCATTGGCATTGTAGTACTCCAGCCAAGTGATGTGCGTCTCCAGATCCTCCAGCCCCAGATGGAAGAGCAGACGTGCCGCCTCCTGGTACGTCGTCTCGCAGTCCGCCTGGAAACTGTGCAGCAGGGAGCGCAGCTTCTGGCGCAGAAACCTGATGGCATGATCCCGATGATTCACCAGCTTCATTGCTAAAGATCGGCCCTCGTCTCAGTATCGTTGTTTGTCTTTCTTGTGTGGATTCTCAACATTTATGTAACGGATTATATATTATATGTTCATGCTGAGCTGTCTTGTTGTATATGTATGTGTGTGTGTGAAGGAATATAATTCCCAGGCTTAGTTGATAGCTTTGAGAGCTACATGACTTGACTTGACATTAAACTACGAAGCACTTGTTATATATCATAAGCAGATAAGATTATGGAACGCTACTATATATAATATATAGTATATACATATATAGTGCTATATTTCAGGTTGTATTTAATTTTTTGCTTTATATATACTTTAAGATTTCAGTTTGAAAACATTTATTTACTATTTTAGTTCTTCTTCATATTGAAATGTTGTATACGAGTTTATTTATTTATTTTTTATTTTTATTTTTTTCACTTTTTAACTTTGGATTTTGTCCCAAACCAGTCCATTTGCTGTGCCTCTTTATATACAGAAAAACTACATATATTTAAATAATTGGAGTTGTTTTCAAATGCTGAAAGAAACCCATGAAAAAACCCAAAAATTTGCCTAAAAACTGAGATGAAAATCAAAACGAAGAAAAGAAATTTGTTTGATTTGCTGGAGCGGAATTGAAATACCCTGTGAGGTTTTTTTTTTCCTTATATTTGATTGTTTACTTTTTTTTTTTAATGTTTGTATAAATATCACATTTACAAAACAGTATTATTTATTTTGTTAGAGTTTTTGATTTTGTTTTTAAAGCTAGAGAATAAAGAGAGAATAATTCCATAATGAATACAAAGATTTTATAGTTTTTGGTTTGGGATACCACGCTCCCTTTGCCCAAAATTAAAAAAAAAAAAACAAAAAAAATTATTTCAAATACGAGAGAGAGAGGAAATACACAAATTTGAATGTTTTTATAGCATTCTGAAAGTTTGTTATATATATTCCATCTACAAGAGGATTTATTCAACAAGTTCTTATAGTACATACCGCAACCCATCGCAGTCGCTGCATCTACTGCGCAGTCAGCAGAGCGTGTGTGCATGTGTGTATGAGTGTGTGTGTGTGTGTGTGTGTGTGTGCATGTGTTGTACTATGTTGTTGTATGCTTAAAAGAAGCGTAGTATGATTGGAATATCAGCTCGTTGTTGGGTTCAGGGCATCCCGCAGTCGAATTAGAGCACTCTTACTTGTTATTTGCTAAAGTTCAGAGTCTTTGACATTTTTGCAACAAATACGTTACCAGTTACTCAATTATATAAATATATATTCTCTAATAAATCAAGTAACCCTCACAAGCAATACAAATCGAGCATAGCCTCAGCCAGGATATGAACAAATTTAGAAGCCGTAAACAACTTTACATATGCAACAGATCTCGAGAGTGAAACAAATGAATGCGCAAAGATCTCTATCTCTCACTCTCACCCTCTCTCCATCTTTCTCTCTTTGTCTCTGCCTCTTTCTCACGCTCTTTCTGTGCGTGTAAATATATGTACATAGCATTTTGCTATGTTTCAATTTCAATTTTAAAGCAAGCGTCAAGCCAAGGAGGCAGCGAACCTTCCAGCAGTTATAGCTACAGACAGAACCACACATATATACATATATACAAATATATATTCATATACATATATACATATATATATTCATATACATATATACATATATACATAAATACATATATACATATATACATATATACATATATACATATATACATATATACATATATACATATATACATATATACATATATACATATATACATATATACATATATACATATATACATATATACATATATACATATATACATATATACATATATACATATATACATATATACATATATACATATATACATATATACATATATACATATATACATATATACATAAATACATATATACATATATACATACATCTATATATATCTCTACTATATGGCCTTCGGGCATGCCTGATGTCTGCCTGCATTACATTTCGCTCGCAAATCCATAGAAATTCCAGTAATTGAAGAGCCGCACAGTCGAACGGACGTCAGCGTGGACAGCGGACACAAGGACTGAGGCTAACGAGACATAACAAGGGATAACAATCTACCTGATCTCTACCTGGTGCCGCGATGAGTGCGCTGAGTGCCGATCACCTGGGCCTGATTGTCTTTGGCCTGCTGCTGTCGCTCGTCTGCATCGCAGTTGCCCTGATCTGCCAGCGGCGCAATGCACGGCTGTTGGGTCGCACTCCGCCCGGGCCGTGGGGCGTGCCGCTGCTTGGCTATTTGCCGTTCGTGGATCGCCTGGCGCCGCACAAGTCGCTGCAGGCGCTGGCCCAGCGCTACGGCGCCATCTACCAGCTGAGCATGGGCAGCGTGCGGACGGTGGTGCTGGCGGATGCGGCGCTGGTGCGCGAATTTCTGCGCCACGAGGAGCTGACCGCACGGGCGCCGCTCTACCTGACGCACGGCATCATGGGCGGCTATGGTGAGTAGGCTAGCCAGCTAGGTAAGCGGCCACAAAACGAATGACTTAGGACAGCAACTTACTTGCAGGCATCATTGGCGCCGGCGGCGACATATGGAAATATCAGCGCAGGCAGCTGATCGAGTGGCTCAAGGCGCTGGGCATGACGCGCAAACAGTGCGAGACGCGTGCGCAGCTGGAGCAGCGCATCAGTGGCGGCGTCAACGAGTGCGTCCAGGTGAGTCTCCCTCTTCCTCTCCCCTCTCTCTCTCTCTCTCTCTCTCTGTCTGACTAATTGACTAACTGGCCGCTGTGCGAGAAATTCCAAGAATCATGAAAGTGAAGGTCCTACGCGTCATCGTCATCGTCTCTGCTGCTGCTGCTGCTGCTGCTGTCGTCGTCTCTGGACATTCACTTTCCGTTGTGGTCATCACTCGATGCCGCTGCCACTGCTGCTGTCGACGTCGTCGTCAACGTCAACGACGACGACGCATAAATTTAAAAATTTGCTAATTTTTTGTTGTTGTTGTTGCTGTCGCATGTTTTTGCTGCTTTGCTTTGCAATTTTTTTTCTCTCTCAGTGTTTTTTTTCTTTTGCTCTTTTTCTTTCTGTTTTCCACCTTTCGCTTTTGGCACTTTTCACTGTGTGTTCTCGTTCTCGTGCTCTGTGTTCGCAGGCATACGAGTCGGAGGCGAGGGCAGCCAAGCCGCTGGATCCGCTGCCGGCGCTGCAGCACACGCTGGGCAACATCATCAATGATCTGGTCTTTGGCGAGACCTACGAGCGCCGCGATCCCAATTGGCTGTACCTGCAGCAGCTGCAGGAGCAGGGCGTCAAGCTGATCGGCGTCTCGGGCATGGTCAACTTTTTGCCCTGGTTGCGCCATCTGCCGGGCAACAAGCGCAGCATACGCTTCCTGCTGGACGGCAAGGCCAAGACGCATGCGCTCTACGATCGCATCATCGAACGCTGCGCACAACAGCAGCAGCAGGAGGAGCAGCAACAGCAGCAGGAGCAGCGGCCCAGGCGCAGCATCTTGGCGCACTTCCTGCACGAACGTCAGCCCTACTCGCAGCTGTATTGCGATGAGCAACTGCGTCATCTGCTGGCCGATCTCTTTGGCGCCGGCGTCGACACCTCGCTGGCCACGCTGCGCTGGTTCCTGCTGTATATGGCGCGTGAGCAGCGCTGCCAGCAGCGACTGCAGTCGGAGCTGCGCAACCTCAGCGAGTCGCCCACGCTGGCCGAGCTGGAGCCGATTGCCTATCTGCGCGCCTGCCTATCCGAGACGCAGCGCATTCGGTCCGTCGTGCCGCTGGGCATACCGCACGGCGTCGACCAGGACACCGCGGTGGGTGACTACCACCTGAGGAAGGGCACCATGGTGCTGGTGCTGCAGTGGGCCATACACATGAATCCCCAGGCCTGGCCGGAGCCGGAGCAGTTCCGGCCGGAGCGTTTCCTCAACGTCGATGGCGACTACTTGGCGCCCGCTCAGTTCATTCCCTTCCAGACGGGCAAGCGCATGTGTCCCGGCGATGAGCTGGCTCGCATGATGCTCACGCTCTTCGCTGGGCGCATTCTGCGCCGTTTCCACGTCCGGCTGCCCGCCGAAGAGGCGCAACACGTGAACTTCGAGGGCGAATGTGGCATCACCTTGGCTCCGGCGCAATACAAACTACAATTTACCCCTTTGGAAGACCTAGCCAAGAAAGAAGTTGAATGACATTTTTTTATTATTATTATTACTTTTTTTTTTCTTTAATATATATATAAATTTTTTTAAATTTTTTATTTTACAAATCAACAATTTGACTAAGTGCATTTTTTCTCCTTTTCTATGCTTAACAAGTTTGGAACTTTTGGAAGAATATATATATAGATATTTCTTATAACAATATAAATAATAGACTATAGCAATAAACAACAATTAAAAACAAATATTTTTAAACATATTTTAAGCGGTGTTTGTCAAAAAAAAATTACTTAATTTCACTATTTACTTAAAAAATGTATGTAAACAAGTTTGAAAACATTAGAGATAAATGCATTTTTTTTTAAATATTGAACAATTAAAAATAAAAAAAATTATTTTTGGATATTTTTAAATTTTGTTTTATTTTATTTTTGAAATGTATTTTTCAATTTGAAAATGTTTTTCTGTGCTCATATTTTTTAGACCTTTTGGGTTTCAAATATATTTTTTTTTTTATTGAAAATTATTTTTGTTATCTTTAAGCTTGGGGAAAAATTATTTGAAACTATTCTTTTAGTCTTTGAATTTTTTCAGGATTTTTAAATGTAATTTTTTTTTTAGCTGAAATATTCTGTTTTATTTAAGTTCTTTCTATTTAAAAAAGTTTATATTTTTCTGAAAACTTTTTCACTTGTGATCCATCAAATTTGTATAATTTTAATTTTTTCAATATCAAAAAATGCTATAAAAATTTGTAACCATTAAAAAAAATTGTTTTTTTTCTGTTTCTTTTTGTTTTATTATTCAAATGTTTATAATTGTTTTTTTTTATGTTTAACTATATATTTTTATTTAACCATTTAAAAAAATAATTTGTTTGTTTTTTTTCTAATTGTTTTTGTTTTATTATTTAAAATTTTATAATTGTTTTTTTTTTTATTGATTTATTTTATTTTTCCTATATTTGTGTGCTTAAAATAAACCACAGTTTGTTTTGTTGTTTGTTGTCTTAAATATAACAAAAAAAAGAACATCAACTAACTAAAGACAAAAAAAAATTGTATATGTATCTATATAAAGATGTGTGTAAACAAAGTATTTCAACTTGGCTAATTAAAATGCTAATTAATTAATATATTTTAATTACGAATTAATTATGAATTAACTGAACACAGCTTCTTGGGGTTGAAAGAATAGAATTTGATTGCATTATAACATAGCTAAATGATTAATCAAACAGATACATTATCTATAAATAGATAGATATATGCATCTGTATCTTTTGATGACAGGCTATTTGATTAGCCTTTAAAAACTTTTTACTTAACGCTAAACTTAAAGCCTAATTTCTTAAACAATATTCTCTCTCAATATATATAAATCTCTAGTAATAATAATAATATTAATAATAATAATAATAATTAAAAAAAACTTGTCTAGGAACAAAACCGTGCTCTGTGGAGCCCCGCCTCGTTGGCGCTCAGTTGGCGCCCACATTGCGCACTTGATGCGGCTCGCTGGCCGTGGGCGCCAGGGGGCGACGCTTGAGGCAGACCTTGAAGGACTCGGGCGTTATGGTGGCGCCCACATTGCCCTTGAGGCTGGGCAGCGGCTGGCCCTCGGGCAGCGCAATGTCGAAGCAGTGCATGAACGAGGCGAAGAACAGGAAGAGCTCCATGCGCGCCAGCACATCGCCCAGGCACATGCGTCGGCCCACACCGAAGGGTATAAAGTATTCCGGCTTGCGCACCTTGCCCTCCGTATCGATGAAGCGCGATGGGCGAAACTCCTCCGGCTTCTCCCACAGATTGGGGTCCATGTGAACGCTGTTGATCAGCGGTATGACGTGCGAGCCGGCCGGTATGGTATAGCCATTCAGTTGCACATCTCTGCGAGCGAGCGAGACAGAGAGAGACAGCGAGAGAGCGAGAGAGAGAGAGAGAGAGAGAGGGGAGAGAGAGAGAGAGAGATGATGTTAAGTTAGTCAAGTGTTTGAAGCGAGCTGCAGTTCTTTTGCTTTTATTATAATTATTGATTTGCTGTGCGGTTATCAGCTGACAAGCCTCTAATCAGAATTATCAAGTGCGTAGAACCGAAACTGGGCCAAACTGCGACGCAAAGGAAGCGCGTCCAATGAAACCGAACAGATGGGCAGGAGGGGCGGTGGGTTGGGTTGGGCTCGCACTCGGGCTTGAGTACTTGAATGAAAGGCAGTTTCCCAGTTGCTTGGCTTTCCAGTGCCAGTGCCATTTGATTTGATTTGATTTGATTTGATGTGAGAGGCAAAGCCCCAAGCACCTACCGCACCGCCTCCCGTCCCCACCCCTTCCCCCAGGCCGGCCCCTTGGCGGCGACAATGAATGTGGCAATCGCGTGCCATTGTCCATGCGTGGAGTGAATGAACGGACGAGTGCGGACCTCGTTGTCGTCATTTGCATTCAGCATTCAGCATTCAGCATTCAGCATTTGCGCACAATTCACTGCATGCGTAAGCGCGCGCACGGGGCGTTGGTAGGCGTGGCCAGCTGATAACCGATAACTGATAAGCCGATGGCCAACTATCGATAGCTTACCTTGTGGGCGAGTGTGTGGTGGCCAATGGCACAATGCTGGACCGGCGCATCGACTCGAGTATTGTCGACTCTGTCACGGGCAGATACTGCAGATCCTCGATCGTGGGCAGACGATGGCGACCCACAACCTGATCGAGCTCGTCCTGGACGCGTCGCATCTCCTTGGGATTGCGCAGCATGAACACATTTATCCACAGCAGCGTTGTCTTGATCGTCTCCATGCCAGCCGAGAACAGATCAATGATCACCTGAACCAGTTGCTCCTCTGCAATGAACAACAACAAAGGGGGGCGGTGGGAAAGGAATTGATTAGCACTCAATATTTGAAAGTCTCGCTATAAGCCAATCACTTACCATGATCCTTGCCGTCAAAGAGTTCCGCATCGGTGCCTTCGGCCTTGGCTTTCTCAATCTCGCACAGATAGTAGTCGACCAGATCGCGCACATTGCTGGGATCGAAGCTGCGCTTGTGCTCGTCGATGACGTCACGATAGAACTTCTGCATCTCGGCACGATTCTGGGCGATCTTGTTCTTGGCCGTCGAGATGCTGGGGAAGCACTGCAGCGTCGGTATATAGTCCACGGTATGAATCTCGCCGAACAGCCGCATGCCCTCCTCGATCAGAAAGTTGAAGCGCCTAAACTTGGGATCGTCGATGCTGAACCGAGTCGACATCATCAGGCTGCAGATCACATTGCTCACAGCCACCGAGATGACCGGTGACATGTCAATCGGTTGCCCATCGCTCGCATGCAAATGCCCAATGAACTCGTGCACCTCCGTCTGCACACACACAGAGAGAGAGAGAGAGAGGGGGGAGAGTTAAGTGAATGTTCTCTCGGCTGCTCCATCATCATCGTCGTACTCACCATGATGCGCTTCTGCATCTGCTGCTTGCCATTGCCCATGTAGGTCATGCCGAACTGGCGCAGCTTGTCGTGCAGAAAGCGACGCTGATCCTTCCACAGTTTGCCGGTGCTATTGATGATGCCTGCAAGCGATACAATGCCGTCCAATATATTAAGACAAGTTGTTTATAATATCATATATATATATATATATATAAATACTATATATACTATATGTCTATATATGTGTGTGTATAGTTGTGGCACTTAGCGAACTTAATTTTTAATTGTATTTTTTATTTGTTGTTGTTGTCTTCTTCTTTCTCTTTCTTTAATTGAGGTAGGCTCTGCCCCACTTCTGGGCCAAAAATGAAATCACCAACTTAAGAAATGTTGGAATTTTTTGTTGTGGTTTTTATATTTTATTTCTCTTATCATTGGAATACAAAATAAAATAAAAGCGGCTTATGGCCGGGCCAAAAGCAGCCGTAAAAGAAAATAAAAAAAACAATTACATATTAAGTAAAGCGGGCAACAAAGAAATGCATTGCTATTGTCATTTACTTCTTCTTCTTCTTCTTCGTCTTTTTTGTTAAGTTTTTAACATTTTATTGAAAGTTGAAGTGCATTGCGATATATATACATATATGTATATATATAAAGGTATGTATATATACATCTGATAAGCTGCTTTTATTTATTTATTTATATGTAAATATTTATAAATATTTATAAATTTATTTGTACTTTTTTTATTTTTTAAACATTTCGTGCTGTCGTAGCAAAAGCTGGGAACGTGTCGATTGATTTGTAAATTTCCATAGTACGCAAAATAAAAATACTACGAGTAGTAAAATATATATAAAAATTATAATAAAAACAAATATATATATATATATATGAATAAAATGCAGAAATGAGAGCATAAAATTTAATTTGAATTTTATTTCAAATGTTCATGTACATGTATAAAATATATGTATATTTTATATAGTAATAAACCAATTTCTGAATAAAAATATATTACAAATTAAATCAAACTATTTGCTCATTACTCATTATTATTTTAATAATATAAAAATTAACAATTAAATTAAATTTTTAATTTTTAATAAAATTGGATTTTTAATTTTTATATTAGTTTTTAAAATTTATTTTTATATATATATTTATATTATATATATATTTTTTTTTTTGTTTAATTTCACTACTATTTTAATAAACTAAAAAAATACATTTTACATATAATTTTTGTATTCTCTTTTTTTATAATTTTTTGAACTACAAAAAAATGTATTTGAATTAAATTTATTTTTCAAAAGTTTAAAAACTTTTATTTTTAATTTTAAAAGTTTCTAAAATAAAATTTCAACTTGATTTTTATTTTTTATATTATTTTAAATATTGATGTTTTTATTTTTGTTGTACTAGTATTTTAACGAGCTATAAAACAAAATTATAAAAATTATATTTTGTATTGCCTTTTTTACTTTTAAAAATATATAAAAATTTAATTTAATTTTCTTATTTTTTATAGTTTTTTAAAATTGTTCTTATTAGTTTTGTAATTTTTTATATATTATTTGATTTGTAATATATAAATTTCAACAAAAATTTTTGTCTAATTTTGTTTATTATTTTTTATATTTTAAAAGATCGATTTCCACTTACCATAACCGTTGAGCGTTTGCATGAACGGCGTGTCCGGCCGCCCTGTGAACTCCTCACGGCGAAAACACTCGCGTATCATTTTGTAGTCACTCATGACGACCGTCAGCTGGCTGCCGAGGCGGGTGGAGAAGAGGCTGCCGTATCTGGTGGCCAGCTCCATGAAGCGTGTGTGCTTCTCGTTGCCCATGAACAGCAGATAGCCGATGACCGGCAGGCCCCAGGGGCCGGGCGGCAGCTTGCGCAGCTCGCGGTACAGACGCAGCAGCCACTGCAGCAGCTTGATCAGGGTCAGGAAGCTCAGCGAGAAGAGCAGCATATTCTGGGCATCCTGCTGCTCCATCAGCAGCTGGCGCTTCACAAACTTTATCACATACGATTCGCCCAGCATGTTGCCGAGTTCTCTGCTCTTGCTGCTCTCAGGAGGGGGGGGGGCGGCGTCCTTAAAGCTGATGATGCTGTTTCCTTTTAGATATATATATATATATATCAAGAGATATATATATATATTGTTTGTGTTGCTTGATTTATTTGCTGCACTGCAGAGTCATTTGTTGTCACTTTTGCTTTTACTTGGCCTCCGAACGTAACGAAAAAAATAAATTCTAGTTTTGTCCGCAGGAAACAGTAAAAAAAATTTCTCCTTTTGTGTGATTCAATTTGTATTTAAATTTAATTTAATTTTTTTTTTTTTTTTTTTGTTAGCCGCCTAAATTTGTGCGTTTGTTGTGGTGTTTAACGCTTGACAGTTTTTGGTAACAGTTTAAGCGTAGATCTAAAAAAAAAAAAATAGTTGCGTGCTCGGTGTCGAAGAAGTAGGCGGAGAGAGACCCGGAGACGATTTCGCGTCGAGCGTTTATAGTTTTCGACTAATGGCTCGAGCGTATGTCCTTGCCACTTTTATAACAACTCGGCCGCCGCTTCGCAGAGCAGCGCCGAACGCGAACGAGTGATCGACGGCAATCGCGGCTCGGCCGCTTCAAGCGCGCGCACACTCCCAGAGCCAGAGCCAGAGCCGACGACGACGACGACGACGACGACGACGACGACGACCGACCGACGACCGACGACCGACCGACGACCGATACGACGCCGCCGTTTGCGACGCTGCGCGTCTGCAACGTATTCGAGCTGCTCGATTGGGCAGAGCGCGGGCTGGCAGCGCAGCTCCGACTCTGGCTCTGACTCTGGCTCTGGCTCTGGCTCTGGCTCTGACTGTGACTGTGACTGTGGCCCGCTCTGGGACAGAATCTGATAGTCAAAAGCTGGGCTGCAGCTGCTGCTGCCGTCGCTGTCGACGTCACTCACAGCGCACTCGCTCATATCAGTCTTCGTCTTCCTCTGCGTCTCAGTCTGCGACTCAGTTTGATGCGCTCATATTAGTCTTGAAATGACGCCGCCGCTGCTGCTGCTGCTGCTGTTGCTGCTGCTGCCGTCGCTGCCTTTCCGCTGCTGCTGTCGTTTCGCCCCAGCTAGCAGTTACGGCCCTGCCCCCGCCCCCCGCCCACCCCGTCCGCTGTCCATCGAGCTGCGGGCAGCGGCAAATCAACAAGTTTCCAATAAGCAGCGCAGTCCACAGCGTTTCACTCAATTGCGGCCAACATGTTGGCAGCGAGCCAGCTCGAACATGTTTGAGCTCAACGGCTTTTGTTTTGAGTGCATCGCGAGCGCCGCTTGCGCTCTCTGTTTATGTTTTTTTTCAGTTTTTTTTTTCCTTTTTTTTCTTTTTGCTCCAAGCCAAGCTCAAGAGCAATCAGACGCTGGCCAGTCGGCGCTCGGCAGTCGACATCGGCTGACACAGCTGTCGCTGGGGCGATGCGCAGTCGGCTTCGCAGTCGCAGTCCCAGCCGCAGTCGCAGTCGCAGTCGTAGGCGCAGCTGCTGATTGCTGCTCGGGCAGGTGTACTTGCAGCGCTTATCAATTGATAAGACATATATGTATGTATATACTATATAAAGTATAGGGGCTACACTGAGCGAAACTTAATATATTATGTATTTATGTATTATGTCTACTTTGTATATATAGCGGAAGCAGTTGCATTTGCCTTTACCTCTCCAAAGAAACAATTTGCATTTGGGGCTAATTAGCGAGGCCTTCGCCTAGTGCTGATCTGCAGCCTGAGTTAGATTTGAAAAGATTCGAATTTGATATTTAATATTTATTGATCTGAGCATTGCCTCCAAATTCCGAATGACGTCAGAAGTTAGCATTGCATTCAAGTTCAAAAATGTTATTAACAAATTCACAATGAACAAGAAGAAGCTGAGCGGCAGATAAACAAGATAACATATCTGTTTATATGACAACAACAACAACAACAACAACAAAAGGTTGAAAAGGTTTTTCGTTTGTTCAATTTCGATGTCGATTTCAAATTCAAATTCAAATGCATTTGTAATCAATTCTGCAGAAGTTTCTGTGGCTTTCGATTTCGTTTTGGGTTTGCCTTTCGATTAATTCAACGATTTGTTTGCTTCTTGTTTACCAACAACCAAAGACCATGCCGGTTTTTTTTTTTTTTTTTTTTTTTGACTTCATTTTGTTTCTTTTTTTATGGGCTTAAGGACAAGATCTGACCCTCAGACACACGCCAAACGCTGCCGACGTCGACAGCGCAGTCTGCAGTGGCAAAGAAAATATAAAAAAAATAAATGAAGCAAAGTGACAGACGGAACCAGAAGCAGACGCATAGTTGCTGGCCCAGAAACTTCGATATATATCAAATAAATTATATATATGTATATTAATATATATAATTTATAATATATAATTTGTATATTAAAATACAAATTATATATAATTTACTTATTAACAAACTTGGCATACATTTTTTCTCAGTAAAAAAAAAAAAAACAAATAAATAAATAAAATTTTTAATTTTGTAAGCAGTAAAAAAGAATACAAGAAGTTGCTGAAAAAGCTAATCTAGACACTTATTTTGACTCAAACTTAAGTAGAAAATCTAAAAGAAACATTGATAATTGTTCATCTTCGACATCATATGATTTACTTAGTTATAGATATATAAATACAGGAGAAACATGTATGATTAGAATATTTAAACTAGGTGTCAAGAAGTCAACTCTGCTGGTACTCATTTCATACATCAATTAGCTACATCACAAGCAAATTCACAACCTATATGAACTTATTAATCAGAAAATGATGCAATGACAAAAAAAATTATAATGCACATAACAAAAGTCGAAATTTTATAAAATTAATATGAATCTATATGCAAAATTTAGAGATTATAGCTCTATAGATGTAGGAGATATATTTTATAACTGATTTTCGATAAGATTCTTAATCGATAACAAAAAATAACGGGAGAAGTTATCGATTTTTGGAAACAAACTCTTTATGCGCATGCAAGACACGAATCTACGACAAAAAAATTCAGGCCTCCAGCTCTTATATCTTCTGAGATCGACACATTCATACATACGGACAGATAGACGGACAGGACCAAATCAACTCAGCTCGTCGCCCTGATGAAGAATATATACACTTTATGAGGTCTGCCACGACTCTTTCTGCCTGTTACATACATTTAAAAAAAAAACCATTATAACCTGATTTCCCATTTTCAATGGGTATAAAAAAACAAATTTGTTGTTAGACTTCAACTATTTATTTACTTATAGTGGCTTGGTATAATTAAAACTAATAATAACTATAGCTAAAGCACTGTCTGCTAAGGCCTTTGAATCGAACTAATTTGCTGGTTTTTCTCGCAGCCCCAGCCCAGATCTCTAACAATACACTCCACAGACATATACTACACATGTTTGTATTGCTATAGTCAATTGCTTTGCGAAATCCCCATTATTCTTGACCGCTAATGGGCGCCTGTTTGACAATCTGTGAAATAATTAACCACATTCACATATTTATGCGTATCATGAACGGATTATGCACAATATTTGCGGTATTTTGAAAATGTTCAAAGAGATAGCTCGGCTTTACGCTGTGCAAGTCTCTGCATAGATACCCTGTACATAGGCAAAGTATGGGCATTGAACGAAGAGAGCTTAAGCTGTGTATTTTAACTCAGCTATGAGTTCCATATATATTTAATTTTTCAATTTGTCTATTGCAATTGTTATTTATGCCTTTACAGGGCAGCAGCTAGTCGAGCATATGCTATCTAGAACATGCTCTACTCGTTTTGTTAGCATTAGCGGGCAATGAACTAATTTGCATCTACTTAAATTCAATTCAATTTTGATAATTAGTAAGCATCAGCAATCAGCAATCAGCGAACAGCATCTGTAGCTCTCTAGCAACTCTCTCTCTCTCTCTCTCTCGCTCTCGTTCTCTCTAGCTTCTCATATATACATATTTATGCATAGAATTTGTCTAACTCGTTCTTCCTCTCTCACTCACTCTGCTTCTGTTGAGCTTTTGTCTGCTTGATGAATGAAGCATAAGGCGAATAACAAGTCAATGGCAATGTCAAGTGCAGCACAGTCGCAGTTCCCATTCCCATTCCCGTTCCCGTTCCCGTTCCCGTTCCCGTTCCCAGAGTGAGAGCTCAAATATACTAGAAGACAAATGTCTCGGCGCAGCAACAGCTTTTAAAAATAACAAAAAAACAAAATACTGAGCTTCAAATGCCAAATGTGAAGCTGGCTGCTTCAAGGCTGTGGCCAAAAACACGCGCCATAAATGTGTAAACAGGGCTAAAAGCGAGAGAGAGTGAGAGAGAGTGAGAGTGAGAGGAGAGAAGCAAAAGATAATCAAGCCAGGAGTTAAGATTGCGACATGGCAACAGCAACAGCAACAGCAACAGCAACAGCAACAGCAGCATCAGCAACTGCACTAGCAACAGCAGCAACTGTTGTTGTACAGCCGCACAGAAGAGTAGCTAGTCGAGTCATTGAACTGGCAACAGCTGCCGAACTAGGATGCTGCATGTGGCAGGCAACTGCTGAGGCGGCGGCCTCTAGGAAATCAAAATCAAAAACAAAAAAACAAAGCACTTAAGACAATGGCCGTTGGGTCAATGCACCCGCTGCAGCGCAGGACAACACAAACTACCTATGCACACTCAGTCAGTCCCTCTCTCTCTCTTACTCAGTCACTCCCTCTCTCCCTCTCGCTCTCCACTTAAGGATCACACACACACACACACACACACACACACAGACAGATAATGAAAATCGAGAACAGGAAAACTGTGCACTAAGCGCGCGGCCTTGGAAGCGGTCATTGGCCCAGACACACAGATCTATAGCCAAAGCAGAGGCCGGTGTCAGCGGCGGCCGCATTGTTGAGAGACCGGCGAAGTTTCCAGGAACTGCTGCCAAAAGGCTAATGACTGACTAGGCAAACCCCAGAATGTGAACTGAAATAGTTACCGCTTGTACAGTCAGCCAAGGATACCGGACATGACTCAGTGCAGAAATATGCCGACAGAGATCTGGCAGAGAGCCAGTGCCTGAGCCTGAGCCTGAGTCTGAGCCTGAGCCTGAGCCTGAGCCTGAGCCTGAGCCTGAGTCAGTGCCACGGCCACTCAGACAGGAGAC
Source organism: Drosophila hamatofila (assembly GCA_035045345.1). NCBI lineage: Eukaryota > Metazoa > Arthropoda > Insecta > Diptera > Drosophilidae > Drosophila > Drosophila hamatofila. The sequence continues at coordinate 7,529,136 of JAWNPA010000041.1, forward strand.
AGTGTCGGATTGGATTTCAGTTTCGTTTCAGTCTCAATCTCAGTTTCAGTTTCGTTTTTAGTTTTTAGAGGCAGCGGCAACTGAGAGTCACTGAGCAGTCCCAGACGAACCCGGTGACAGGTAATAACTAACAGGTTTGCCACATCTCAATCTCAATCACAATCACAATCTCAATCTCAATCTTAAAGGCAGCAGCCGTCATAACGTCAGCAAATTCGTCCGTCTGCGATTGCACTTATAGACAGCGAACGTATAGCCCATTAATTAATAAGCGTTTCGAAATTGATATATACAAAATTTAGTCATTAATATAAATATCGCAATTATCTACACATACAGATAGCAGACACAGATATAAATACAGAAATAATTTAATATATCCATTTACCCATATCATATATGCATAATACCCTCTACGAATACTTTCAGGAACTTTAGCAACAACACAAATTGCCTGCTTTTTATTGAAGCTGTGAACGTTTCAAACTGTTTCTTTTCTAGTTACAGTATATGATGTATTATTTATAAAAGAATTTATTTTCAAAGATTCATAACAATCTCTAACTGCTATGTAAAAAATGATAATGGTGACTATTACCTTGACTATAAAAATTATAATAATAATTTTAATGAAAATTATAACGTTAATATTAATGAAAATGCTAACAACAATGAAAATTACAATGATTATAACAGTGACAATGATACTCACAATGACAATGGCAATGATAATGCTAATAGTAATGATGGAAAAGCCAATAACACTGACAATAAGATATTGCTAAGAACAATGGCAATGATAATATCATTGATAATGTCAATGATAATTTGTCATTTTGACCGTAGTAGTAGTAGCTATTGCTACTTACCAACTAAAAATCACCTTCTCTCGTTGGCTGCCTCCCACATTAACCTTTGAGCTGAAGGCCTTCAATGTGCTTTTACTGTTCGCTCTCATCAATATTCCTGAGTTTTATTTTTGCACATTTTCTCTAATATATGTTTAGCTTTGACTTAAACGACAGTTGCTGTCAGGTCGTTTCTATTTTCTACCCACCTTACGAGCTAGAACAAAGTGTGATCTGTGTAGTCCATTAGATTTTTGCCCATTTTTTGCAGGCACTTTTGTAAGTAACAATGACTGAGGAGACAAGAATGAGATTTGTAATGATAATTGTTAATACTAATGGTTATGATAATGCTTAACATTATGATAATGATAATGCTAATATGATTTTAGCAGCTATAATTATAATGCTAATGCCACTCCTAATGGTAATGTTGATGCTAATGCTAATGCTAATGCTTATGCTTATGCTAATGCCAATGCTAATGCCAATACTAATGCTAATGCTAATGCTCATGTTAATGCTAATGCTAATGCTAATGCTAATGCTAATGCTAATGCTAACGCTAATGCTAATGCTAATGCTAATGCTAATGCTAATGCTAATACTAATGCTAATGCTCATGTTAATGCTAATGCTAATGCTAATGCTAATGCTAATGCTAACGCTAATGCTAATGCTAATGGTATTGCTCATGTTAATGCTAATGCTAATGCAAATACTAATACTAACGCTAATGCTAATACTAATGCTAATGATAATGCTAATGCTAATGCTAATGCTAATGCTAATGCTAATACAAATGATAATGATAATGATAGTAATTATCACAATGCTAATGTTAATCTAACTGCCAATGATAATGATAATAATTGGCCGTTCATAAAATCTCGTTGGTTTTGAAATTTCATCAGAGCTGCAGCTGTATCGACATCTGCAGCATAGAGTGTTTCAGGTTCGCTCTGGGATTTTTGCGGCACGTGTTGCTTAACGTTGGCTCTCTGTGTGTATTCGCATTCGTGATGCAATATTTAGAATTGTTTTTGCACACTTTTTATGGCGCGACCTTGAGCGGCCAAACAAAGCACCATTTGTAAAATACTCTAACATAGCCAGCCGCACACACAGACACGAACACGGACACGGACAGGTATGCATACAGGTGTGTGCATGTATCTGCATGCATAGCTAAGCATGTTCACTCTTAGAATATACATTTGTATGTCTATGTGTGCATGTGTGTGTGCACACATTTGCAATAAATAACAAATTAGCCGACAAGCGAATCACATAACAAAAAAATTCAAATAAACCGAAAAAATAGCAAAACAAAACAAAAGCGTTTGATTCAGTCGGGAGGGAAGTTGCACAGAGAAAACCAGCTCAACTGAATGGATTCCGCTTGCTTTCTATTCTTTTTCTATATACCCAATATAGCAATAAATATTCCACAATTAATTATTCTGGGATATTTGTTTCCTTTTCGCGGAATAATACAGAATAATATAATGTATGCAATTAAGTGCGTATAAAAAGTGTATAGAAATATTCGTTGCCTAATTCATTCATGTCATTCCTTGCAATCAATTATTTATAGAGCCGATAATTATTTTGAAAAGTGCATGTGAACGTTGTTAAGCAATTAATAACAACTTTAAATAAATCAACTGCTTCTTTCTTATTTTAAGACTAAAGATTTTGAGTTAAGAATATATACTATTGCCCATTGGAGGCGTGGCTATTCGAAAAGTCTTACAGCTATAGCAATAATAATAATGATGACAATGATAAAGAGAATGATAACTGTAATGAAAATGAAAATGAAAATGTAAATTGCTTATGATAATTTTAGAGACATGATAAAGATAAAGATATGATAATGATGATTGTAAGAAATGAAAATTATAATACTGACATTACTAATGACAATGATAAGATACTAATATGATAAGGATAATTGTAATAAGAATAGAAATGTAAATTATAATAATGACATTGCTAATGACAATGCTAATGATAATGCTAATGACAGTGATAAATATAATGATATGATAATGAAGGTTGTAATGGAAATAAAAATGTAAACTATAATAATGACATTGCTAATGGTATTGCTAATGATAATGAAAATGACAATGATAAATATAATGATAGTTGTAATGAAAATAAAAATGTAAACTATAATAATGACAATGCTAATGACAATGATCATGTTAATGATCATGCTGATGATGATGATAATGAAAAGATTTTCCCAAACTACTAACTCTGTTCCATTTATCAACTTTCGTGTGAATTACATCAGAAGGTCTTGTGTTTGCTATGTTGGGCATAAACAAGAATCTTAATTCCAATTGATTTCAAGTTTGTTTCAATATTTTATGCATATCTGCGGGCTTGCAAGGTGTAAACAATATTATTTCTTTGTTTATTTATTCCCGAAAGATCTACGCAAAAGAATGCGTAAAATAGTCCTAAGCCTGAGAATTATCGTAAATAGCTTCGGTGACAAGCCCATCTTTCATGTAGTCTGCATATGTATTTGTGCGTGCTCTTGAACTTGAAAACAGAATTGTGAATTCCTGCTACAAAATCGAAAACAACAAAAGCAAAAAAAAAAAGCAGAATAAAGAAAAAACAAAATAAGATACATTCAGTAAATGCGAAAACGAAAAACACAACGTCGAGTCACATGACAACGCAGAATCTAGCGAAGAATTGGCGCCAAGAATAGATCTAAGCAGCGTAGTACCAGCCTGGTGCCGGCCAGAGGTTCGAGACTTTGGCCACGATCCGAACTGGGCCGGGAAAGGGAGCGGGAGCGGGAACGGGAATGGAAATGCGAATGCTTATGGAAAAGACTAGATTATTATGAAACTTACGACGAAAACAAAAATAAATCTTTCCGACTGTCCGTCCGTTCGTCCCTCCGTCCGTCAGTCTCTGTCCATTCCATGTATCGATTTCTAGCTACTTATTATTCGGCAAACTATCAGCCATCTGTCTGTATCTGTCTTGCTTGCACCATATACCATCTCGCTCGCACTCTATTGTCGCTCATCCTTTTGGCCTTGAAAACTCATTAATTCGAAGTCGAGCTGACAAATCGATGTCGTGACGACGCAAAAGAAGCCGCCGCCACTCGAGACGTCTTAAGAATTTCACAGCTATCGAGCATACGAAACCGAAGAGTAGAGAGAAAGAATCGTCTCGGCCTTAACGCACCGCCGATGCGCTGTACAACTGCCCGCTTATGCAGCTAATCAATTTCTGTATGGATATATATATGTATATATAGTATTTCCGTATCCATTTAAGTATATATGGCCGCAGTATGCAATGGGAAGTCTTTAACACGTACGGGGTCAATGAACGTTCAGGTATTTGATTAGCAATTGCAGTACGTATATGAATCGAATGTGATCGAATCACAGTTATTGCTTCCTATACACACTGAGCGTTAGAGAGTTAGGTGAGATTGTAAATTGTAAATGTGAATTTGATTTCGTTGTGTGGGCATGCCAATGCAGGTGTATTGTATGTATATTGGCTATAATACTACAACGTAGTAAGTATCTGCTTAGAGCCAACGAAATCCGATGCCTCCAACAGATCTTGAACAACATACATATTATATATATCTTGTTTACGTAAGCCAAGTCGATTCATGGCGTCTTCAGAGATGCACAGCTCAGCGAATATAATCTATATGCATGTCTGCAAAAATGTAATTCTTTATTATTCTTTTGGTTCTCATGTGACTTTTCGAAGCCAGCGCAAAGCCAGATACCCTGTAAAGATTGAAAAGAATTCTAAAAATGTATATAAAGTATTGAAGTTATATTACAGATAAAATACTTCATAGATTCTAAAAATTTTGTTAGCTTGTTTCAATTTGCTTGACTCATAGATATCTTGTAATAATTATATTTAATAACTTAAATTTAAATCGAATTTACATTACTTTAAACAGAAAGTTTCATAATTCATAAAATATATTTCACATATATAAATTATGTGTAGCAACTCTTCTCTTCAATTACAGGGTATCTATGGCAAAAATAAATTAAAAATGGAAAAGAGTTTTGAAGACTTTAAAGAATATTGAAGTTTTATTGGAGACAATATATTTCATAAATTCTAAAATTATCTATGCTTTTTTCAATGTACTCTGACTTATCTTGACATTAAGATACCTTATAATATTTTTATTTTAAAACTTAAATTCAAGTGAAATTTGTATGACTTCAATTCCTAAAATGCATATCTCATATATTCTTCTTCACTTCTCTTCAATTCCAGGGTATCAAAAACAGCAATAAATAATATATAAAATATAGAAAATGCAAAACAAAACTCAAGCCTTTGGCTAACGTGTGAAAATGTTGGTAATTCATTGAACTCCACAGGGAAAATATGTATAAAGCCAAATATTTGTTCTGCCTTGGGCATTATGTAATTGGAGCTGGCGCTGAATGTGCGCCAACTGCGCAGCTAGCGTAGGGGATAGCAACAGTCGGCTCAATGCGATGACATTCAGATTCACGCGCCAAAATATGCGAAGAATGTGCGTATTGCTGTCCGAGGCGAGTTCATTAAACTGACGGAATCGACAGCGAACCGAGAGACAGAGTGAGAGAGAGAGAGAGAGAGAGAGAGAGAGAGAGGTGGACGTGAGAGAGGGACAGAGGCAGTGGCCGGGAAGGGTGACTGAGACTCAGCCCGTTAGTTCTAAGGGCCCGACTGAAACTGAAAACAAAAAACAAAAAACAGAAAAACAAAAAAACAAAAACAAAAACTGCGACATTTCGTTTTCTGTTTACGTTTCTTCAGATTCTGCTTCTGTTTCAGTTTTTGTTTCTGTTTCTGTTGCTGTTTATGAGCTTCTGCATAACAAAAAATGATTAACAATAATGACAGCTAAAGGGCCTCGCAGGCCCTTTCCCCATTCCCCCCTCCACAGGTTGAACCTGTTGCCACACCGGCCGGGCTGGCAGTTGAGTCATGCTGTCGATGTCGATGGCTCCCCCCTAAGCATCAATCAGTTAATCAGCTAATCAGTTAATCAGCATCCCAGCCATGAGCCCTACACACACACACACACACGATGATGAGTTTGTGCGTATTTACTATGCGTATTCAGCTCCCTCTCTGTCTCCTTCTTTATTTCCATCTCTCTCTGCTTTAAGCATATGCGTATTTATTAGATGCGGATACAACGTGTTTTCTTTTTTAGTTTTCGCGCCAAGCTCTAGGTAGCAATGAACTTTGTAGGCGGCAACAGCATGCGATGTACACATGTCCGAGTCGGACTACAACGAGTCCAAGACCGAGTCTGAGTCTGAGACTGAGTCGGAGACTGAGACTGAGTCGGAGACTGAGACTGAGATTGAGTCGGAGTCGGAGTCCGGCCGAGTCCCCATTGTCCGAGTGGCGTTCATTAAAATGGCCAAATGAGCTCAACCTGCGACGGCGATTATATAATGTCAGTCGATGCGCCATAGCCAGAGCGTCGTCTCGTCACCATAGCCATAACCTTGAGCGCGTACGCTGACATCTCGAGTCCCCAGCGACGGCTCGGCCAACCTCTCTAGCCCCCTGTCCCCGCCCCCGCCCCCGCCAGCAGAACCAGCATCTGCCCCTCCCCCCTCCGCCCTCCCCCTGGCTCTCTCTGGCAACACGTCCACAAGCCTCGGCTCTCGACTCTCGAGCGGTTTTGTTTAGCATTCTTGCTGCTACTGCGCCATAGCCAGAGTCAGAGCCAGAGACAGAGTCAGAGCCAGGCTGGAATCAAGCTGCTGCTGCTGCTGCTGCTGCAGGCCCGGCTCGCAGACTGTAGAGTGTGTGCGTGTGTGTGTGTGTGTGTGTGTGTGCGTGTGTGTGTGTAGAGCGTGTTCTCTCTGTGGCCGTGTGTGAGTGCGCGTGTGTGTGTGTGCGGGGGGGTTCAACCACCTCGCTTAGCGGCTATCACTGGGGTGGCATTTTGAGCGGTTCGCTTTTAGCCCCAACTAGTAGTGCGCCACTTCCTCGAGCATAAATTTAAATATTCCAGAGCTCTGTAAGCAGCTCGCTTAAGTTTTGATTATTCTTTCGGTTTTGCGTCAATTGGCAAATGTTATGAAAATGTCGAAAATACGAAAATAAATATCTGCATTTATAATGGCGTATAAAACAATGCGAATTCTATCAAAACAAATGAAATTCTATTTCATATTCATATTCCTGTTCTAAAGCACAAAAAAAAAAAAAAAAAAAAAAAAAAAAAGATGAAATGAAATGAAATCATAATAATAAATGAATTAAAAAAAACGAGACTAGCTGCTGTTGGTGCTGCCGGGCCACCTGTGAATGAGACAAGCGTATAGATTTCCGGATTACGAGCCCCATCTCATGCCTGAGCTCGAGCCGAGTCGAGAGCTTGCCCCCAAGTCTGTCCCGTTCCCGCTGGCCATGAACTCGTGCGCCAGCTGCGCTTTATTGGACATGACTGAAACATCTTTGGGTTTTTTGCCATGTTCTTTGAATGAACCGTAGCTGGGCCTAAACATAGACCTAAACCTCAAGCCCTCCCCTCCCTCCCCACCACATCGCCGCCCACTTGACGCGACTGCCGTCATAGCAACCGCTTCATTGAAATTTTGTAAAAAAAAACACACACACCAAAAGAATAAATATAATAAATTTCGTAAGAGCATCACAGAGACCGCGTGCTGGTCACATCGATTATCGATACCCTGCCCCCGCCCCCCTATTGTTTTTTTTTTTTTTGTGGCAATATTCTAGCGTGTTTTTCTGACGCGTATCCCAAGTGTTTATGTTTTCATTCTGTTAGCTACGGAATTGGTATTCAAGGTTACTCTTGTTTTCATGTCCATTGACCTATTTGGTATCACAAATAACACCATGCAAATGAGACGCGTCGCAGCGATCTATCGATCTATCCAGATAATTACTATAGATCTGTCCCTCCTATCGTCTGCATATAGTTATTCCTTTCGTAGATTTGCGTAAACACCATTTCATTCTCATGAGTGTTTTATGGTTCTGTGGAAATAGCCATATGAATATTTTATGATATTCAATCAGATATTCAAAATATTTCATAGTCTGACTCTAAAGTTTGTTTTCTATGGGATTTGGATAGATCATTATAGGAGAGAGCACAGTTTTTCTAATTTTATAACTTTTTGAACGGATTTGCAAATCAAATACATTTTTTGCTTATGTAATGTAAAATTTTTTATATTTGTTTACTCATTCACGAAGGGAAATGAGTATATGGGTGCTATGCTATTCTCGTCCGTCTGTCCATTCGTCCGTTCGTCTATCCGTCTATCCGTTTTTCCGCTCAGTCAGTCTGTTCATCTGTCCGTCCGTCTACCCTTTCATCCGTCTGTCCATCCTTCCGTCCGCAAGTCTATCTATCCATTCGGTCGTCCGTATGGGTACCCTCGTCTGAATAAGTCTTAGGCGGTCTCCGAAACTCCCGCTATGGACGTGGCCAATTTGAAGTGCTGGACAGTTGACATTTGAGATAACTCCGAAATCAGACAAGCAAACTGCTTCTAGACGCCTTAAGCAAAAATATATATAACGTAAAACTGTTAAACCTCGACTAGGTGTTATGCAGTCGGTAGTGCCCGACTGTAATAATCTTAATTGCTTTTTTGTTGTCTTTTTTTTATATTATGGCAACAGTCGATGTTTTGTTGTTTTGTTGTATGTCAAGTTAAGTGGTGGATAATTATAGGTAACATATGTAGCGAGTAATTTAATTTAGTTCCCCCTTAAAGGAGGGTGTAATGGGTCTAATCATTTTATTGTGTACTGATGCCTGTTGGGTTGACAACCAACTAATAATGTATCTGCCTTGGGTTTTGCTGGACAATCTATGGAATATCCTGCTTTTAGTTAGAATCACTTAAGTTCGGTAGCTTACGGAGTTACCCACACCCAAGTAGATTCTGAGAATAACCGAATACTCAATACATATTATTCAACAATTGTTTATCATATTGTTTTATTTTTTATTTATTTATGTTGTTGTTGTTGCTTCCATTGTCCCAGCAACAGCATTGAATGGAACGTAATTGAAGTAAAGTCGAAAGCGATTGCAGCAGGAAAATGCCGAGTGCAGCAGAAAAACATTTCCGTTTTCATTTGCTTTGGGAACCAAAAAGTATAATAATAATAATATGTTGAGTGTTAAGTGCACTCGATACTCGGATGGGCCATTCCGGCTGGGTCATTGTCATGAACAATGGCGAATATCATGATTTCACAGTGTGCTGTGCCTCCGACTCGATATGGTGAATGACTATTCGGTAATTCAGCGAAAACTCTTCATCAACTCTTTGGAATCGCCAGCTCATATATATCATATCATATCATATCATATCATAGCAAGCTGAGAACGTGCTATTCATACAAACTTATTATTATTGTTAAGCAACAACAAAAACGAAAACAAACAATTATTTATTCGTTTCATTTTTGTTTTTAATATGTTATCATTTGGCTTCCATTACCATTGAAATAACCTTTTAAGCTTTGTCTAAATTATATTTACGACAAAATATTATTTGATTTACTATGTTTATAATATTTGTTTATTCTGAACCCAATGAAATGGAAAATTCATTCGTCCGTTCATCTGTACAACTGTCCGTTCGTTCGTTCCTCTATCCGTCCGTCTGTCTATCTGTCTATTCGTCCGTCTGTGTTAACGCGATCTGAGGTAGCTAGAGTTTCAACTTTACACCTGGATGCTAAACCATAACAAGCGCTGATCAAGCTTTTCATTTCATTTCGCATGATCGATAATCATTTCCTTGAATTCGATTAAAATCGATAACAAAATTTCGAAATGTTAACACTTTTCTTACATTACAGATACTACTGTACTAAATTTGGTATAGAGACTCTTCTTAAGCATACATAAATTTCACATAACCGACTGTTGAGATACTACACTAATTTTTTGAAACATGGACTTGTGCTTTGGCTGATATGACCGTCTATATAGCCTGATTGAATCATTTATTCTGTGACACCTTTTCCATAGACGTGAACCTCAAAGCAAATAGCCAATGAACGAGTAGGGTATTTGGTAGTCGTACCATTTGTTTCAATTTACGTTCCTATGAGTGCTAATTACGTTTGCCGTAGCTCAAGTATTTAACTCGACCTAATCTTTTTCATAGAAATCTGTAAGGAATTTGTACTTGGGAATGGAAAAGTCTGACAGGTGAGCGCTGCTTATTATATTCATATTGATAAGGGGGGCAAGTTGTTGTTGTTATTGATTATAATGGGAATCGCTAGACCAATGACTTCAATAGCATATACAGACGATTTTTTTCAATATTTCTGCAATTCAGCAAGTGCAAAAAAATCATTTTACTGTATGTTAATTATGTATACTATATATACTATTATATAAACTATGTATACTATATATACTATATATACTATAAATACTATGTATGTATTTGTGTATATGTATACTACTATTACTACTTATAGTAAAAACATATAATTAAATACAATAGCATCACTTGTAACTGAAATTATTATAGCCCATTTTCAGCCTGGTTCCTAAGCTTAAATTAAAATAAATAAAGAATGATATATAATATACTAATATATATATATATATATATATATATATATATATATATATATATATATATATATATATATATATATATATATATATATATATATATATATATATATATATATATATATATATATATATATTCTATATATATTTTTCTTTTAATTAATATTTATAATTTATTTAATATTTATTTTCATAAAACATAAAATATGTCTGTTAAATTCTGAAAATTAAATTATGTTCTATTTTATTATACCTTGAATCCATTGAAAATACGAAAATCATGGTATAATAGTTTTGTTGAAATGTATGTAACAGAAGGGGGCGTGGCAGACTCCATAAAGTATATATATTCTTGATCAGCGCGAAGAGCTAAGTCCGTCTATGTCAATCCGTCGGTCTGTCTGTCTGTCTGTATGAGTATATACATATATATATATATATATATAAAGCCATTGAAGAGCTAAGCTAAAATAATCAATAATTAATAATCAATAATAATCAATAGAAAATCAATATTTTTGTCAACATACTTATGCCGACTAGTGTATGTATATATTGCATATTTCATATCATAAGATCATTCACTCAATATAATATTCAAGAATGTGCCCAGCGGCTGGTTCTGTTCTTGGCTAAATAGCAACAGATCAACTGCAGCGTGGGCCGCTAGAGGGCGTTTTGCGCTCGCTGCTCGTGTGATGCGCATATAAAATACAAGAAATTGTAATTAATGTTAAGATTTCGCTTACGCACAGTTATTCAATCATTGCAGCTGCGTTATTTTATGAAATTGTTTTAAGCCTTTTTTTAAGGTAGGCTCAACGATAAAAAAAATAAAATAAAATAAAATTAAGAAACTTTCACCACGCTTAAATTACAATAGCAGGCATTTAAAATTCCAGCTGCAAGTATGGAAAATAAACTTAAATGAAATATTAAAAAAACCAAAACTTAACAAAATGAAAAATAAAACGAAGCCAAATGAAGCCTCAAACTAATTTCGCTGTGCACGAAGGTCAACTGCATGAAATGAGCCGCGAAACTTCTCCAAATAGCTGAGCCACGTTTTAAAAATTGCGACAGATAAACAGCATAATTAATATACAATACGAATAACCCGTTCAACTGAAGTCGAGCGGCGCGGATAGCGAACAGCGAAATTCAAGTAACGGCGTCGCAATTGTATAATTGGGCAAAAAGGGCGCGTCCATTGCGCAAATCCGCCTTCAAGTCTCAAGTCTCAAGTCTCAAGTCGCGGTCGTCGTTTGCCATCGAAGACGATTAACAAAAAATCACAGCCACAACAACAACAACAACAACAACAACAACAACAAAAGCTGGTCAAGGTCGCCATGCCGTTGCCTTACGGGCCCTCCGTGCGTATACTTGATGGGCAACAGGCGCATGCACAGTTAGGCATTCGCTTAACGCCTTCAATAACTCAAGTAATTGTTCGCTTATAAGAGTTGGCTGTTAAGCTTAAAATAAGTACAAAAAAATGTATATATGCATATATGAATTCAATTCGTAAATGTCGTAATCGACTGCCCAGCCACAGCCTCAGCTTCAGCTTCAGCTTGAGCTTCAGCTTCAGCTCTGTCCATTCCTATGCCCTGCTCCCTTTACAGTCTGCCAATTACATAAGAGCGTGCGTACGTTGACCTCTTGTTGTTATGCTCATAATACACTTTGCTAATGGTATTATGATTTTCTCATGAAGTCCAGCATACAGCAAAGAGATGAGAGAACCAATGGTAATCTAGATCTACACAGAAACGTTAATATAGCCTAACTTGACTCGGAGATACCCTGACCTTGGACCAATCTGCGATTCTAAACATGCTCCAACTTCCACCTTCCTAGAACAGAAAAGTCTACTCACAGTTGAATGTATGTCTATGCACATGTATGTATATGTATGTGTGTGTGTGTGTATGTGTGCTCATATATAGAAAAAATGTATATGCTAGACGCTGCTTGCCAATTGACTAAAATTCTGTGTTACTAAACGGATCTCAATTAAATTTTCAGAATGAGATCTAGATATGATATTAAATATTTGTTAATTTAGTAAATCTGCAATAACTTGCACATATGGGCAAAATTTGCAGCTGAACTTAAATCTAAGAAATTTAGTAAAATTTGGGGCTGGCATTCCAAATTTAACAAAAATCGAAATATTATAAAATACACACAAAACTGAATCAGGAATTTGAAGAATGTAGCTCGAAAAGCATAGGAGATATAATTTAAAAGCTAAAGTCCTCTTATGTTATTGATAAGAATGAAAAGGGGTAAAAGTTTTGATTGTTTTAAGCAAACTTGATCACAAATATTATTTAACTTGCCCTATTAAAATCAATATTTAATAGGTCAAGTTAAGTAATATTTTTAATCGATAACACTAAAAGGGGTATAGTTATTGATTATTGGAAAGAAACTTAAACTGCATGTTTTATATAGAGAAATGCCCAAAAAAGTCTCTCTCTTATAGTTTCTGAGATTGATGTGTTCCTATATAGAGACTTACGGACAGGCATTCAAACGAAAGAACGGACAGACGGACATACAGACGGGCTAGAAAACATATATTATATGGGGACTACCTGTTGGAAACATTTGAACATTTTATGCAGCTATACATAGCTTAAGATTTTAAGTTAGTAACATAGTTTAAGATTTATATTTAAAATAAACAAATTTTAAATTTATTTATTTATTTTAAATATATATTTTTATATTCTATGATGAAATAGTTAAGTTACCCTCCAGTTTATTAGGGTACTCAAATTTCGACATGCCAAAATATTGTATTTCTTTTCTTTCTTTCAGCACGTTTATTGTACATGTTATATGAGTGCTCATAAAGAGCTATATACATATATATAAATGGTTATTATATATATATGTGCATATGTATTTACAAATGTATATAATTTATTAATAATTGCCTTTTAGTTTCGGGCAACGGAAATGAGCGTTTGGGCCAGCCCTTTAATTACTGTTCATCTTTTGGCCCAGTCCTGGCACAGCTCTGCCAGCCTCCAGCCTCCAGCGTCCCGCCTCCCGCCTCCCGCCTCCATTTCCGTTAGAGCATTTGCGAACACCTGAGTGCTGGGGGCGAGTGCGTGCCACACAGATTGTGGCAGGCTGTGGCTATGTCTATGTGTCTATGGGCATGCCGCAAGCAATAAATGCTTAATAAATAAATAAGTTAATGCAGTTGCTCGGAACGAATGGGCTGTTTTAATGTCAACCGGAACGGCCTGCTGCGAATGGATGCGCGTGGTGGGAAGGGACGGTGCGGGGTGGGGAGGGGGTGCAGGTACTTTTAGCCAGGCCATTTATATAAGTGGAGTATTATGCATGTTTATTTGAATTTGAATTGCTTGGGAATTCGCACAACTGCCTCAGGTAAAAGAAACCAGAAACTGGGTCGCTTTTGAGCCAAGGACTGCGATCTTCCTGAACGACATACACATGTCTCTCTCCTCTCTTGCTCTCGTCATCTGTGCTGCAGGTACTTCAAGTGCTTGCTGGCCGTGATCTGATTACAATTCCAAGAAGGTTTCATCAGCGTGCAGCTGGGCGTCGTCGTCGTATCGCAACAACAGAAACAAATACTAGATAATTCCCCTGTCAGCCATTGTTGATGTCGTGCGTCGTGCGCCTCTCGTCTTACCCCCTCCATCCCCCTCGGCCCACGCCCCTGGCCATCTCTCACTGCCACGCACAGCCTCTGTTTGTTTGCATGCTGTCGCTGTACTCATTACGTGTAATAACTGTGGTAATTGTCACGTAGACCCGGCCAACAACAGAACGGCTAAGGACACTTGGCCAGCTGACGTCAGCTGGAGCGCGCGCGCGCCTCGCTCTGATTGCGGGGGCTCGCAGCAAATGGGCCCATTGCAATTGTGACAAATCGAGGGACGAGTGTGCTAATGGAATACGCCACGATTCGGCAGCGGCAGCTGTTATTCATGGCCCCAAGCATGGCCCCAAGCAGGCCCTGGCCTATTAATAAACAGCAAACAGAAACACACAAGGGTACGCTTCTAGCAGTTTCCATCAACAAACAATCAGCTTATATCGAATGCCTAAAATATGATCGCCCATAAAGGATATTGCACTGGCTCGGCCCCATCTATTGCATATGCATATATCAAGTGGGCATGGAAGCTGCTCGAAATGTCTCCATCTGAATCTATCTAGAGTCATCGAGCGAGCTATGTGTATTCCATGCGCGTCTCTTCTATGCGATTCTCAAGTATTTATGTTGTTAGTTTATCTTTACGATGTATTGACATAAAAACTTTATGATTCGAGTGTGTCTATGAGTATGTATATATGTATGTGTGCATGTGTATATGCTTATCTATACCCATCGAACATGTCGATTCACAGAATAATGTGTATATATAGCATGATCCCAGATTTGTCAAGCCTACATCACATAACATGTAATGGTGGCGTGGCCAAAAGATTATCTATATAGGTTATATAGATTATGATACACAATACGATATACATATATTTAGTTTATATAGTTCCCTTAAAAAACTGTGCTATATCTACCACGCCCGCATATAATCTATAAAGACTTTATATATTGTATAATATGTATATCAAAGATTCTCTTAAAGTCATATATAATTTGTATCATTAAGAATCTACCTATATAGCTTCTAAGATCCCTTGATATAGTCCACTATATATTCAGTTTATAGAGATCCCATGGAGGCGTGGCGTGTCCTTATATTCTTTTAAATTATCGATAAACACAAATTTTCGATTAAAAAACTATACACTCGAAGTTGATCGATTTCTTATCAATAAATCATCTCGTTTTTTTACAATTATATTTGAAATTTTTACTCTCTTTTCGACAACCTGCCCCTCTTTTATACATATTATCGATACAAATCGATATTTTGGGAGCATACAAAATAGTCATATTTGATAAGTTGTCTCTTATAATAAACACAGACAACGTATTGAATTTACTCAAAGAAAGTAGACTTGAGCCTAAGCTTGTAGATATAAACTTTTTCATATCATATCCACATTCTACTCCAAAGTTATTCAATCATATAATCCATGCAAATATTAATCCATATGTGTGTAGTTGTCACATCCACAAGTCCAGCTTGCTCTCACACACATATACACATCTGCCTCTCTATGCGATTCTCATTAGCTTAAGTAAGCCAAGCCATTCCTTTTTGCCAAGTAATTGCATTGACAGGAACAAAAATATTTGCATTTACTTTCAGTCTAATAGACAGTAATTCCTATTGTTGTGCAATGGAAAATAAATCCATTTCCATTAAAATGATTTGTCATGTTGCCTTATCTCTCTCGATTTCTAATCGTTCATCAACATAATCAATGAGCCAGCATTTGGCAGCTATTCCTTTCAGCGCCAGTCACAAAGCATCTGCATAGCAGAGAGAGAGAGAGGGAGAGTGAGAGGGAGAGCGAGAGGGAGAGGGAGAGTGTGTGTGAGAGAGAACTCAGACCCATGCACTTCATCTATTGCGGTCAGGCGGTAATTGATTTCAGCTCGCACCCACTCGAGCCCCAGAGCTCCTGGCTTGAGCATGTGCTTTGTACGAGTATCTGGCCACACATCCTGTCGACTGGGCATTATTTATGGCACTGACGTTGCCTTTGTCTATCAGCGTTAGCAGCCAACGACGTGGCCAACGTGGCCAACGTGGCCAACATTTCTAACCAGGCTAACACGCACAGCAAGTTGAGCAGAGCTACGACGCGTCGCTGCTCATTAACTTCAAATGGGCAATCAATAGCAGGCAGCCATGAGTGCTCAAATTAATTCGCTGTGAACGAATGGGTTCAGAGCCGCCTCCAATGCCCAAACTGAGGAGCCTAAAAGTATGCTTTGAAATAAATCTCACTTTTGGTATTTTCATAAAACACATTTATTGCTATTTTACATATGAATTAGCGAATTCGCACTTCGTAAGTTCGTTGAGGTGTACAGAAGTGAAAATATTGAAACTCTCTAACACGCAGACATAGTTCATACATATATATATATATATATATTGATATTCGTATGTATAGGTACACTACAATTATATTGGAAATTCATTGTTTACCGACATTAGAAATTTTGCATCTAAAGTTCGAGTCACACATTTCTATAATACTCATGAGCAGAAACTTGAACCAGCTCTACTTAAATGTAAATTAATTCGCTTGGAAGTTACGACAAAAATCTCGAAACACTAAGCTAGGTTGACAAATACATAGTTTTGACGGACGGTTTGAAACGCGCCAAGGTTTGGTTTTGGGTTCGCCCAAGAAGGAATATTTAACATGAAGATTTAAGAGATTTTCTTTTTTTTTCATTTTTTTTCACTTTTTTTAAATACATTAATACATATATATAATTTATTTATTTTCTTAATACTTTGTGGGCTTTTGCTGTTGCTATTTGCATTAGATTTTGAAGCTTGAAGTTTCAGGTAAACAGTTTTATGCACTTATCAAATGCATTTTCTAGTTCGACTTGATTTGCTTACAGCTACATATAATAAATTGGTTTTCAAATAGATTTGTATTTTTTAAAATTGTTGGTTAATCTTACTCATGATTGCGTATATATATATTTATATATAGTAATATTTATATCTATTAACATATATATATATATATATATATATATATATATATATATATATATATAAAAAGACATTTGTATAAACACTGAAACGCCGCCAGGATAAGTCTAACAATTTACATTTAACAATTAGATTTTACAATAAAAGACAATGCAACAGCTCTGAAGTGATAGGATTATTAATATAAATAGATTTTAGTTAGTTTCATGCACTGAAACCCAATAGCAACATATAGTATATAGTATATATGTATATATATTTTGTATCTTTTATATATCTTGTATCCATACCAAAACACAACTTACTTGGAGTAGAATCGTTGACAACCACAGTTTCAGTTTCTTGCACATCACATACTTTTATTAGGGCCTACTCTACTCTACAGTGACTCCGTCTCCATTAGCCCCTCGTTCGTGCCATTGCTCACCCGTATATTGACGCTCTCTCTATCCCTATCCCTATTCCTATCTCTATCCCTGTCTCTATCCCTGTCTCTATCCCTGTCCGGCAAGCGCGTCAGCGAGCGCAGCTTCATTGACGTCTGCTGACGTCGACTGCCTCAGAGTCGCGGACTCTCCAGTATGGTGTGGCTAGACATGACTGAATTGGCCAGCGCAATCGAATTTCCGGCCACGGACAAATTGGTCTTGTTGTTGGAGCGACGGCGACAGAATCCGAATAGTCCCCCATTACACAGTCGCATGCCCTTGAAGGTGTCCACAAAGGCGCGCCGGAAGCTGGCGTTCATGAAGCAATACGTAATCGGATTGCAGCAGCTGGAGGAGTAGGCCAGCAGCTGCAAGAAGCTAATGGCCGTATAGTCCACATACTCATACACCACGGGTCCGATCAGCATGGTCAGTGTGTTGATCACATACAGCGGTGTCCAGCAGATGAAGAACTCCAGCACCAGCACAAACAGCATCTTGACCACACGCTTCTTGCTCTCCAAACTCTTGCTCTCATTCGATCTGCAGGTAAGCGTATTCAAATGTTATATATGTAGATGCTGAAGCTTTGCAGCTCTCAGTCAGCACTCACCTGCGCAGCGTCGCCTCTGTGATGCGCAAGCTGGGCGTGGACAAGGATTTGCGCCTCTCTCCATCCTTGGCTGAGCTCATGTAGAGCTGCTGCTGCTGCTGCTGTTGCTGATGTCGCATTGTGGTCATTCGTTGTAGTCGGCCACAGCATTCGCCGGATACGCTGAGCTGCTGTTGCTGCTGTTGCTGATGTCGCACCGACTTGACCGAAGCACTGCGCATGCAATAGAGATGCCGTCTGCCATCACAGGAGCCAAACAGGCGACGTTTGCTACCGCCATGAGTGTAGCCATCAGCTGGGAAAGGGAATGAGGGTAGATAGATTAGCTTCATTTATTCTGCAAAAATGTAAATCCAGTTTGCTACAGACCAATGGATGGGGTGTTTAAAGGATGGCGCATATATATACAAATAGTGGAAGTCAATAGGTCCATATGGAAAAGTTGGTAGTCTTGGACCAAAAACTGCTCAAATGTTCATAAATCTATGCTTCTTTTCTGCATGCATAGAGAGCTGCATATACACACATACATACAACTTCTAGTTCGAAAACGTTAAAAGCGGAATAATAACTTTCAGATTCAGCGTACTAAATATTTCTGCAAATATTGGAGGAAATGGACGGTAGTATGCTAAGCTCAAAACACACAAAATCTCTTCAATCATTGCAAGAAATCGCGCAGTAAATTCAAAGATTTAATTTTTATGGCATTCAAGTTCAGTTTGAGAAAGCCAAATAATAGTTTCGATTTTGATTTATAAGGCAATAGAATGAATAATCGAAAAGAAAGGCATACTGTGTATAATCGAAGTTTAAAGCTTAAAGTCTCTAGTATCGGACAGTCAGATAGACGGACGGATGGAGGGACAGATGGCCGAACATAACGATGGAGGAATGGATGAACGGACGAAAGGATGGGCAGTCAGATGAATGAACAGACGGTGGACAGATGAATGAACAGACGGTGGACAGATGAATGAACAGATGGACTGACATAAGGATGTACGGACGGGACGATGGATGGGCAGACGGATTGCCATAAGAATATATGGGATGGATGGACAGACGGACTGACATAAGGATGTATGAACGCAGCGATGGATGGGAACGAAAGAATGGTTGGACTGATGGATGAATGAATGAATGGATAGACTGACGGATTGATGGTCGAATGGATAAACAGAAGAACGGACGGATAAGCGGACGAACTGATGGATGCAAGGAAAGGCGAACGAAAGAAAGAGCAAACGGAGGGATAGCTAGATGAATGCATATAGCTTAATCGACATTGCTTGACATCCAAATACAGTATATATATATATATTTGATGAAGTCAGACATGTCTTCTAATGCATTTTCACATAACCCACATTCCCAGTCCTAGAAGTTTCGCAATGCCATGCAAGCCATATACTAAATATATGGAAGCTTTGAACTCCTGCTGATATTTATTTGCAATTCACAAAGGCTATAAAACTGTATTGCTATATATGCAACTCTGTGCACAGAGAAAGAGAAAGAGAGAGAGAGAGAGAGAGGGAGTAGAGAGAGAGGAAGTAAGGAATGAAAGCCAAAAAAGAAAAACAGAAGAGAATAACAAACATAGGCAAGTCAACAAAAGGCCACACTTCGCTGTAGCGTCACATGAAGCGAGTCGGGCAAAGGCGTTTTTGAATGCGACTCAACGTGGGGAGCGTTATAAATCATTTATTCTGACATAGCAGTCACATAACTGTACATGTGTATAGCATAAAGCCGTCTGACTTTATTTATGTGTGTTTCTGAATCCATTGCCATTGGGCTGAGTGCATGTGTGGGGTGGGTGGGGGAGAGAGAGGGAGGGAGGGAAGTGAGCGTCTAAGTGATTAGACGATTCTCGGAGTGGAGTTTAATGCCAACAGGAATTGATTCAACTGTTTATAATCGTAAGCCAAAAGCTCGCATGTTTGCTAATGGAAATACAGATTTGCATACACAAAAATTTAAGTTTGCGGCTTTGAGGTGGCCTGCAAGACCAGCAGATGCCCTACAATCCAGAGTGCTGGCTTGGAGTGCCACAGCACAAAGTCTACAAAGTCTGACAAAGTCTGACATCTGCCAACCACATCCACAAATCCTTGGCGAGTGCCGAAACAGGGTATACGTAAAGAGAGATAGATAGAGAAAGTGAGAGAGAGAGAGAGAGATAAAGCTTTGCTAAATGGAAGCCAGCTTGGCTGGCATTGAAGTTGCCTAATGGAAAGTCCAATAAGAGCGAGTTCAACCTTTGACTGACAGCTGGCGTGTGAGGCTTATCAGCTGCAGTTGGACGCACCTGGACATGGACATGGATGTGGGCATTAGAATGCCATCTGTTAGTCCACAGAATAATGTTGGTTTTCATTAGCTGATTAGCCGGGTGTTCCTTGGAGCTGTTCAGCCATTGGAGTAGCTGCAGTAAACCGCATCCAGCATCCAGCATCCAGCTTTTCTCGTTTATGGCACGTGGCAAGTGCTGCCGGCTGCAATGCTGCACCTCTTTGCACAGCAACGGTAACCGGTTACCCGTTATCCGTTCGCTGTTACCCGTGAACGCTTACTGCGCACCATGGCACAAAGGCCGTGCCGCAAGCGCTGGCCATGTGCTTGTGTCCTCTGTGGAACGATGAGTGCCTCAAGCTAGACAAATGGGTGGCAGCTCGACAGCTCAGCACGCTTCAGCTGGCTAGTGGAACAGCGCTGCGCATGCATACATATTGCATCGACTGTGAAAGCTCTTTAAATTCACGCTCGAATGGGAAAATTCATAAAGCCTCAAAATATTTCCTAGACAAAGAATGCTCTGATCAAGATCAAGCTGGTATTCCAATCATTCCACGCTTCACTCACACTAACTATTTAACTATTTAACTCAAACTATTTCAATCAAACTTTCAGAATATGGTAGTGACATTCATATCTGTATTATATTTAAAATACGTTATCGGCAAAATTGCAGAGCAGGGGGAATTCGGGGCCGGCATCCAAAAAATAACAAATAACAAAACAACAAAAATTGCATAAAATACACATGAATATAAATGCAAAAGTTTGAAACACTAGCCTTAAAGATGTAGGAGATATAATTTTATTGATGAATTTTTCTAACGTTTCTAATCGATAAAATTAAAACGAAAACAGTTATCGATTTTTCAAAAGAAACTTGAACTGCGCGTGCTATAGAAGGGTCTACAAACAAAATTGCAAATCTCTAACTCTTATAGGTTCTGAGATCGACACATTCACACATACGAACCGACGGACAGACGGTCAGACGTACGGACAAACAGGTTTAAATCAACTCAGCTCGTCGCTGAATAAGAATATACTTAAAGAATGTGTTATAAGGTCTGCCACGCCTCTCTCTGCCTGTCATAGCCTGGCTCCCATTTTTAATGGGTTCAGGGTATAAAAATGGGGGTTTCAATTCGAAAATCTTTAAAGATGCAGCTGCAAAAGTCTGCACACTAATTAGCGAACTAAACGCAGCCAGCTGTATTGAAATCGGTCTTACCCTTTTGATAGACAGACCTTGACTTTGACTACGGCAAACACAGACACTTGAGCAACCTTCGAGCAGCCCCTGACAGCCGCATGCATCAGTGCAGACTGAAGACTGTCAGAAGTGCTTGCTAAGTGAGTTGACATCACTGTGATCCCTCCATTTAGTTCACATTTGTTAGTCATTAGTAAAAGCTGATAAGATTCTAGTACTCAACACGAGAAAATCCGGTTTGAGACTAAACAGTCACAGCTTCATTTCAAAATATGTTCGACTAAGTCGAAAGTCGACAAAATTTGATATTGCTCAAAATATATTTTGTAGTCGAAAATGTTTAACTGGCGCTTCTGTCTGCAGATTTTGCTATTTCTAGTGATTGTGACGTGGGGTAAGTAGTCAAAGTGGAGCCAAAACCCACTCGTGGCATATACCTAAAAGATTTCCTGCTTACAGCGGGCATTTGCTTAAAGATGTCGTGCGATGAGCTGATGCAGCAGATAGATGAGAAGAAGCATCCAACCACAACCACCACGAAGAGCAGCACGGGTAAGTCTTGGCCCACACAGCTACACTGTGCTACATGGTTTCGCTGTCCTGCTGCAGGGCAACAGCTGTATCCGTATGATCTGCTGATCGGCAGTCAAGATCACGATCGCATCTCCGACAACGGCTACAGCAGTCGCCTGCTGCATCTGATCTACCGCACGGTGATGGGCAGCACCAACGATCGACGGCGACAGGTGGAGTTCGAGCGGCGTGTGGCAGCTGCGCATAAGTTCATGGCACTGGCTGCGGCAGCAGCCGATGATCGGCGAACGGCAGGCCTACATCGGATCGGCGCCGATGATGCGATGCCCATCAACATGCGGCGATCGATAGATGCCGCAGGTGAGAGCCGGTAGTAGCTGAAAACACCCACATCGCATACATTTCTCTTATCCAACAGAGCTGGTTGCAGCCGACGACTACAACTTGGCGCATTTGTCAGAGAATTTTCGAGTGGTAAAATTAAATGGAGATTCCTGACTTGCATTTGTTCATATTTATGTTTATATATTTTCTTACGTTATCTTCAATAAATGCAGGTTAAGGCTAAGCGTTAAGTTTTTTATGCCTGCAAAGTATTTTAAACGAATTGCATGTCAAAGTCTCTCAAAAGCTCCCAAGGGTAATTGCTTAAAGAACATGTGCAATTCAGCTCAACTGACTGCTTAATGCTCGCTCGTTCGGATATTAAGTGAATGAGTTATATGTTGTGTGTAAAGAGCCTGGCATGTCTCTACAGAGAAACAAACATAGACCTATAAATAGACAGATAACATACTACGGGAAGAATAGTGTACTCATCCAATATAATCTTTTATGGAATATCCCTCTTGATGTCCTTCCGTTAGTCTGTCCATCCATCTACTGAATAGTCTATCTAATTGTCTGTCCGTCCGTCCATCTGTCTATCCGTCCGTTTGTCGATCCGTCAGTCTGTCCTGTCTATCCGTCCGTTTGTCAATCCGTGAGTCTGTCCTTCTATCTATTCCCACGTATGTCTGTCCTTTCATCTGTCTATCCGTCTGTCCGCCCATCACCTAACTGTCCGTCCGTCCGTTTGTCCGTCTGTCTATCTATCCATCCGTCTGCTTGTCCGTTCCTCCGTCCGCTAGTCTGTCCGTCCATCTATCCATTTGTCTATTCATCTGTCTAGCGACCCATTTTGTCGCTATGTACTACAGATCTCCTTTTAAGAATTGTCCCAAAATTACATGTCCACGTCCACTAAAGGTGTGGCAAACTGCCTAGAAGATGGAGCTACAAATTGGGACAGTCATGTTGCTGCAGTCTGCTTGCTGACTGCTGTGTTTCTAGACCGCGAATGAGTATTATGCAGTTGGTAGCGCCCGACCAACTTGTTCATTAAGCGCACGAGCATACAAAGTTGAAAGACACATTAAGAAATCATCTTTTCCCATTGCCAATGAATAATATATGTCTAACTTGGGCAGCAATGTCTTCGCTGGTAATTAAAAAACGACAAAAAGTATGCTTTAAATTGCATATGATGAACATGAGATACCCTCTTGAATACCAAACTGCATGTGTGAGAGAGATATAGTCAGGTCTGTCGATAGAGCAAGCTGAGCCAGAGTTGAGCTCTGGATGGACTGTAATGCGACTAAATTGTGAATACCCGTTGAGGCAAGGCGTTTAATGAGCGGCACAGCAAGGGCAAATATTATGAGTTTAGGGCTCTAATTATATTAGACTTGGTTATGCAAATTACATACGAGCGCGCCAAAGCCTTGCGTTGAGTGTAATAAAGCATTTGCGCCACCTCCTCCGGCCAGGACTCGACCTGGGAGGGACGCCAGTGGGTTGGCTGCCAGTTTTTGCGTCCGAAATTTATGAGACAAAAATGTTAAGTGGCGGCCGTAAATTGGATAGGTTTTTACAAAAATTTAATAAAAATATATCATCAACTGGCGGCATTGGAGCGTATCTCTTCTCTCTCAGTGCTCGAGGTGCTCTTTGCGGTCATGTGTGCCTATTAATGTGTATGTGAGAATGTGTCACCCTGTGCCTGTGTAGCTAGTAATCTGGTCGCACTAATTTGCGCTGGGCCTTTTGGGTCGATAAAGGAGATAACCGGGCATTTAACGAGCGTTTAAATGCTCGACCCCCGGCATAATTTACGATATTTGCTTTTGACCCTTTCGAAGCCCGTTTAAAATGCGGAACCGGAAATGGAACTGCGACTTCAAAACGACTTGACAGCGGCATCCTTTTACGGCCACAGCCCGGCCATGATAATTCATTAACTTGGGAGCAGCGCAGCTTTATGCTAATATGCAATTTCTGTTTACCTCATTTAAAGAGCGACAGCTGAAGTGTATTTGGGGGGCGTGGCATACTTTTGGGCGCCCCACTGAAAAAGAACTAAGCGCATTACATTTTATTGGCACACACATATAACTAAACAAACTTCTAATTAACGCGAATAATGTTGACTGAACGAGAGAGAGATAGAGAGAGAACGAGAGAGAGAGAGAGAGGGAGAGACAGACACAAAGACTGAGACAGAGCCTGACGAACTATGAAATGTTTTAGGTTTATGAGCCCACTCTAAGTAGGCTTTAAGTCTTAATTGATTGGCAGCTAGCAAGAGAGCGAAAGAGAGAGGGAGTGTGAAAGAGAGAGTGTGAGAAAGAGAGAGAGTGGGACTGCCGAAAATTCAAATGGCAAACATTTAGGCAATATTGGTTAAGCTGTAGCTTAATGTGCGGCACGTTTTATAGTTAAAGCATTTAAAGCTCTGCGATATCGTTGCGAATGAAAGGCCATTTGAGTGGCTCACTTGAATTTATCAAATGCTCGAAATCAAATTGAATTCAACGGCAGCCGATTTATCGCCACACACTCACACACACACGCACATACACACACACACACACACACAGAGTCAGCGGGCGTCCGATGCGGCGTATGAGCGACGTGGTTAGTTAGCCATGCGGCAAAGCTGCCCGAAGTATTGTGCGCTGTATGAAATAGGATGTTGAATCACATTTTTCGCCTGGCTGATTTTGCCATGCAAATTGCTGGTGTGGCTGGGTGGGCGTGGCAGCGTGAATGAACAGGAAATACTTTAGCAACATTGGTGAGCAGAAAAAATGAGGCAACGTCGAGCAATTGAAGCTGTCGGGAGCAGGGCTGCCATTTTGGCCTATTTAAGGCTGTAACTAGCTTTGAAAACGGAAATGCTTATAGCCTTAAATTTAGCCCTTTTGAATAGCACTTGGCTTATTTTCGCCTTTTTATATCTTACATTTGTATTAGGTTTTTATCTATTTAGGCAAATCTAACTATTTTTTAAGTTTTCTATGTTTTTTTTTTTATTAAATAGGAGTATTGCAAAGCAAAATTGCTGAATTATCATTACAAAATAAATTGCAATTACCCAAAAAAAAAAAAAAAAAACAAGTGCCACAAATTTTACATAAAATCTGCAAAAATGTGCTAAAATCCCAATTCAGTTTTTTTTTCTTGGCATTTCAGCTAGTTCTAGCTTTTTGTGCTTTCGAAAATATGGCCACACTGTTCGTGAGAGCGACTCGAGAGAGGGAGTAAAAGAGAGATATTTAGAGTATAATAGAGACAGGGTGCCAACTCCCTTTGACAGCTCACACACACACACACACACTCACATCGATCAGCTTACCATAATAATATTGGCTTGCTCCACATTGTTGTTGTTGCTGCTGCTGCTGTTGTTGTTGCTGTTGCTGCTGCAGTAAGATGTCCAGCTGGGCAGCACTGTCGGCGGCCAGTGCCTCCTGGCGCATCTGCATCCGCATCAGATAGTTGGAGCTGCCAAAGGTGCGACGGCTGCCGCTGCAGCTGTTGTTGTTGCTGCTGCTGCTGGTGGTGAGGCCGACGTCGGGGCCGCTGCTGCCAAAGTTCATGGCGCGCTCGTTGCGCATGCTCACATAGAGAGTGCGAGTGATGAAGAGATAGGCAAAGCTGAGGGCGAGCAGCGGCAGCACCAGCAGCGCCAGGTCCAAGAAGATGTTATAGGCGCGCTCATAGCCCAAGTAGCCGACGGGCCATTGTTCGCGACACTTGCGCAATCCTGTCAAATATGGAAATGGCTAAGAATTCAAGCTTGAAAAGGGCCCCTTGTGCCCCACTCACCCTGGCGACTGGTGGGCATCAGTTGACTAAATACCGCAATGGGCGTCATGCAGACCAAGCTGCCCAGCCAGATGAAAGCGATTATCTTGTTGGCATGGTTGATCGTCTGCCAGGTGCGCGATCGCAGCGGATGGCAAATGGCGTAGTAGCGCTCACAGGATATTGCCACCAGAGTCCAGGAGGAGACGGCCACAGAGGCGGCTGCAACACGAATAAGAGCAATTATAGTTGGTATTAAGATTTAAAAGCGAGATGACATGCTATGTAAATAAACAAAGCTTGCACAAAATATCGATATTTGCCTGATCTGTCATCGATTAATGTCAGTATGAGGCAGTGCACAAATCGTAGTTCATTTGAACTAGAGCTGGTAAACTATCGATAATGGCGCCATTCAATATTTTCAATGTATAGTTTTTTGTTTCTTGTTTCTCATTTTGTATGATGCTTGTATCAAATTATCATGTTACCTAACAGAAATTATAAAAAAAAGTACATGAAAACAAAAAAAAAGGTCCACAAATTTGTGAATAAATGCACTTATACATGTGATCATGACTATCGACTGCAGACTCTCGACAATTTGATACCTCGATAGTTTCCCAGCTTTAATTTAAACTTCAAATACCGATATCTATCTCGTCTCTCATCGATAAGTATCACTGTCGCCGCTCAGTTCATGTGACTAAATAAAAATGTTCAGCCAGTTCCAAATTTTCAATTTTCACTGCCCAAAAACACGAGTTGCATCTTTTGCTCATTTCGAATTCAAATGCTAATTTATGTCGACTCTAACTACGTTTGGGTTTGCGTTCTGTGGGTTTCTGGTTGTGTGTGTGTGTGTGCTGTTTTTTTCTTCTGTCGGCTGCTGGGCATAACAAATGCGATCCATTTGAGCACGGCCAACGATAATGATAATGGCCAAATGTTGGCTCGTGCTAACGTTATTTGCATGCCGCCTCATAATGAAGTCAAGCCACCTACAGCTCCTGGCCAAACGTGCAACATTCATCATTGCCAATGCCTAGTTGGGATAGGACTGCTCAATTTGAACTACCTGCTGATGGTGTGGCTGCTACTGGTGGCGTTGCTGCCACTCCTGCTGCTGCTGCTGCTGCTGCTGCTGCTGCTCCTCCTCCTCCTGCTCCTCCTGTTGCTGCTGCTGATGAGCTAGTCAAAGAGCAGAGGGCAGCGAGGAGCAGAGCCTCTGACTGTTTGTTGACTTACGTGCAAAATCAAAAAACACAAAGTAAGAAAAAAGAAACACACATATATATATATACATATATATATATGTATGTGTGTGTGTATATATGTATATGTATATATACAAAATTAGGCTTTTGCGTTACGTCAAAAGCCGCTTTGCATTCGCTGGCATGCAGATAGAAAGCAAACAGTGACACAGACACGCGACTTTGTATGCGTGTGTGTGTGTGTCTGTTTGTGTGTGTGTGTGGGCTGAGAGTAACTACATAGTTGGGTTTGAGGATTGGCACAAGGGATTAAGGCCCTGTGCCGAGAGCTGCTCTGGTGTTAGCAGCAGTCACAACTGTTTTTTGGTGTTCCAAACGGAAATGTGTGCTGTTATTGCTGTTGTTGTTGTTGTTTTTTCCAGAGGCAACCCATTAGCTGAGCGTGGCCGAAATTGTTAAACAAGCCAAGCTCATTAACAGAGCAACAAAATTAAATTTAGCTACGTCGCCGCATCGCCGCTTCTGACCATGGTTCAATGAGTCCGCCCACAAATAAACATGCAAATTTTATGGAAATGATAAATTTAGCAAAACTGAAGAGAGAGAGAGAGAGAGAGAGAGAGAGACGGGGAGAGAGGGAGAGAGCGAGAGCGAGCCCATTCCCAATTCGAATCTAGGTAGCAGCGCCTATAGACCAATTCCCCCTGGCATTCCCTTGGCTGAGCATGTTGCAAAATAAACTGGGCCCAAAAGATTTCAAAAATGTAAATAAAATTTAAGTAATTGTTTTTTATTTTGCGCACGTCGCACAATTGAAAGATATTATTACTCCCAGTTCCCACACCCACACAGAAGCCGAAATCTTCGTGCAGCGTCCAAAGGCGGCTCCCCATTAAAGCAAAATTCCATTTGAGGTGCTCAAATTTAAAGGCCTTTAATTTCATTCAGGAAGTTTATAACGAAATCGTTATTTAGTATATTTGGCTGTTCGCTGCGAAAATAACTTTAAATATATTGATAACTCTAACTAAGCAGGGCTCAGACTTGAACCCTGTAGCAGAATTATTACATGTTACCATAATATTATTTCTACTTTCGCATCGATCTGAGCTAAAAGCTTCTTAGGCCCGTTCAAATAATATAAAGTGTACTTAAGCCTAAATTCGATTAAATTTTATTTGCTCTTTTATGCCCTGAACCCATTGAAAGTGCGAGCTGAGGGTATATTGGTTTTGTGGAAGTGAATGTAGCAAGCGGAGGGAGGCGTGGTAAAGGCCATGAAGTGTATATATATGAATGATAAAGGCGATGAGTTGAGTCGATCTAGCTATGTTCATCTGTCAGTTTGTCCGTCCGGCTCTCCGTTTGGTTGTCTGTTCGTCCGTATAAACTTGGCAATGTCGTTAAACGTAAAAACTAGCGCCTTGAAATTTCATATGTATATTTCTGTATATGTTCTTATCATTTGTTCACCTATTCATTGCATTTCATTTTTATCGATAATTATCGATAAATGTACTTCAGGTTATCTGCTAGTCGGGCACTCCCAACTCAAGCACTTTTACTTGTTTGTTGTTTAGAGAATTGTCAAAACGCTGCGCAAATTGTTTGTGGCTCGAGTTACAAAAATTATTGGTTCGCTGCCAGATTTAGTTCACTTTACAGTGGACTCTTTGATTGAGCCTTAGTTCGTTTTATATTTGACTCTGTCTCTTGATTTATAGCAGAAATAATCAAGCTGTTATACTGTTAAGCTGTTATACTGTCAATATCAATAAGGACGAAAATTTTACATTAAGCAGCGTACAATGAATAGATAAGTAAAGTAAAGCTATAACGAAACTATGAATGCGAATCGTAAATATATACATATATATGTATATATCCAAAGATCTAACAATACATAGAGTATTATTCGCTTCGACATCCATTGAACTTTCGCTTGTCTTTCGCCTGTCCAAAAATACATAAGTTATCTGACTTCGTGTCGCATGTTGAGCTTTGTTATTGGCCCGAAAGTTCGTTTGACCTATTGGGATTTGAGTTAAACATTGAAAATATGCTCCAATTGGCTTTCATGTATAAAAATTGGTTTATTGCTTGTTAAATTTGGCTTATTTGTGGACCGGCTGAGCAGAGACCCGCTCTGACTACAGCGGGAACGCATTGCCCACTGGCGACTGGGATTGATATTTCTGGCTCGAATGCTGGCTCATTGAATTGTAAATTGCTAAAATGGAGTTGCGTGTGGGCAGCGGCTGTGGCAACAACAACAGCAGCAACGGCAGTGGTAACTAGGTATGGCTATAGCTGTGACTGTGGCTGTGGCTGTGCCAGGTAATGCTTATGCAGCTTAGTCATTTCTCATTTCTCAATTCCCATTACACCCGCTGCTGTTGTTCGTGCTGCTGTTTTTAGTTTGGCATGTGTTGCATGCTGCCCCTAAGCCCAAATGCCCCACCCACACACCCACACACCCACACGCCCACGCATGTCAAACGGCCGTGCACCTGGCGTTGTTGCTGAACATTCCATTTCGATCCATTTCATTTCGTGTGGATGGCTGCTGATTACGCCTTGCGCTGCCATTAGCCATAATTTTTCACGTTGTCGCTGTCATTTGGCCCCAGACATTGCGGCGGCCGCTAATTTCACTCGACTCGACTCAGAATGGTCAAATGTCCGCTTCATGCATAGACTGTCTACCAAATATGATTGGTTGAACGCAAAGGTCGCTGCCTCACTTACTTTTTAGGTATTGTATATTGATTTTGATCAAATTATTGCAACGACAGCTAAAACATTTTATGTGGCTAACTGTTGAGTTTGGGTCGGTAGCTCAGAAATGACAAATACATAAGGGAATACATTTATTTATTTATTTATTTTTTTTAAATCTGATTTTGCTTGAGTTCTAGAACAACCGACTTTAGCTATAGACTATTGTCATCATTTCAGATATCAACTCAAAATTTATATATGTTATATTAACTGGGAGTATCGATTTCCAGATGTGCTCTATCTTAAATGGCCACAAAACGTGTGTTTATCACTTTAAGCTAACCATATTTCGAGTTCTCTATTCAAATTAAAATTCAATTTCAAAAACTTGCTGAAAAGTAATATTTGAGTTGAGCTACTTATGTTGGCCACTCTTCTGTTAAACTGTGTTCTGTTAAATTCTTTTCTGTTAGTCTATTTTCTGTTAATTACTTTTTTGTCAGCCTGTGTTGTGTTAGCCTGTGTTCTGTTATCCAATGCTCTGTTAGTCTGTGTTCTGTTAGTATGTGTTCTGTTAGCCTGTGTTCTGTTAACGACGTTTCTGTTCGTCGGTCTGCTGTTAGCCTGTGTTCTGTTAGCCTGTGCTCTGTTATCCTGAGTTCTGTGTTCTGCTAATTACTTTTCTGTCAGCCTGTGTTCTGTTATCCAAGTTCTGTTAGTCTGTGTTCTGTTAGCCTACGTTCTGTTAGCCTGTGTTCTGTTAGCGTCACTTCTGTTAGTCGGCCTTCTGTTAACCTGTGTTCTGTTGATCCGGATCCTGTTAACTTGTGTTCTGCTAGCCATTATTCTGTTAGCCTGTGTTCTATTATCCGATGTTCTATTAGCCTGTATTCTGTTAGTCTCTGTTCTGTTAGCCTGTGCTCTGTTAGCCACTCCTCTGTTAACCTATGCTTTGTTGGGTACTCATCTGTTAGCTTGCCTTCTGTTGTCCAGTGTTATGTTGGTCAATCTTTTGTTGGCCTGTGTTGTTTGTGTTCTGTTGGCTACTTTTCTCTTGACCACTTTTCTATTGGCCAGTGCTCTGCTTGGATAATGTCATCAATCAATTGCATATTTTATGCTGTTGCTGTTACCGGAAACTTCTCGTCCTATCAATTACCGCAATCAATACACTTCGAACGCACTTTATTATATGGAAAACTGGCTCCATGAGAGCTTGATATTGTTTGCTTTCAGTGCCCTTTGATGCAGTTTGCTGTTGACTTTGAATAGCGAAGGTTGTTAATAAAAAGTTGTTTGTTTTTTCCGTGAAGTTCAGGGAAAGTTGGGAAAGTTGTCAGGCTTCTGGGAGCACAGTAGCTAATGGCTACCGGATACACTCCAATTTACATTTGTTGCCCTTTGCTCCTGCCCCGGGCCGTGGACCATGGGCACTTGGCCAATTGCCGGTTAATTAATTTAAATAAAGCCACAATTTGCTAGTTTCAATTTATATGGCCTGATGCTGTCAAGGCACAACTTTTCCAACTTTAACCACGATCCGTCAGTTTGGCATTTGCAGTCAGCCAAAAGCAGCGCAGTTGCCGTGCGGTTGTCAAGAGTCAGAGCTTCTACATTACAAACAGGTGCTGCTAATGAACGGGGCAACGAGGAGGGAGTGTTGAGGGAGTGTTGAGGGAGCCAATGAAGACCTGAAAGTGCAGTCAAAAAGCCGAAAACAACATTTGAACCGCAGCCGCAGCAGCAGCATCATCCAAGCAGAGCTGTAAGTGCATCCGACGTTATAACGAAGTAAATAAAGCAGAAGTTTGCAAAAGTCAAATAAACTTTGCTCAGTCAATAAGACAGGCCAAGAGTAAGTTGCGCCATAAACTATGGTTAAGTCAGTTTTAGCATTTACAATTTGCTGTTCCAGCTCAAAAGCCAAAAACTTGCATTGAAATTCAGTCAGACGTAGGCCACCGATACCGACTCCTGCTAGAAGCCTGAAAGGTGGTTACTTGTTATTTGTAACTTTGATGAACCAATTGCGCTTTCAGTATATTCAAATTGAAAATTATCTAAAATATAAGAGGGAAAATTATGACTACATGTTTGAGTTGGCCTAAAGAGAAATATTTTTGGTAGATTGCTGAGACTTGAAGCCATTTACTCTACACTTGAGTCAACTCAGGCAGGTGACGGGAATACAAAGTGAACAGATCAGAAGTGGAAGGAAGAGAAGCGAAGAGTAGAGCAGGGAAGAAAAGCGAGTATAGGCAAGATATGAAAGAGACTAGAGTGAAAAAGATCTGACAAAAAGAGAGAGAGGACAAGAGAAAAGGAAGAGTAACACAGTTTGATGAAGAGAAAATACCAGCAAAATGCGGAAATAAAAGAATAGAGAACATAAAAATGGTAAAATAGGAATAGCGGATATATAAAAATAAGATAATGCCAACAATTGCATTTAAATACCCCATGTCGTTGTCAGTCACAGGGTACTCGGACGTAATATGCACAGCTAACTGAGGGATTTGAAGTGATTAACCCATTGAAAATGGGAATTAAGGGTATAAAGGCCTTCTGACAACAGACCGAAGTAGGCGTGTCAGCAGCCAGGTGACGATCTGAGTCGATGAAGTCTGTCTGTCCGTCTTAGTGTCTGTCCGTCCGTATGAATACAGCGATCTCATGAGCCACAAAAGTTGGAGACTTGAAATATAAAATTTATATTTTTATATATATAGTATAAGTATAGTATAAGTTTAACAAATTTTGCTATTCAATTTTTCTCAAATGTCGATAATAATCAATAAATATATTTCAAAGAATAAAGGCTTGTGACTCATTAGAATGTCACGAAATTTTAAACTTATTTTTTTTTATACATGTAGGATAGGCTTAACAAATTGTTCAATATTTCAGTAAACTTCATAAATATCGATAATAATCGATAAATAGTTTTCAAATAGAAGAAACTTGTGCTTTAGCAATAAGACTCACTAGGATGTTCTCAACACGCTCTGAAAATTTTAATGCTTATACCTTATACCATACGTAGTATGACCTTATCATGTTTTTCGATAACTGACCCCACTCCCTCTTCACCGATAATTATCGATACATATATTTTAAATTCTAGAGGCTATAGAAAGACTGAAATAGCAGCTCTGCTCTTAATTTCTGCTTCTAGTTCAGGGTATTTAATAGTCGGGCACTGCCGTCTGGCGCACTCTCACTTGTTTGACACTCCACAAGGGGCTAAAAATGTCAATGCTCAGTTATTCTAATTAGCAATGATTTCCGTGGAAACTCTGTCTCTCTCTCTCTCAATCTCATAGTCTCTCGAGGGACGCTGTCACTCTCTATCTCTCTCTCTCTCTCTCTCTCTCTCACTCTCTCTCTCTCTCTGTCTCTCTTTCAAACTGTCACTGTACAAGTTTTTTGTCTGCCATTCGAAAGAATTTGTAGACTAATTAGTATTAATGCAAAAAGCTTTCAGTGAAATATGTTTTTATTTACAAATGAATAAATTTAATTAGGACAAAAATATTAAACAAAAATTAAATTTTTAATAAAACTTAATATTTTTTCCTCATTTAATAAATAGCTGGATTTTCGATTAGCTGCCCTTATATAGACTAATGGAATATGAATATGTCTATATGTAAATCAAGATTTGTATACTCAGGACATATCAAAACATCGTAAAGCAATTGACATTCAATTGACAAAAGGAATCTTTCAAGTAGTTTGCATATGAAATTCCCTTTGTAGTCAGAGCAAAACTGTCAGAGCTCATATCTTGATGTGCCTATAAATCAAAAGGAGACGGAGTATGAGAGAGAGAGAGAGAGAGAGAGAGAGGAAGCTGTTGGAGTTGGTGTAAATATGGAAATTTTATGCGATATTAAAGCAGTGCAGAGCAAAGGTATCGTAAGTCACTTGAGATGGGCATGTGGGAATCTCTCTCTCTCTCTCTCCCTCGCTCTCCCTCTCTCTCCCACTTTCTCTACAAGTGGTGCCCCGTCAACTGCATACCCCCGCTACGATTTATAGGCATTATCGATGGACCCGGTGCGGTACGGCTGTTAGCTTGCTTTTGATTTAGTGCCTGATGGCCATAACTAGTCCGAAGGCGTCATAACTGCGATTTCATGGACTGGATAGAACCTCAGGCTCGTTGTGAAATGTAAACAAAATTGGCACAGCTGCTCATCCTGTTGCCCGTGCGCTTGTGTGCGTTTTATCAATAAAAATCATTTCAATTTGAGTTAACAATAAAAAATGGCAAAGGCAAAACTTTCGGACGACGCCTCGTAAAATATATGAGAAATCAGCAGAAATTGCCCCGGCCAAAAATTGCCCTCGAGTCCAATGTGCTCTACCCACACCGCCTCCTGCACTTCACTAGGGAGAGGTATTGACTAAGCGCGAACATAAATATCAATAGACGCACTCACATTTATATACATATATATATATGGCAATTGCGTACAGGGTATATCAATGTCAATGCCATTTCCTGAAAGCAATTTGTGTGTGTGGGGGGGCGGGGCGAGTGGGCTTTTTGTTTTTCCATTTCCATTGACTTTTTTCCATTTCGGACCTGATCAACTTTTTTTGTGACCCCCCAGCCCGAAAAAATTGCGAAATTGTAAAATTATATAAGAAATTGGTTTTCATTGTTTTTGTTTTCTTGTTGGTTGTTCTTCGTCTTCTTCTTCTTCTTTTTTTTTGTCGGCAGCAAGTGTCTCAGCATTTGCCATAGGCAGCATTTTATTGGCTATATGTTTTTGTCTGTTGTTATTCAAGCGGAATGATGCCATAAAGCATACGGTGGAGCACAACAAATTAAAATCTGATGCCAAAACATGAAAAGGCGCGACAAACAAATTGGCCACGCCAGCAACAGGGCAACGACAGAGAGAGAGAGAGAGACAGAGACAGAGACAGTCAGTCAGATATACAGTCCGTTAATTGAGATGTTTTAGCCAAGCAGCGTATCTAACGGCAATTAGACAGAAATATTTGTTACAGTGAAGCTGAACTAATTGAAGACTCAACAACTGTTGCCACACATTTGTTCTATGTCAAATCAATCAAATTGAAATGGAGAATACAATTTTGCATAAACCAAGTCAGAATGTTGCATGGGCAACGGGCGCTACCGACTGCAGAATACTTATTCACGGCTTAGAAACAGTTGAATCGTTTTTTGGTAAAGGAGTCAGGAGTCCGTTGCATTGTGGAACAGACTGGCACACGGACGGGCAAACAGCATGATGAACATTGCACAAAAACCAATATACTCCTTTCACTTTTGTGAATGAGCATAAAAATAGCAAAACTGAACTTATTGAGAACCCAATAAAAACTCTTGAAAACCATTTGATCTATGGCACATCAATAAAATTGCCAACGACAACTGAAATGTTGCATAAAATATACAAAGTTCTGGAGCGAGACAGCCAGAGAGGAGTATAAAGAGAGCGCTTCGTATGCCACTCAATCACCAAAGTCTGACATTATGCGAATGCAGTTGCAGTTGCAGCTCACTTGTCAGCAAATTTAAATGGATTGCAAATAAACACGTTCCGTTTGGCAGTTTGATAAAAATGGAAAAAAAAAAGAAGAGACAAGTTCCAGTTAAAGTATATATTCATGAAATTTTACTTTACTTTCATCAAAGTGAAAGCCATAAAAATGGGTTTTCTATTGAAAAATGTATTTTTCTGTGATTTTTTTTTATTGAAATTAAATGTTAGTATAACATTAGTTTGAAATAGAGCAGACATGCAAAGGGACGCACCAATGGCAGCTGCATTGGTGTAGTCTTTAGTGTTGTGAGGTCTGACAGCGAGAGAGTCGCTTTGACTGAGTGTAGCTCGATAGTCATAGTCAATGGCACAGAATGGGGCATTCCCAGAGAGGCGGTGCCAGAAATCAAAAATAATAAAATTAATATGTAAAGTAATGAAAGGGATGAAGTTTGAAATGCTTACTGGAGATTGTGAGAGGCTCTAATCTGAATCCTTTATTTTATTGAAGTCATCTACACAATTATGCTGCTGCTCGTCTTCAAATATAATAAGCAATTTAATCACATAATAAATACAAAATAAATATATATAAGCAAATATATGAATAATAAAATAATCTAAAATCTAAAATTATTTTCAGTTAAGCCCAACCTTCAAAGGACAAGTGTGAAAGTTTGACAGCTGTCGGACGCTTAGTTTTTGAGACAGTTCAGATTGAGTAAAGCAACCTTTTGTTGGCTTAAATCAAATGGAATTTCGTGTGTGGATAAATAAAAAAAAAAAACTGTTAAGGCCAAGGCTTGGCTTGTATAAACATGATTCGGATTTTACATCCGGACAACCAACCGTTGAGCAGTGACTTGCTAAGCTTAAACGAGGCGCAGCGAGGACGAGGCAAGCAATGGAAATATATATATAAATATATATGTATAGTGTCTAGTGTGAATTCGATTGTTATTGTTATTAATATTTATTTTTAGGGTATTTCACCTATTGAAAATGTGTAAAAACGGATTATGTTAATAAGCATGCAACAGGCATGAAGACCACATAAAATAATCCCAATAGAACGACAAACTAAAGCCATTTGAACATATTTTTCCCGTTTAGTTATCTGTGCGTATTTCTTGTTAGGCACAAAAGCTAGAGAGACTTGAGACTTGAAATAACAGCCGGAAGGACACCATAAAAGTATAAAATATTAAGCGATAAGCTAGGTGCTTTAAGCCTTTAACAATGAGTATTGCCCCGTCTAACCATCAGTCCATCTGTCATATTAAATAGAAAAGATAAGATTTAAAATAACTAGTGAAAAAATCTCGTAAAAGAATAATCTAAGTTCATCTAGCCGTACTCGTTGTACCGTATAGCTGTTGATTCTTTTGCCTCGCTAACTAGAGCTGAGAAATTATCGATCAAATTTTTACCTTGCTCCACCACTATCGATAGTTTTCCAGCTCTATAGGAAATCGACGGACATAAAGCATTAAATATGCATAAAGCTGTTTATCGATAGCTCGTTCTCTAACTATCGATAAGCATCGATATTAGTAAGTTTAACTTGAGGACCATAAGAGCTAGAGCTGAAGCTACTTAGGCATCCTTGACTAGACTTTTTTAGCTGGTTTCTGGGTATCTGCTAGTCCAGCAGTCCCCACTGCCGACTGATTTGAGAGCTGAACTATTATGAAAGGCAATCAATTTGTAAATGTATTGCCAACTGGCAATTGATATCAGTGCCCGGCACTGCTGGGGGTCAACTGCAATTATCTTTCACTTTATTGGGCAAATGTATGTATGCTGAAATCAGATTGAGCCAACTACATATAGACATTGATGTAGACGTTGCGGTGCATGCGGCCTGGGTAAACACTTGGTCGAAATACTCTATTTGTGCTGGGCAAACACAGATGTAAACAGTAAACCATTTATCAATGGATTGGCCAGTGTACGAAGCTGTTGGCTGTTGGCTGTTGGCAGCTCGATTGGTTCCGGCGTCAGGGGTCACGTGGCGGAAGGGCCGCATAATACTTTCGTTTGTTGTGAATGGTGCAAGCTGAAGTAAACACAAGTTTGGTATTCAAAGATAACTTCAATGTTTCCGGGTGTCGAATTTAATTCATTTCTGGGCAACTTTTCACTTTCCCAAAGCAAACAATCGTGCGATGAGACGGAAGCTGAGAGACCCGTCGAGCGTCAGGGCACCAGGGCACCAGGGCATCAGGGCGTCAAGGCGTCAAGGCGTATCCAACCAATATATTTAAACCAGCTGCGTAATTGTTGTTGTCATGACACTGGAATGGCTCGCCCGGTAGCCCAAAAACTTTGACAATGATTCGCACAAAACTTGGCTGGCCTGCCTGGCCTGGCCTCGCAGCAAATGGGAAAACAAATTGAGTGCCAAAGTGGACGAGTTGTTCAGGTCAGGTCCATGGGCTTCAACAGCACAACAGCCTTTGCTCACATCATCAATCCAGCTTAAAGACGACGTAGTTGCCATATTATGCTACATGGCCCACATACATAGTTATCGGGCTGTAACGGCTGCCGCTGCTTATCTTATCAGACAGCCAGACACAGTCGCCGAGCAGAAACCAAATCAGAGTCTTGTAAAAGTTTAAATTGCCTTAAGGCAAACATATATACATAGTATACGTATGTATTTCTTTTATTTTCTTTGCTTTTCGCTTTAAAAATTGCTGCTCATTTGTATGCTTTTGTGACATATGACAACATACAGAGACACAGACACATCTGGCACAAATGCTGTTTGGTAGATGACTTTGTGTGTTTCACCTGCCCATTGTGCTAAATGAATTCATCTTGAGGTATATATGTATAGTCCCCTGGCTGCGTATTCCCTCAACATATTTGTCACACCTTAATATCAACTGGCCTGTCTCTGGCTGTTTCTGCCTCTGTGCTCTTGTCTGCTAAACAAAAACAAAACTAGCTTGAGTCTTGAATAGCTTATTATCTGAAGCCGTCTGCAGAAGGAGCAAAGCCATAGTCAAAGTCAAAGCAAATTCCCACATTAGTTGACTGAGCAGAACAAATATTAATTTAATTTAGCTTTTGTTGAATTTGTGTTTTATTATGGAATATCTCATTTATGCAATCTATTCAATTATTTATTAGGCTTAATAATTGAATTCATGCATTTGACATTTGTTCGCTCATTTGGCATTTATAGAAATGAATTGTATTTCACATCCAAACAAATTTTTTTCGTCTTCAATGGAAAAGAAAGCTTCATTAGATTCTTCTTTCAATTTGTCCACTTTTTCTTGGAACAATTTAAATTGCATTCTTTGAATATTTTCAAATATTCATTAAAAGAACAGAAATGGACATTGAAATTCTGTGAAGCGAGCAGCAATTGTGAGCGCGTTTGTGAGTCTGAATTTAATTAAATAGCGATGACAATGACGATGACAATGACAATGACAATGACAATGACAATGACAATGACAATGACAATGACAATGACAATGACAATGACAATGACAATGACAATGACAATGACAATGACAATGACAATGACAATGACAATGACAATGACAATGACAATGACAATGACAATGACAATGACAATGACAATGACAATGACAATGACAATGACAATGACAATGACAATGACAATGACAATGACAATGACAATGACAATGACAATGACAATGACAATGACAATGACAATGACAATGACAATGACAATGATAATAAAATTAATAGACAATTTAAAATATATTTCAATTTAACATACAATAAAATAGTTTTGATGAATATATATTTTTATATTAATGATTTTTTCAGTTTTGTATATAAATATATATATATATATATATATATTAATATTATATATATATATATTAATACCAAGCCTATATTAACATATTTTGTATGTTAATGTAGTAGTAGAGTTTCATAGACTCATTTTGTTAGCTGAAATATACATTTTGATAGGCACAATTTGCATAAAATAATACGATTTTTTCCTCTTTCATTGTTGGGAAAGCATCTGCAGACCTGTTTGATGGTAAATGGTTCTATTGCTGCTTTCTAGTTCGAGTGTGAAATTTAATAGAGAATTATCAAAATTTTATATTTATTTTATTTTGAATAAAATTTTGCACAAAAAAATATATTCAATCTTTAAGCTACTTATGCGAACTTTAAATCGATTTCCAGTCCATAATGTGGACTTGTTTTTTCTTTTTGGCTTAAGCCAGTTTTGTTCGCATGTAAGGTTAAAAGTATTTGCATTTGATGTTGCCACAGTTCAAGTGTGAAAATATGAACATTTTCCATTTATTTATGGAAAATAAAATTCAGCATATAAAATGTATTCAATCTTTAAGCTATTTATGCGAACTTTAAATCGATTCACAGTCCTTAATACGTAAACATTTTCCCCTTGGCTTAAAACAGTTATTGAGTGCACATAAGGCTAAAATAATTTCCATTTGATGCTGCCAGAGAATTGACAGACGAAGCGCAGCATTCGTGTTGCAAATGCTGCAGCTGGTAACTATTTGTGCAACCGAAGCGCTGTGCAGTGCAGTGGAACGGCGCAGCTGCTGCGTCTGCTGCATTTTATGTTTTCGGTTGGTTAACTAAAAGCAAACGTTAAGAAATGCGCTGAAAACACGTTGGCTAAATGCAAATGAGTGCAGGCCTCATCACAACTCTTGTTGCACTGATGTAGAGCTCTTCGGCTGCCTTCAATGAGTTCCAGTCTAGTTATTGATGAGTGTCTATTCAAATTCATATTCACATATTTCTATTCATATTCATATATTCATATTCAGATGATGTGGCCTATGAGACACAAAGGATATGCTGAGACAAAGTCTGTCTGCTTGGGTAAACAGTTGTTAATGAAACAAGTAAGAACTTTGCAGTCGGGCGTTACCGACCGCAGCATACTCATTCACGACCAGATCCGATTTCCAATTTGCCACGCCCCCAATGGGTCTAACTTATATTATTATATGTGTAAATTAATAAAGAATAATTGAACTTCTGTTGTCAATTCGAGTATACATTCCGAATTTCAACTCTCAAGCACGTTAACTACCATTGTCTCTAGATGCCGGAAAATGCATTTTCCGATTTGCTATGCCCCT
The DNA here is from genome assembly GCA_035045345.1 of Drosophila hamatofila. Lineage (NCBI taxonomy): Eukaryota > Metazoa > Arthropoda > Insecta > Diptera > Drosophilidae > Drosophila > Drosophila hamatofila. The sequence goes on from JAWNPA010000041.1 coordinate 7,570,065, forward strand.
AGTGGGCGTATCAGGAAAATCTAGACACTTTACAATTCGAGGGTATACAAAAGTATTTGTTACCAATTTCAAGTCTCTAGCTGTAATAGCGGTGAAATGTTGCATTCATACGGACAGATGGACAGACAGGCAGACGGACGGACAGACAGCAAGACGGACATTGTACGAGACTAATATACTCATTTCTCTTTCGCTTTTTTTTTCAATATATAGAGATGAGAATAGAAATATAATGCACAGTCTGAGAATTCGCAATTAAGCTGAAGAATTACGCCTATGAACAAATATTTATATATATGTATATATATATATATATATAGATATATAAATATTTGTTCATAGGCGTAATTCTTCAGCTTAATTGCGAATTCTCAGACTGTGCATTATGTTTGCTTGCTCGCCCGCTTTGCAGCCGTAATTAAAGCGATTTTTTAATGGCCTGCAGCAGCGGCCAAAGCGGCAAAGCGCAGAGAAACAAGCTATGTTCTACATAGAGCTTAAGATATATAAAAATTCAATTAAATATTAATTTGCTCAGTGTCGGGGCCGTAGATCTAGCGAAGGCGTTGGCTTGACAAGCGCAGCGGGTAGCGTCTGGCAATTTTTCTGCCTTCTGCGAAGGCTTTGGGGGGCATGTGGAGCGTAAAAAGTGTGTTGCATACATTTTGGGGCAGACGTCTGGGAAGACGGTGCGGCGGCACATGGCACTGTGGGGGAGGGGTGGCGATTGACAGGTGTCGAAATTCGTAATATTGAAGATTTCATTTCGACTCGAGTCCTAGAGCATTGCTCGAGAGAATTATTGAAAATTGACTAACAAATTGAATTTCGCCTGTCAATGGTGGCAATAACTGGATACCCTGGGCTCCGCATATAAATCAGCTGACAGACACAATTGAGTTGGGAAGGGGGAACGGGGCACGGGAGGGGTTTGGCTTTGTCTTGGGGTCTGTGACTTGGCCTCGATGCGCTTTGGTGTGATGCGAGCGCAACGAATGCACCGTGACATAATGATGGTCATAAATTGGTGTGACGGGCCGAACAGCAAACAACGTTGACATTTATAAATTTACGAGCCGGTGCAAGTAGATGCCGTGCAACAGATGTGGTCTACGGCGCAGCGCGCAAGCATTGCCAGCATCACAGCAGGCGAAAGGCAAAAGCCAAAAGGCGAAAGGCGGAAGGCGGAAGGCAAAAGGCGGAAAGCACAAGGCGTGTTTGGCTAACAAATTGCCACATGACGGCATTTCAATGTGTGGCTGTGGACGGTGGCGTACAGATTGGGGATTGTGGGAGCAGCGCTGGAGTCATGTCTGCCTTGGGATGGCGCGCGGGCGGGCTGATATGGTTAGTGTTCCTGGTACTCGGCATTGTTATTATGCCCCTAATAAGTTACTCATGTGGGTGTCGTGTTGAAAAATGAATGCCTGAAATAAACATGCACGTACCAACAGCGATATCAACAGCCAGTCATCCGAATACAAACTTGAACCAGCTAAGTAAACAACATTATAAACATCCTCATCAACAGCAGCAGCAGCTGCTGCACGGGCAACGGCAGCAGCAATGGCGGCAGCGGATCCGGAAACGGAAACAAGTCATAAAACTGCAGATACTAACAACAGCAGAGCCCCGAAACCTCCAGAGCTGCCCACGTTTGACAGCGCGCAAAGTCGAATTTCATTTTAATTGAAATATAAAACAAACAACTTGACTATAAAATATCTAGAGCTAAGTCTGCCTTGAGATGTCAACGACAATGACAATGGCAATGGCAATGGTAACGGTAATGGCAATGGCAATGGCAATGGCAATGGCAATGGCAATGGCAATGGCAATGGCAATGGCAATGGCAATGGCAATGACAATGACAATGACAATGACAATGACAATGACAATGACAATGACAATGACAATGACAATGACAATGACAATGACAATGACAATGACAATGACAATGACAATGACAATGACAATGACAATGACAATGACAATGACAATGACAATGACAATGACAATGACAATGACAATGACAATGACAATGACAATGACAATGACAATGACAATGACAATGACAATGACAATGACAATGACAATGACAATGACAATGACAATGACAATGACAATGACAATGACAATGACAATGACAATGACAATGACAATGACAATGACAATGACAATGACAATGACAATGACAATGACAATGACAATGACAATGACAATGACAATGACAATGACAATGACAATGACAATGACAATGACAATGACAATGACAATGACAATGACAATGACAATGACAATGACAATGACAATGACAATGACAATGACAATGACAATGACAATGACAATGACAATGACAATGACAATGACAATGACAATGACAATGACAATGACAATGACAATGACAATGACAATGACAATGACAATGACAATCTGAAACACTTTCTCCTATTAAATAAGAAAAATAAAATAAAATGCAAATTGTGACCATGAGTGGGGAATAAAGTCAGTAAGTTGTGTGTTTACTATTTTAGTCCTAATCCCATTTGAAGCCAGTGAATATCTATGGCGCCAATCTTCTTTTCTATTGTTTCTAGTTGGCTCCTATGACATGTCTATTCTTCTACCTCAGCGACTTTGATAAAAGAATTTACATACATATGCATATAGATATGCGGATATACACTGTGGGCTTAGCCCATCGTGCAACAATTGAGGCAGATACACATAGATATACACACAAATTGTTGGGGGAATGCTAAAGTATTTTTAAAGAACACTCACACAGACAGAGACACAATGCCACACACCCACACACAGACACACACACACACTCTGACACTTTTCAGTTATAAGCACAGACATTTGCACATTCGCTCAGTGCCACATTTTCACATCTGAGAATCTGGCAGCACTCACGTTAGCCTAAGACTTGCCTAATTCGCATTGAAAATAAGGATTTGCCCCGTATTATCTAAGAGTCATTGTTACGGGCTTAGCATTTGCCAGGGCCCGGCCCGAGGCTTTAGCTGCTGTAGCTGTAGCTGTAGCTGTAGCTGTAGCTGTATCTTTATCTGTATTTGAGTTTGTGTGCGCGCCTGTACTTGAGGGCACTTCAATTTATGTGGCCCGAATATGTATATTCCGTATTTGTGTGTTCGCCACGTAGCCACAGCTGGCGTTAGCAGGCCATGCAAAAAAGTAAAAAGAAAACCCGTTAATACTTAATTTGATTTGGACTTTGCGGGTCTATGCAGTTTGGTCAACTAACATTGAGCACTGAACTTTTCGTGGCTGTTTAGCCAACCCTTCGACAGTTGCGCGCTGGCGCTGAGAGTCCTTTCAGCCAGGCGGAATCAACTTAATCAATTGATAAGCATTTGTGACAGGTGCCAGAACAAATTCTCTAAGCTCCTGTTAACATGCAACAAATTGGCAACGGCTCTTAGCCAACTTGCTGGCGTGCCTCAGCTGCCAACTTTGGGGCTCTTGAGCGTTCAATTTGGGGGGTAACCAAAACCGATGATCGACTTTTGCTGGGTCACAGCCACTTAATTTTCGAAGGGACGCTGCCAACTAACAAAAGGGTCGCCCGCAACCCCTGCAACCCATTTAGCCAACCCATTTGAGTGGTTGCTGGCTGCCAAGACTTATAAGTTATAACTACTCGAGAAAGTGCTTCACCATAACTGGTAATTTCCGCTCAAAATATGCACCTGTCTGTGTGTTTACCTGTGTTTACCTGTGTTTACCTGTCACTGGCCCTGTATATGTGTGCGTGTGTTAGCGCATATTTAAAATTTAGAGCTTTTGTTGCGGCCACCGGGATAGCTTAGCCATGATGACTCGCCGGTGCGAATTTTGCCGGCTCGATGACTCGCTAGCTGCCAAGAGCTTACGCGCTGAATAACAAACAAGTTGTCATTGATGTGCTCAGTGCGCGGCATGTAAACAGGATCTGGAGATAATAATTTATCAGTTCACAAAGTTCTACTCTCTCTCTCTCTCTCTCTATTCTCGTGTCTGCTTGCGGCTAACATAAATTGAATTTAATAGCTGTGGTCTAATCTCATGGAAATTTGTTGCTGCCAATAGGCAAAGCCCAGATCAAAGGTTGTCATGGCCTTAACTCTGTGCATTGGAAGGGTATTTGGCATCGGCCATAACTGTGGCATACTTTATGGCGCACCGAACGGCACTTATTTCAAATTATGAAGACGCTGCCCAGCCGCACACTCATAGCAATGTATTCATTGTACATAAATATTGCTTGGGCCATGTCTATAAAAGCGTGGCCATAAAAAAGGAAATCAAGTCGAATAAAAATGCGATACGTAGATGCTTAAGTAGACTTTAACTCGCCCATAAATTAAAATTAAAATGTCTTTACAGGCACATTGGGCGTTGAGCTGCAAAAGTCATCGATAGTGACTCCACTCGATGATTGCTCCCACTGAATTACTGCAATTATCGATAATATCACTGGTTCCATCGATCAACTGATCTGCTCGACTGTTTGTGGAAGAACTTTATTTCTGTTTATTTTCACACTTTTTATATTAAATGGACAGCAAAGAGAAACTTAACTTCTTATACCCTGAACCCATTAAAAATGCCAAATCAGGGTATAATTCAAATGTGCGAAGTTTCTTGGTGTGTTAGTAAGAACTTTGAATTTGAATTTTCGAGCCATTTAATATTTCAGACATTCGATAATTCTTAATGTACTAAGAGTTCCTCGAATTTCGAAATAACGAGAGTCAACTGTAATTATTAAAATTCATTGATTTCAATTTTAAAAATTTAATTTGGCATGAGTATTAGTTTTATTTATTTTCATTTTTATTTAATTATATATATATAATATAGCAAAAATCGGAATCCCAAAATATACATACGAAACTATGTCTAATTGGAGACACTGGCACAACTATTATACCCTGATTTCTCAGTTTCAATGGGTTAAGGGTATAACTATATACCATTAAAGAGTATCTAAAATTACCTGTCACTATACGTAGCGGATCAGTTAGCTTACAAGCGCTGCTTCAGCTATCGTCAAAGTGAGACGATATATTAACATTACACAAAATACATCGATCTATCGCTAAAATAAATCCCCATCAATATTATTGACAGTACCATCGTTAGCCTTAACACCTCTACACTTATCAGCGGTTATTAAAGCTAAAGGGTTGCATACAAAATTTTAAATTATAGTTATAGCCCATTTTTTAAATAATATTTCGGTTTTAGAATTTTTTTTTTTTTTTTTTTTTTTGTATGCCAATAATTTTTTTGTAGCAAAATTAAGGATTTTTTTGATTATTTAATTTTTTAAAAATGTCCGTTGAAGTTTTTCGCAATTTTTATTTATTTTTTTTTATTTATTTATTTTTTAAATTTAATAAATACCCTACTCTATTTGGTTAATTTTTTGTTTTATTAAAAAAAAAGTTTAAAAGGCTTAAAAAATTGGTATAAAGTTTTAAGAGCTAGATGTGCCAATAATTTAGTTCGTCACTGTACATACATATATAAAATACCTTTTATTTTTTAGATATATTTTATGTGTAGGGTTTAAGCTACATACAAAATTTATAGCTGCTTCAATTGTGTGTCGCATCAACAACATAAAAGTTGTGAATATATTGTGCTGATTTATGACAGCCATTTGTGGCATAAAACTTTAATAAGAAATTCATAACAATAATGAAATTGCATTAAATTTGTATCAAAATAAATCTCTCACCAATTTTGAAGTTAAGTCAAAACCCACATCAAAATGAGTGAGAGCATAGATTTTGCATATAGAGCTATAAATGAGTATGTGCTTGAATACAATTGTTAAGTTGAACAGGTAATTTTATAGAAACATGTCACCTTTGCGCATTTAGATAAGCTCTTGGACATTAACCCATTTCATATCATGTAGGAGGACGCGCCAGCAAATATTTGAACCCAGCTCATTTGGAGTGTCATTGGAGCTGGAAGCCGGCGGCGGCAGAGCGGCAGGAAAACACCTGCTGCAATCATTATATTGAGGCCACAAGCAATGGGAATAGCCAGACGTTAAATGCTCAAGCCACACACAAACACATAGATAGAGAGAGAGAGAGAGAGAGAGAGAGATAGAAAGATGCACACACAAACACACAGAGAAAGGCTTATAGGCTGTATTTACGTAGCTGCTCGATGTGGGTCATCTCATAAATTAGAGACTGCAGTCCGCCGAGTACGCTGAGTTTTTATGAAGCTTGCAACAAAAACACATACACACACACACACACACACACACATTAGCTAACAGACACAATGGCTGCAATTTCACGTTCCACGTTCCACGTTCCACGTTCCACTGCTCACATTTGCAATTCAAGTAGTTCATGTTAGCCACTCGATTGGCATAATAAAACAATATAAATAAATATATATATATATATATATATAAAATATATATACATATCTTTCAGATAAGCGCTTAAATCAGTTGCATATGTATGTATATAAGAGGCAGAGGCAGAGGCAGAGGTAAAGGTGTTTGAAGGCCTTACCTTGCGAGAACTGAATCAGCTTGCAGAGGAACTCGCCAAAGATGAAGTTGCGCAGCAGCGTGCCGACGAGCGTGACGGGCATGCAGAGCACGCCCAGCAGGATGTCCGAGATGGCCAGGTTGAGCAGAAAGACATTGGTGATGGTGCGCATGCGGCGATTCTGCACCAGGGTGAGCACCACCAGCAGATTGCCAACGACGGCGCACAGCAGAATGATGCTGTAGCAGGGTATCACCCAGATGGGCACATCGGCGCTGACGCGCGAGCCGCTCCGATTGGCCGGCTGCACCGCTAGCGTGGGCAGCACCGGCGGCACCGATGCATTGCTGTCGCCTGGACTTGGCGATCCCGCTGGCGAGCTGGCGAGCGTCGAGTCCGGCTCCAGCAGCTCGTTGCTGTAGATGTAGAGATCGCTGCCGTTGAAGCCGTCGCCGTTGCCGCTGCCGCTGCCGCTGCCACTGGCGCCGTAGATCTCGTCGGCTGCATAGCTGGCATTGAGCTGCAGTGCAGCACTCGTGGCCAGCGGCGCGAGCGCAGACAGCAGCTGCCGATAGTTGTAGTGGGGGCCAATCGTGAGGCTGTCTCTCACAGCACTTGCCACTGCGGCACTCGGAACTCTCACTGACGCGTTAGCACGACAAAAAAAAATAAATATATACTGAGCAGTCGCTTGCTAGACTGAGTGATGGACACAGACACCAACTGGTGAATCAGCGGTTGCCGCGTCGTGTGCCGCCGTCTCGAAGACTCCGTCGTGCACTGAATGCTGAGCAATGCCAACAGTTCTTGGAGTCCCAATTGGACCAACAGTGGCGACAGCCAACGCCAAACTCACCACAGGCCGGCAACATGGGCCAGCAACATGACCACTGCTTGGCAACATGTTGCCAGAGGACTTGTTGCCATTCATGCGGCCAGCGTCTGCATTTGCCTACGCTTCGCTCCATTTCCTATGCAATTCGATACAAATTGATTTGATATTACAGAATGATGACTGATAAAGAGGTTTACCGCACTTGAAACTTAATGGAGCGGGCTTTTACTTAAGGTCCATCAAATATTCCCTTGAAACTTAGCTGTGCTCGTTGCAGCCTTTCTCTCCACTCGGCTATATATTTCTTTATCTTTCTTATTATTGAATTAATTTATTAAAGTTGCATTAAAGGTAACAGAACAATTTCCATAAACATTTCATTAAATAATAAAATAAAAATAGATAAGAATTTTGCAGTTATTGTTGATAGAACTAATCTACTTTAGAGACGTGTTTCAATTTCGAAAGTTGATTTGGCGCTTATAGATTGCAACATAGACAAACACTCGCACGTTCTCAATTAATTCGACTGTCAATATTGACCAGAAAAATATGTCCACTTTGATAAGCCTCAAGCAAACAATTATAAATAGAGCCAGCACATTAGAGCAATTTAAATATAGTTAGCAAATGCAAAAAGTATAGTTTGTAGAGTTAAAATATTAGCTGTGTATCGAAATGTGTCTGTAGTATTAAGTCTTTATGACAAGTGTGTACGAATTGCATATTAAATTTGTATGTTGATTGACTTAAATAGTTGCTATAATAAAGCTATAATTAAAAAGCTGGCTGTGCCAATAATTTTGTTCGTCACGGTATAGTCGTCATGTTAAGTGTCTATCGATTGTCTATATAGTCTTCATGTTAAGTGTCTATCGATTGTCTATATAGTCTTCATGTTAAGTATCTATCGTTTGATCCTGACGACTTTCAGTTCTGCAGTACTATTCTTGCCGTATTGAGTGAATTTATGAAAAGAAACACATCAAAAAAATTGTAATTGTGTCTCTTTTGTTCGCTTTTACCACTAACCATATGTATGGCTAATACTTTTAACCACTGTCATGGTATTCTCGTCGATTAAAGATGGATGTTCAATCACTATCGATTGTTCTTTAATAACTATCGTGAAAATGTGAATGACTCATAAATTACCATCAGCATAGAGTTTTTCTAATTGACTATCGCCATCGATGTTTCTTCACCTCTAATGCCAATCAGTGTTGTCGTTTTGACTTATTTTCGGCCAGATCTGGCTTATTCTTGAGTGTGATTGCGGGAAAAAGTTGGAAATTGTGGATAGCGGAAATGTGGCTAATTTAAGAATCGAAATATTTATGTTTGAATGGTTGCATGGTTTTTGTATCAAATTTGAGTGTTGCAATGCTAAATTAATTGAATGAATTTGACAAAAAAAAAAAAAAAAGGTCGACAAATCTACGACACCTAAAACCTGAATGTCTTAAAATCACGATTCAGCTTATTCTGGTTGGCTTTCCAGCTAGGAAAAATGACTGATGCCAGTGGCCTGCTACAGTAACGCATTGGGAAAATAAAAGTGAAGTAAGAACAAGTCTTATACGGAAGTATTAGGCTATCATACGTTTTATATACTACGTAACTGATGCTGCATTCATATCGTTTTCAATCGAATAGTACATCATTCAGCTAAGATGCAAAACAGACTAAACAGATGAAACTGAGCCCATGCCCTTAATAGTTATGCAAGTTTGCAACGATTATCTGTTATGCAACGACTGAACATTCATTATTAATATGTAGCTGAATTTACTCTCTTTTTCAATTATGAGCACAGGATATAGTTAATAGAAATGCCATCACTCATACATGTGGACATATTTGCAACTGTAGCAGAATGGGCTTTGTTAAAATTAGCCAACTATAAAGTCAACCTAACAAATGGATAATTGTTCTTGTATGTAATTGTTTTATTATTATATTGTTTTGACTGTTGTATTGCTTGATTGTTGCTTGGGATTGTTATATTGTGTTTACTGTTGTATGGTTTTATTGTTTAATTGGAGCTTAGGCTTACACTTCATCGATTGTGTTGTTAATATACCACATTTCGAATTGCCTGAATTCAACACTTATTCCTTGAACTGTTTGCTGCATTAAATTCGAAGCCATCCAAACAGCAAATTGCCTTAAGAGCTTCTAGGTAACTTTGACTAAAGCACGTATTCACACGTATATTAATTATACAAGCAGAAAAGTTGCTGATGATCGACTACAAGATACCCGGCACTAAAGAGCTTCAAGGTAATTTAATACGTATATTAATTTATACAAGCAGAAAAGTCGTCGCTGATGATCGACTACAAGATACCTTTCATTTAAAAACTCTAAGGTAATTTCAACTAAAACACGTATATTAATTTATACAAGCAGAAAAGACGTCGCTGATGATCGACTACAAGATACCTTGCATTTAAAAACTCTAAGGTAATTTCAACTAAAACATGTATATTAATTTATACAAGCAGAAAAGTCGTCGCTGATGATCGACTACAAGATACCCTGCATTTAAAAACTCTAAGGTAATTTCAACTAAAAAACGTATATTAATTTATGCAAGCAGAAAAGTCGTCGCTGATGATCGACTGCAAGATACCCGGCAAGGCTCACTCACAAGCTGGCATAATTTATGCTCAGGGAGCGAGCAGGAAATCTGTTCGCATCGCATGAATATTGTAATTTTTTGCTTTTGTTTTTTCGCCATGAAGAAGTCTACGTATATCAGCGAGCGAGATATTTGTACAGCTTGCGGAATTAATTAAATGATTAATTGCAGCAATATTTGGCAATCAGCTGGCATTTACATAACTAAGTGAGTTGACAAAATTTGCATGCGCTCCCGAATTGGAGCATTGTCCTTGCCGCAGTCGGAGCAGGACGCGAGACGCAATGACATTATTATAATCACTGACTGGCGCTGAAAAGGACAGCACATTTGTCAAGTTAATTAGCGTACCGGAGACGGCTTCCACTTGTTTACACCTTTTGCTCATTATTTAAGCGTCGCTTTGGCGCTGTGTTTGTCCGACGCTTTGCCAGACTCGGGCAAGGGAGGCGCCATTCATAAATCAAGCGCCAACTTTAAACCGCAAAAAGTCAGGCTCAACATTTCGCACATCATCTTGGGCCAGGCGGAAAATGTGCCTCTGTTTCTAGGATGACTCGGCCCGGTTACCTCGGACTCAGAAAAAGTTTATGTTTATTGGTTTGTTGTTTCTGTTTCTGTTTCGGCTTCAGTTTTATTTTTCTTTTCTTACACTCATGCAGGACAGTGAAATGAGTATATTGGTTTTGAGCAATGTCTGTCTTTATGTCCGCCTGTCCGTCCGTATAAATGCAAACCAAAACCATTTCGCCTCTGTTGAAGCTAGAGACTTGAAATTTGGGGCATATACTTGTGTATACCCTCGAACTGAAAAGAGTCTAGATTTTCCTGATACGGCGTAGCAAATCGGAAAATGCATTTTCCGGTATCTCAGAGACCATGATAGTTGACGTGCTTGAGAGTAGAAATTCGGAATGTTTACTCAAATTGACAACAGAAGTTCAATTAAATACGGTGAATATATCGATGCCCATTGGGGGCGTGACAAATCAGGTAAAACTGTATCTTCTATAATTTTAGAGCAAGAATCTCAAAATTTAACGACTAAATTACTGTTGATTTGCACAAAAATAATATATATACATATTATATATGCTGATTGGGAGCGTGACAAATCGGAAAAAAAGATCTGGCCGTGAATGAGTATGCTGCAGTCGGTAACGCCCGACCGCAAAGTTCTTACTTGTTTTTTGTGTGTTGTTTTCATCGTGGCGGGTAAGTGACTAATTCAATTAAACTTTTGGTACGGCCTTAAAAGGCAAAGCGTGTCCGGGCACATAAATAATGCCGTTGCATTAATTAAACGTGGCCAAATCCGCCCAAAATTCCGGCTACGGCAACTTGACCCATTTGATTGCCGCACCAAAACGCGCACTCCATTTGTTTATTCACTTTCGGCTTTCGTTTTAATTATTGTATTTGCATTTGTTGCTCTTTGACTGCTGCTCTCTGCCTCTCATTATGTCGCTAAACCGTATCTCTGGCATCTTAGCCCGGCCTACAGATCACTCACTGATGGGTCAACAGTAAATATTTATTTGCACATATTTCACAGCAATTGCTTTAAGCCCACAGATATTTCTTGGGGGCAACTCTTTGATTAAGTCTGGCCTCTCCTCGCATCTGCCACAACTATTAATCAAATTCCTCCTTAGGGTATTTCTGAGTCGATCAGTGCCAAACAGAAAAGAAATTCGTTTTTGGTTTAATGCCAATGCAAATAAAGTCGCTCTCAAGTCCATTTCACATCGCTTAATGGCATCCATCCAGCCAATGGAGATCAGCCGATAAACAAGCATTTCGCACATTTCAAATTAACTTGATGAAATTCTATTTAATGTCGTCCATATTTCAAGCGAGCATCAACATTTAACTGCTGCAGTGAAATGAGTATATTGGTTTTGAGCAATGTCTGTCTTTATGTCCGCCTGTCCGTCCGTATAAATGCAAACCAAAACCATTTCGCCTCTGTTGAAGCTAGAGACTTGAAATTTGGGGCATATACTTGTGTATACCCTCGAACTGAAAAGAGTCTAGATTTTCCTGATACGGCGTAGCAAATCGGAAAATGCATTTTCCGGTATCTCAGAGACCATGATAGTTGACGTGCTTGAGAGTAGAAATTCGGAATGTTTACTCAAATTGACAACAGAAGTTCAATTAAATACGGTGAATATATCGATGCCCATTGGGGGCGTGACAAATCAGGTAAAACTGTATCTTCTATAATTTTAGAGCAAGAATCTCAAAATTTAACGACTAAATTACTGTTGATTTGCACAAAAATAATATATATACATATTATATATGCTGATTGGGAGCGTGACAAATCGGAAAAAAAGATCTGGCCGTGAATGAGTATGCTGCAGTCGGTAACGCCCGACCGCAAAGTTCTTACTTGTTTTTTGTGTGTTGTTTTCATCGTGGCGGGTAAGTGACTAATTCAATTAAACTTTTGGTACGGCCTTAAAAGGCAAAGCGTGTCCGGGCACATAAATAATGCCGTTGCATTAATTAAACGTGGCCAAATCCGCCCAAAATTCCGGCTACGGCAACTTGACCCATTTGATTGCCGCACCAAAACGCGCACTCCATTTGTTTATTCACTTTCGGCTTTCGTTTTAATTATTGTATTTGCATTTGTTGCTCTTTGACTGCTGCTCTCTGCCTCTCATTATGTCGCTAAACCGTATCTCTGGCATCTTAGCCCGGCCTACAGATCACTCACTGATGGGTCAACAGTAAATATTTATTTGCACATATTTCACAGCAATTGCTTTAAGCCCACAGATATTTCTTGGGGGCAACTCTTTGATTAAGTCTGGCCTCTCCTCGCATCTGCCACAACTATTAATCAAATTCCTCCTTAGGGTATTTCTGAGTCGATCAGTGCCAAACAGAAAAGAAATTCGTTTTTGGTTTAATGCCAATGCAAATAAAGTCGCTCTCAAGTCCATTTCACATCGCTTAATGGCATCCATCCAGCCAATGGAGATCAGCCGATAAACAAGCATTTCGCACATTTCAAATTAACTTGATGAAATTCTATTTAATGTCGTCCATATTTCAAGCGAGCATCAACATTTAACTGCTGCTGGCAAGGCCAAACTTGAGTTCTGGACAATCCGCTTAGGAAATGAGAGCTCTTCTTGTTATTATACACACTTCCTACAAATTTGTCTGACATTTACCTGACTGTATCTTGATTTCGACCTGATAGATAGGCAGGGCCGGATTATCATAGAGAAAGAAAAGCATAAGATCACGTTACTACTCTAGTATAACATAAACATATTAAATACTGAACCAATGCTATTTATATCCTTCAAGTGGCATAATTCGATATTAAACTTTATCGGCTGTGTTTATTTATTCGAAAAGTTTCAAATTCGTATCATTTTCCGTATGATTCCGACAGTGTTGTATAAAGCTAATATTCTATAATATTCTTTATTCTCATTAAAATCAAGTACATAAGTATAGAATTATTATATTTCATTCTTATCAATTGGATATTCTATTCTATCTATTTTAAGGGCCCCCAAAAAACCTGGCCCCATGACATTAATGTGTTTGATCCGACCCTGGTATATAGGTCTTATGCGTATCGTTTTGATAGCATATTTCATAGGAAAAACAAGTGCTGGAAAAACGGTCAAAACAAACTGCTTAATACTCGTTCAGTGTCCATTAAAAGTTAAATCACTTTTGCTAAATCTCTAGAGGGAGTCTGCAAAACTACTAGACTTTAAAGCTATCAAGCTTTAGAAGATATTTTTAAAATCTTTTTTTCCACACATTTATTTATATGTTGGCGTATAATTATGAGTTATTAATTTATGAGCTCCTAACTGTAGAGGCTACTGGACTTTCACGATTTACCTCAACCCCAGTTGACATAGATATATATACTATATTTGCTGTTTTTTTTGGCCTGTCAAGGGAAGTATATATTCCAAATTTTCAGATCTCTTTCTCCTAAAATAAATAACAAATTAAGAACATAAGGACAAACGGATGGATATACAGACGGACGGACGAATGAACGGGCGGGTGGATGGACGGAGGCACGAAAGGAGGAATGGATGAATGGACGGACGATTGGTTAAATGGACAGACGGGCGGATGGATGAAGGCACGGACGGGTGGACAGGTGGACGACCGGATGGATGGACACGTGGACGAAAGGATGAATGGATGGATGGACGAATGGACGGACGGATGGTGATGGCAGATGATGATGATGAATTGACGGACAAACGGGCAGATATTGCCCACAACCGATATACTCATTTGACTTCGTATGAGTATAGTCAGCAAACTGAAGTACTTCGTATAAGTAAAGTTAGAAAGATGATGAGTTCTTGGTAATACACAAATTATATATTGAGCTAACAAGCCTGTATTTCTTTAGAACAGACTATTCCATATCAATTGAGCTCAAGCAGCGGACTTTAATGTGCAGCAGTAGCAGTAGCTACTTTAACATTTTAGAATCAATAATAAAACTATTAACCAAGCTTTAATTCAACTTCGCATCCAGCTAGATTTATGTGAGCGAAAGTGCAGAATAAACAGAATGCTTTGTGGTCAACAGTTGTGTGTCTGTGTGCGTCCGGTTGGCACACAAAGAGAGAGAGGGAGGGAGAGAGGGAGAGAGAGAGGGAGGGAGAGAGTGTGTGAGAGTGAGAGGGACACACCCTTTCAACATGCAATCGGATTATAATCGCAAATGCTTTAGTCGGCAGCAAGGTCAGGAGGGCGCAGCAGACTGAAGCTTCCGCAAATGGATATTAAATTATCTCGTGCTGCGCGTCCAGCTGAGGATAATGGAATAATTTTGAAGAGCGCCCGCTCGCGCTCATTGCGTATGTAGTAGAGCCGGTGGAGCCCTTCATGCTATTAACAGCTTGATGTGTTCCGCGACAAAGAATTCGAGGAGCATTCGAGCAGCTACTTAGAAACTATGCAGCGCGCATTGCCATCATAATAGCCGTAAAGTCATTAGGCATTCCATTTATGGGGCGTACAACAGGTGAGCGGCTTAAAGCGGGCAAGCCCTAGTTGGTTGGTAGCTACCAGCAGGTGCACAGCTTTCGACGCTTAAACGGTTTAGCTCAACAGGATTCAAAGTCGCGCCCCACCTGCCCCGCCCTGAGCCATCGAGGACGAATTTATAGCCGCAGTCTCGACTCAGCTCGTTTGCGCCTTGAATCACCTTTTGCAGCTACTGTCTGGCTTCGTTGTTCTGGGCTTTTGGCTGTGCCTTAGTTTATTGACTTGAAAGAATATTCCCTTTTTTTTTTTTTTTTTTTTTTTTTTTGCCTCTTTATTGGGTTACAGTGGAAATTTCTTAGTGTGCCCTTCCGAGAAACTTTTATGTGAGTTTGCACTGTGATTTTGTTTGTGGCACTTGTTCGTTTCTTTGTTTGAACCTGCTGGCAACAGTTTATGACCTTTTATTATTATTGCCGTTGCCGTTGCCGTTGCCGTTCCCTGGCTCTAAGCTCAAATTATGTTTACAAAGTGCAGTGGTAAGTTTGTACCCTCCATTATTTGGCGCCCAGCGGCAAATGCGCTAAATACATAAATCGAGACAACTCAACAGCAGTAAAGAATTTGTGAATCCAAAGTCGAATGTCTAAAGCAAAGTCAGCCTTTGCCCAGTCTGTCCTCACCCACTGCCTGCCAATCCCCTCTCCTGCCTGCCTGACTGCCGGCCTGACCGCTCACTTAGTTAAGTTCATTAGGCGTCGGCTGTTGACTTGGGTTCGCTTACGCATAAAGGTTTTCTGCCGAACTTTTCAAGCAGCAGCATCCTCGCAGCATTAGCTGAATTGAAAATGCTCAGCATTCTATTAAGTAGATGCCGCAGACTCATTACACGCTTCGTTGGCTATGCAGTTTGCGAAAATTCACAAGTATAATTTGGTCCAAGCTTAATAAACATGTGAAAGACTAGCTTGAAGTTGCCAAAGGAGCGTACTCAAGAGTGGGTGTGGATGGATGGGTGTGGGGGTGTGTGTGCATGCCCTCTCGGGGAGTTCGGGTGTTTAGCTAATCAGGAAATCCCTATCAGTGCACTGTCTTCCCTCCCCCTCTCCCTCTCCCTTCCCCTCTCTCTCTCTCTCTCTCAGTCATTACAATCGATTTTGTTGATGTATAATTCGCATTTCGACTGTCTAGATGGCAAAAGCGATGCCAATTAAAACAAAAATGATTAGAATTAATGAATTTCGCTTCAGTTCATTCAGCCATAAATTTAATGAGCTTTGCACCAGGCTCAATACTTGTTGACAACCAAATATACTTTGGCTTGTCAAAAAGAATATTTAAAAAAAAAAAGAGTCCACTTGTCGAGTTTATAGCGTATGCTCTGATGTGGCTGCTGCTCATCATTGAATTTAGCATAAAAACCGATTTTTGATTGAAGTAAACATTTCACATTTCACATTTCACATTTTCCAAATGGTCTGGGTCTCTTTATTAATTTTGGGCTCTCCATAAATGTTGATGTGGCATCAGTCGGAGTTTGTTGTTATTGTTGTTGTTGTTGCTGGCCGAGTGTTCTTTTTGTGCAGACATATTTAATATTTGTGCACGGTCTCAATCGAAGCCCATTGGAGCTGCCCACGCTGATGTCGAAGCCGAAGGCCACGCCCACACTCACGTGCCATATCTCTATCTCTCTCGCTCGCTCGCCCGTAGCCACATTAGGCCGTGTTCGGAGCATGGCCCGATGCTGACTCCAATGCGCATTTGACAGGCATCGCACGTTTTTTGGTCAGAACAAATACGAGCCCACCAACACACACATGCAAGAGCCCACTGATGTGTGTCTGCTCTCTCTCTCTATCTCTCTCTCTCTCTCTCTCTATCTCTCTCTATACACATATATATAGATACCCTGTAAATCTGGCAACAACTAAACAATCTATTATATGCTCTAACCAAATGAAAGAATGCATTTCTCGCCCAATTAAATATTCATTTAATTACAAAAACTGGAATAGCCAACGAGAAAACTCTATCGATTCTAGTATTGACATGTGCATGAACAGACTATAGGCTATCTGCTAGTTGGACACACACACACACACACGCACACTCTCCCTCTCTCTCTCTCTCTCTCTCTCTCTCTCTCTGTCTCTGTTCTCGCTCACACTTGTTTGATTTGGTTTTGCTGTCGGCTCTTTAAATTGACGTTATGCATACGCCCTGTGTGTGGTAAAATGTTTATGCTCTGACGGTGACCATTTGCATTTTTTGTCCATAATTTCGAGAAAAATTACTACGTGTGTGACATCTTGTCCAAATAAATCAAAGCGGGAGCCACAAGCCGCCCAAGCCGCCCAAGCCGCCCAAGCCTATGCCTCAGATTTGTTGCCATTAGCTCAGGTTGAGTTCAGCTCGCACGCGCTGCGCATTGTCTCAGTGAGCGAATGTCATAAATTCAGTCGACTTGAAATTGAAATTGAAAAAGTGTGCAATTTATATGGCCAGAGAGACAGAGAGAGAGTGAGAGAGAGAGTAAATGCCAAAAGTGGCTAGAGTGGTGTATTTAATCACCTGCCCGGAACACGGGCCAAAGAGGCCCATTTAAGTGCCATCTGATAAATGACAGCCCACCAAGATGTGGCAGAGAAACGTAGAGAAAGTTGGCGCGGCCAGCGAATCAATCAAAGCACGGCCGGCACGTCCATGGTAACCAGACATCCATAATCTCCAATGACTGGCATTCGTTCTGCGAAATAAACAATACTTTAATAGTATATATGTGCATACATACATATATCTGTATGTTTATGCCTAATACTCAATCAGGGAGTGTTGAGAACCTAGCACTCAATCAAACACTCACTCAACGCTTGCGCCACGTGTCACGGAGTATTTAGCAGGTACTCAACTTGCGAGCCAATTACGAATTTTGAAAAAGTTAACAGCCAATCTTTGAGTTATAATTGGATTTAGGCAAATTTGTGGTAAGTAGAGGTAGCAAACATGATAGGCTAGGCGCAAAGAATACCAGTATGTATGGTTCCGCTCGATGGTTTAAATTATCGATATCGATCGACTTAGCTACTCGACTTTATCGATTTTAGAGTATCTAGCATCGATACTAGAAATGACACCATCTAACAACTTAGCTGCTTATGGAAAAATTTTAATGTTCAAGTTTAAATATAACTACAAAATATAATTTAGAAAAAAAATAAATAAAAAAGAAATAAAAAATAAAAAATATATACAAGCTTTGAATTCTTATTAAAATACTAAATTGTTATTAATATCTTTCTTTTATATATATATGTATTTTATTTTATATTATATTATATATGTATTATATATTATATTATATTTTTTATTTATACATAATATATTTTATTTTTTGTTAATATATTTTTTTTATTTTTTTTTAAACCTTTGTATTTTTTTGTTTTTGATGACTTTTATTAGTTAAATTTGGGTTTCATTTCAATATTAATGCATTAAATTTGGTTAAAACTAATTATGCACATTATATTTAAGTGCAAGACAATTAAATTAATTTTGATTAAACTGTAAGAAAATAAAAACCATGAAAGCGCATCTCAAATGGTTATTAAAATTATAAGTTTACTCATTAGCTAATCAGTTGATCTATAAGCGCTGCTTCAGCCATCGGTTGAATGAGGCGATATATCAACATCGCACAAACACAATCGATCTATCGCTAAAATTAACGAAATTAATATCGATGGCAACCACTAAATTGAATTGGTTTGTTATAAAAACAGCTCTCTGCACTTACTGACCAGCATGATCACTTGATTGCATTGCTCGACAAACAAAGCTAAATAATGATCATAGCCAGCCTTAGTTACATACATCTCATCAAAATTTGGCCATCGTCAGATGTGGGCTGATTGATATTTATTTGTCAGAAATGCCGAAATGCCCAGAATAATAATAATGCGTATACCCAGTTGGCTGGGGCAGCGGGCCATGATTTGACGAGTGGCGTTGAGTTTGTGGCTTGATTTTAATTTTGATTGATTGCTGTGACATCATTTACGGCTCAACGGCAAATCAGGTGAGCGAAAGTGACAGCAGCGCCTAGACCCGATGCCCCGTGGAATCGAAATGCGAATCGACATTGGCACCACGTGCCCAAAAAGTTGCGGGCGGGCACAAACCTGGCCTATACCCTCCTAGCCCTAGCCCTTTTTGTGGTCCCAACTGTACAGTCCCAACTGTACACACACACACACACACACGCACACCTACACACATAGGAATTTAATTACAGCGGCAGACAATGAATGACTGTCGGGCGCAGCGACATTCATATTCCGCTGGGAATGCCATTAGGATAGCTAGTGACTGCTCGGCTGAGCGCGACTTTGTTCCCATACACTTCAAATTGGCCATGTCACACAGCTGTAGCCGCATTTCAAGCCAAATTACACAAGCCGACTAGCCGCCCACGCTCTGTCACAGATCAAATGGCAAAGGCTATAGACACTGCCAACTGAATACCCTGGCGGGGCTTATAACAAACTATGACTAACTATAGATGTGTCTTTGTAGCATATCTATGTATGTCCATTTAAGCTAGTATTTCTCTTTTTAGCAAATATGAAGCATACCTCGTGACGATCTGGCAGCACCAATATTTTTTGAATCGATATAATCTATAGGGAATAAGCGCACAGAGTCTCATCAATAGATTAATAGAATTCTAGCAATTCTATGTCCATAGATCTTTTTGGTGTAGGTCATCCAAGGTCATCCTTTCTCTTTTTAGCAAATATCAAGCATATTTTGTGGAGATCTGGCAGCACTATTATTTTGCTTAATCGATAGATAAATATTTAAAAAATATATATTCATTTTTTTAACTTTTACTCCTGGTTGACCCACCCAAACCCAATATACAGGGTATACACTACTAAGTCTGGGTGTATCTAAATCCCAGCTAAATGCCTTTGCCCAGAATTACTTACATTCAGCTCTAGTCCAATGCCTTTGGCAATCGTCTTAAAGATTTGACGAACTGCTGAGCCCTTGGCCAACTATTCTATTTAATGAGCTATGCGAGCTATGCGCCAGCACTTGATCTCGATCCAATTTGGCTGGGACAACAGTGTAACAGGTAAGTTCAGGAAATTGGATTGCCAGCGAGGCGAGGGCTGATCGGCATGATGAGATGTAAAATGTTTTGAGCAGCGTGTGCTGAGCGGATTAGTGCAGCTCGCTGCCAGCTGCCAGCTGCCAGTTGCCATCTGCCAGTTGAACTCTAAAATGTTTACCTTCTGCTGCTCAGTGTTGCCAAAGTGCATTTCAATATCCGCGTCTCGAAGCTTTTCCCATAGTTGTTTGTATTT
The DNA here is from genome assembly GCA_035045345.1 of Drosophila hamatofila. Taxonomy (NCBI): domain Eukaryota; kingdom Metazoa; phylum Arthropoda; class Insecta; order Diptera; family Drosophilidae; genus Drosophila; species Drosophila hamatofila. The sequence continues at coordinate 7,590,444 of JAWNPA010000041.1, forward strand.
CGCCAACTAATGCAGGTGCGAGAGTGCGTGTGTGGATGGCTGGTTGGGTGGGTGTGCTCGTGCCTAGACAACGGTTTGCACACACGCGCCAACACATTTCTGCTGCGCCACATAATTTCCAAGTCACTTCCGGGTAACGGAACGTCACCTGCATGTATTTTGTTTGTTGAGCGAGCGCTCGCACAATACACGCGGCAACTGGGCTAAAAATAAAGTTGTCTGATGCACAGTGAAAACAAACAACAAAGCAGAAAACAGAAAACACGCCCAAGCAGGTGCCTCGCTCAAATCGCTCTGTCTCAGCAAATAGGTGGATACGTCAAGCGGAATGAAAAGCCAGCAAAAACAGAAAGCAGCAAAAATATCCCAACAAAAAAGAACAAGAAATAAACAATAGAAGCAAACACGAACAAATACAATTATCTACGGGCTGGCAAAGATTAAATACCCTGTCTCACATGTCCAAAACTTGATGCCTCACAGTGAACTCCATTTTGTAGCGAAGGAAGTTGATAGATTGTGATTGGCTGAACGCCTTAAGAGTCTCCAGCATAAAGAATTTAAATTTTAAGCTACTCCATTCTAGCTCTAATTCGCCAGCTCAAACTCCATGAGTGAGAGAGAGACAAATATAGTATGGCTCACGATTGAGTATGGTCTGTTCTGTTAAATTAATAGGGTTCTGTTAAGTTAACAGTCGACTGTTAGTGAGACGCACGCTGATCTTTGTATGCAAAAGCCGATAGTGTTAATTAACATGAAGAGAAGAAAATGAACTGCTTTTTGCGTTACCTACTGAGTCTTTTAGCAGTGGTAACTGCTGAACATTGGCACAGCTGTTGCACAAGAATCCCAGCAGACGCTTCAGTCCGAGAGTGTGAGCGAGACAAATATAGCTGGGGCTGAACGTAAGTTCGGCTGCTGCTGAGCGAAAGCGAGACGCCTAGCTAAAGTTGTTATGTGTTCGGTGGCTGCTATTTTTGCTATTAATTATAATAAAAATGGCTGACGATCTCAATGACAAGTATACAGCAAACAATAATTATCTATAATTATAGTTATATCATATAACTTATATGTAAGCCGATTGTCTCTACAATTATCCGCCCCTATAAGTAGGCAACAGAGTGTTGTGATCACAGCATTTTTATGGGACTTCTGAATGAATCTAAATTTAAATAAAAACACACAAGCAAACAGCTTAACTTTCTCGTCTTTGTTGTGCTGTTGATGATTATGTGAGAGATCAGAAATATAATCTTTTGGGTAGGCAACTTAATATTAGTGGGGGCCAGTGGCAGGGGCCAGGCGGCACGGTTGAGGCTCGTTTGCTAAATTAATGTCTGAACTTACGCACATAAAATGTGAAATAAAACAGTGACCAGCCGCACACCCGGCGGCCCACTTGAGGACGTCCCGTTTCCTGCAGCCATTTTGCAGATGGCGCTGCCTTATCAATGTTTAAACAGCGCAGCGAGAAACAACAACAGTGGCAACAACAATAAAAAATAACAACAACAGCAACAACAATAGCAACAATAACAGCGTATATGCAACAGCCAGAAACAACGAAAGTAAACTTAAATATTTTAAGGCGCCATTTTATGATAAACAACATTTACAGTCGGAGTCGGAGTCGGAGTTGGAGTTGGAGCTGGAGTTGTGTTTGGGCTTTTTGGGTTTGCGAATGGTGTGCGGTGGACTCGAGGCTCGGAGCTTGGGACTTGGGGCTGTCGGCTTTGGGTTTTCGGGTTTTGGTTTTGGGGATTTGTGTGTGGCCATTGCCGGCTCATGGCAGCCGTGTTGCCATGTGTCGCCAGCGCTGCCGCTGCTGCTGCTGCTGCTGCTCATTTGGCTGCCTGGCTTGGCGCCTTTTGCTAATGCCCGCCCTTTTTTTTTATTTGCAGTTTTTGTATTTTTTTTTATGTTTTTTTCAGTTCATTGTAAAGTTTTTTGTGGTTTCTTGAGGCGCTTCAAGTGTGTCAGCCCATGTCATTTTTTTAAGGGGTTTAAGCATATATACATATATATGTATATGTATATGTATATAGGAAAGCTTATATATAGTATATGTTAACGGCTCTGGGTCAGCGGCATAAAAGTGAAGGCTTTAAGCCGCTTTAAATGTGTAAATAAAGGAAACAATATTTTGCAATTTCCGGTGTAATGTCTTCACGAGTCGAAGGTCGCTCGATTGTCTATTCTTGGCCGCTCCGGGTTCAGGGCTCGGTGGCAAAGGCCAGGGCAAAGGTTCAATTAAGTGAAGGAAATTCAATTTATTTTTAAACGGGTCAATATTGAAGTTCGCCAAACAAAGAAAACTCTGCAGATGGGGAGAAAGAGGGGGGAGGGCAAAATGCAACTTTCGCTGTCCCTTGATGGATGGATTTAGTAGCCGAGACAATTGTTATTTGATCACAGATGCATCCTTTGATTTCTCATTAATCATATTGTCGCTGAATTCTGTCAATCGCCATGGGCAGCCACCAACCTGACACGTGGCTCGCTGGATATGATGGCTTAGGTCACGCCAAATCCATTTTTAATTAATGAGCGTTTGACTTTTGTGCATCAGTCTAGGCGGCAAATTAATTACACCGCCACCAGCGGCACCTTTGCACCTGCCCCCAGGCCCAGACCCACCCGAACTAGACCAATAAGCCGCAGAGAAGCAGGGAAGCAGAGAAACAGGGAAACAGAGAAGCAGAGCCGCAGAGCCGGCGACCCTGCGCAGCCCATTTACCCATTTCAATTACTCAACTGGAATTGGTCTCAGGCAGGTCCCAGCCGTGCTCCAGCTCTAGCTGCCCCCCTCCCCACTCTCCCGATCTCCCATTCTCCCATTCTCCCACACTTTGTTTTTCTCTTACGCTTTGTCTGTCTCTCGCCTATCTCTTCTTAGCTGTAACAGAGCCATTACTTGAAATTGATGTTGTTGCTGTTGCTGTCAGCCCTTTGGGGCATTGGCGGCCAGCCCACTGTTGCACATAGCACTCGCCACACTAAAAGCCAAAGCATTTTAATTTTAACGCTAATCACATTAATAGCAACTGACCTCATGCACAAAGCAGTCTCACTTTGTTCCTCTTCCTCCGCCTCGAGCTCGGACTGCCTTCAGCCTTGTCCAAGCTAAATTGGTGGGATAATTTACAGAGATCGCATAGGAGGAAAGAGTTGGAATATTTAATACTCTAATTTTGATTACTTTTCTAGCTAAGTAAAACGTGAAATGTTTTTGAAAATTCATTTTTTCAATCAAATTGCTTAAAATAACAACTTTTTATCTTTCGCTTTTTCTACTTATTTATTTATATCGATATCGATGCTGAGATCCAGGGCTGCGACCTATCGATAACTTACAGAGCTGCACGATACATTCAAATCTATTAGGAGGAGTATTGATTCAACAAATGGCTGCAACAAATCAGAGATTGATTTATTTATGTAACTCAGACAATCGGCTAGCATCGGGACATTTCTTTGGCCTGAGCGACTGTTTGCTAAACAGATTATCCAATGATGCCCAGCGCAGATTGGGCTCCATTGGTGTTGCATAAGAATCCCAGCAGACGATTGCAGCACGTTCATGTTGGTGCAGTAGACGAGTCCAGGAGGAGTCCAGGAGTCTCTTTGGGCGTCTCAGACCAAGACATGGCCAATTGAGCGTCTGCCACTGGCGGCATAATTGAACGCATGTAATTAAATCTGTAATCAGCTTATGGGGCTTCCGAGGACCCGCAGCCAGAGCCAAAGCCGAGGCATATAAGTAGCAGCAGCAGCAGCAGCAGCAGCAGCAGCAGCAGCAGCAGCAGCAGCAGCAGTGGTTGTGGCAGTGGTTGTCGCAAGGCACGCGTCACTTTGTGGCACACACGGCCCCAACACTCCCCAGAGATGCCAGCTAGGACAAGATCAAAGGAGGAGGCTGGACGGGCGCATGTGACTTGACACTTGAGCCATATGCCCAGAGCCAAGAATCAAAACTCATCACAAGGCGCTGAAATTATTTACTGAAGCCATCTGCATATGACGCGACTTCACGGAATGCAAAATTAATTAACAATCTTTGGCCGTGGCGAGGGAGAAAATTCTGAATATTTCTTTTCATCAACTGCAAAGAATAATGTGGTTGTAGCTGAAGAAATACTCCGTCTAAAGATGATATGTTCAAGGCGTGAGTAATATATACATCTATATATTTAAAAAAATTTTTTTTTTATGATCAAATACTTGTATATAAGTTTTCTGCTTTCTTTAAAGCAATTTAATCTAAACAGAAATTAATTATTTTTTGAGAGCTAACAAACACAGAATACAGACGTAGGAAAGGGAGTAAGGTAGGGGAAGGAGAAATCACAGGATGTGCAACTATCGCAGCTAAAGTTCAAGGAAAAACTTGATACATATTGTTTAAGTCAAGACACGGTGCAGTAGGTCTTGATGGTCTTGATGATGATGCTAGCGTCTGAGTCTACTCCTAGTTCTAATGCGGAGTCTAGCAGAGTATGTAACTCTTAACTCTTTCTTAAAGGTAACTTATCTCTCTTGCCGTGATTTCCCATGGCAGAAGGCACAAGATTCCTCCACTTGATCGTTTTGTTTTTTAGGGATGCTCGTAAAGAACTCGCTGCTCTCCTGCAGTCCACTTGAAGGTCTCAAAAGATAATAAGAATTATCATTATCATTGTTATTAGCAGGCTCATTGTTCTAGGTACAGGATGTGAATAATCCCAATTTACGCTGCCTATACCCTGAGTCCATTGAGGGTATATAAAAGGCTGAAGAAGGCGTGGCAGACTCTATAATGCATATATACATTCCTAATATATGAAGGCAGCCTCTAGAAAGTATATATATTCCTAAACAAAAGTGCACGATGAATCGATCTAGTCATGTCCGTCTGTCTATCTATCCGTCCTTTAATCTGCCCGTTCGTCCTTTCTTCTCGATCATTCTAATACATACACCGAATATAGTTACTCAGATATTTAGTAAAAAAAAACATTCAGCTTATATTTATAGTAAGAGTTTCATTTCGAAATTCAAACCTTAGGCAAAGTAACTCAAGATCTTCTGGGAGCTCCAACAAGAAACAAGAGCAGCCTCTGCATAAAGTCAAAGAGCCAAAGAGAGAGAAGTCAAGGTATCTGCCAGTCGAGCACTGCCCACTATGCAAATCCTCCTCCTACATATTTTGATGCTACCTAACAACTGGGAAAACTCAAAGAGCTTTAAGTTCTGAGCCCCCTTATTGAGTTACCTAACTCTATAGCCCTGCTGGGACAGCTAATCTGACGGGGAATAGGAGTGCATCTGGTCTTCCATGTAGTTTTGGTTTTTCGCTGCAAATGATTCAAGCTAAATGTACATTTACACACATTATGCAAGCAGAAGCCAACAGTTTCTTATTCGTGCATATATATTTTTTTTGAGCTGATATTCGTATTTGTTGGAAAAGGACTTTCATAAAGGATATGCTTCATAACTACGACGACTGCTAGCAAATATGACCCCAAAACTGTGGGTAAGAAATCGCATTTTGTTTGTTAGCTTTTAATTGGAGTACCGGCAAATCCTTTTGCACTTTTTCTGAAGTATACATTTGGGGGGGCTGCGCGCAACGTTTAGCGATTCAATGTAATATATGTGCGCACATATGTTTTCCTTTTAATGGAATACCAGACGAAAGCTGCTCATTAAAGGCGAGGGTATATTGGCTGTGGTGCAGGTGATGCCAGCCCACAAAGTAAATGGGATTATGAGTGTAAAAGAGTGTATATGAAGATGGAGCTTTACTAGGAGTATATACATATCTATACATATATTGATAAAGCAAATAAATCAAATAAAAGCTAACTTAACTCTAAAATATATATTAAAATAAATAAAAAATAAATTAGGTGCAGGTATTTTCTAGTCTCTTATTGCCATAATAGGCAGTTTTTCTTGTTTATATTTTACACATGGGCAACATGAAGCTTTACTAGAGTATATATATATAAATAAATGTATACCTAATAAATATTAATCGAATATCTTATATCTCAACAAAATGAAGGCATGCCAAGTGCAGGTAATTTCTAGTTGTTCAGCACTTTTACTTGCTTATTTTTTACACATGGGTAATATGAATATTTATTGCGAGTATATATATACCTAATGAATCTTAATCAAATATCTTGTTTTGTATATCTCAAAAAATTATACAGTGCTCTTAAGTTGAGGTATTTTTTAGTCGTTCATTGCCATGCTCAGCACTTTACCTTGTTTATATTTTACACATACAGGTGAACATGCGTGTGCGTGTGCGTGTGCGTGTGTGTGTGCGAATGTGTGTGTGTGTGTTGGTGTGGGCGTATGCGTGGGCGTGGGAGTGTATACGTATTGTACACTAACTAGAGACGCTAGCTACCTGAGAGCTTCGAGTGTGTGTTTTATGTGTGGGTGTGTGGGTGAGTGCGTGAGTGTGTGTGTGTTTGTGTTCTGGAAAGTGTATGAATATATTTTAGAGCACTATAGTGCACTTCAGGCATAACATACGGTAAACGTTGCTGCAACGGCGGCCCACGCTGAAAAGTGTCCCACCTGTAAATTTCAGCTCGCTCAGTGCAATGCAGTGCAGGTGGTCAGAAGTTCACGGTTTATTTGCCAATACACAGAGTAGTGCCAGTGTGGCGCACACGCCCCATGGCTCTGCTCAAATGTATCTAGGCAGCCAGAGAGGCCCCCCCCCCCACTCCTCGGACATGGTACTAGCTGTACATTGACCTGGATGTGCTCGACGATTAAGGGAATCTGTGTCAACAAGCCTCGGTTCTTGAAATCATTTGCAGTTGTTCCAGCTGCCAACATATTTGCACAGCCATGAGAAATTGTAGTAGTGCTCATAGACCAAATATGTTTACATCGAAATACATGGGCAAACATGGCGTAAAGTTAATAAACGCATTTTTCATTTACCGAATGAAAAATGGGCCGCTGGCAATTGTTGATTTTGATTTAATGTGTCTTGAATGGCCTGCACCACCCCCACCCCCCCCAAAAAAATGTAAAAAACCTATTAAAGCAGCTTGCCTGATAGCATATTCGCTGGGCACATTTGTTTACACTCACTGGGACGAAACAATTAAAAAAATTCAATTAAGCACTCGCAAAAGTTTCATAGACATTTGCAATGTGGTTGCGTGTTGGTCCAGCCGGCGGTTTTGTTGAACCTGCCCACATGTCTGACTTGTGTCTGGCATTAAGTTCGCCGACTCGCAATAGGAGACCTACAAAATGAAGCCCAAAATAAAAATAAATAAAAAAACCAGTTCAAGGACCCAGCATATTTGAATTTATATCCCTATAGCTCTAAACATGTGCGAAGATGGTTTCAATGGTTCCAATTGCAAAGAAAGAGTGAAAGAGAGAGAGAGAGAGAGAGAGAGAGGGAGAGAGAGTAGAAAATGCATATTAAATATTTAAGCATCGAATAGAAAATAAAACTGCCAATTCGAAATGTATCAGGGCAGAGCAGGGCAGCTGGAAATATGGAAATTATGTGGACTCAATACTCTAACAAAAATGTCGAGCATATGAGAAATATATAAGAGCAGGCGAAGAGAAATGTTAAACCTTATGTAAACTGTTAAGAAACCATTTAAAGTTCCATCAGTTAAGTTAAGTTCTATCATTTTTCTAACAGTTCATAGCAAAGTTTTGTGTATTTTATACATAATTTATCAGATCATCGAATCGATTAAGCTTGCAAAAATAAAATATTGGCATTGGCTGATGATTGTTATATAGGAAAATAAAGAAATCATTCAGCAATATAATATACATATAACACCATATAACATGAGGAAATCAAGAGCAGGAGAAGAGATCTAAGTCAATGAAGGCTGCAGTTGAAAAGAAAACTGGAACAAAAATTAAGTTTGATTCCATATATGATATCCTTATACATAAATCGAAGTCTAGGCTAGTAACTCTCTTTTCCTAATAATTATACATCTATCTGTCTAGGCTAGTAGCTCTCTCTCTCTCTTTCTCTCTCATTCTTTCTCTCTCTCTCTCTCTCTCTCTCTCTATCTTTCTCTGTCTTTCTCTCTCTATCTTCCTCTCTCTCTATCGTTCTCTGACTTTCTCTCTCTATCTTTCTCTGTCTCTCTGTGTCTCTCTCTCTCTCTCTCTCTCTCTCTCTCTCTCTCTCTCTCTCTCTCTCTCTCTCCCTCTCACTCTCTCTCTCTGTGTCTCTTTCTATCTAAGTCACTCTCATCTCTTTATTACGTATACATCTATTTATATAAGTCTTAGCTAATAACACTCATCTCATTAATATCTACATCTATCTACCTAGGTCTACGCTAGCAACTCTCATTTCTCTCATTATATATAGATATACATCTATCTATCAAAGTCTAAGCAAATAACTCTCATCTCTTTAATAGATACACATCTATCTATCTAAGTCTACACTAGCAACTCTCATTTCTCTCATAGATATACATCTATCTATATAGCCTTAGCTAATAACACTCATCTCTTTAATAGATATATCTACATCCATCTATCTAAGTCTACGCTAGCTACTCTCATTCCTTTAATAGATATAGTACTCTCAGTTAAAGTGTATTATCGACATATTTTTTGCACTTTTTGCTGTGGCATCTGCCACATTCCATAGACAACCCCTTCAGCTTATGATGATGAGGGTTTCCGTTGATTTGTGGCTTTGTCTGCGGCCTACTAGTATGTGTTTCTCTGTTCCTCCGTTTTTGCAATTCAAATTGATACGGTTGCTAAGCAGCTTCAGTCGGATGGCGTGCAGTGTATCAAAAACTGCAGCTTGGCTCACCCAAAAAAAAAAAAACAACCAAAAAAAAGAGAAAAACATAAAAAAAGAACAGTATGCACCACTGTCCGTGTCTGGCATTGCTTTTTGCTGCGTACGGATGAGCACGCATAGCAATGATATTGTTTTGCATTATTCAGCGCCAGGTGATGTGCGAAACCAAGCAACCGCCAGACGCACACAGACGTCAGAGGCAGAAAGGGAGAGAGATAGAAAGGAGCATTGTGGCAGCAAGGCTGATCAAACAAGTGGGAGTGTTATGGTAGCGAGTGCATGACTAGCAAATACCCTGAGCCCTGGGCAAAGGTGCTATGCCAATCATTCTACACACTTAATTGCCCTCAATCGCTGAGTTCATATGGATACAAAGACATTTAGCCGGACGGACAGGCAGGCAGAAAACGGACGCATGGACTGAAGGATGTGGGGATGGATTGAAGAACGGACGAACGGACGAAAGCGCGGACGGCTGGACTGAGTGACGAGTGCAGGGATTGAAGATACGACGGTCGGATGGGTGAATGGATAGATGCGCTGATGAAAGATGGACGGGCGAAAGGACGATAGAACGGATAGATGGACGAAAAGACGGACAGACACAGGGATGGATGAATGTAAGGTCACCCGGCCAGACAGACAGTCGGTTATGGCTAGATCCACTCAGTTCTTCCCCTTGATCAAGCATATATACTTTATGTTGTCTGACCTGTCTCCCCTTCTGCCTGCTACAAACACTGCCACAAAACCATCATACCCTGAATGCCCACTTTCAATGAGTTCAGGGTATGAAAATGCCAAAGTCTGCCAAGTGTCTCACACTCACAAGGCACTCTCGCACACACACACACACACACACAAACACACACACTCGAACACCCACTCAGTCGCTCAGGTATCTTGATAATAAAGATGGAAATAGCAACAGGAGCAATGCAGCTCAAGTGTCTGAGCTAAACATAGTTACAATGGGGAGCACTTATGGCAATAAGTGATATAATTTCGTTAAGCAGATACCCTGCACTGGCAAATGCAAGTGCATTTCACATTAAATACTTATCGCATCTGGGTACAGATGAAGGACTTGCAAGTATACGTATATCCTTGTAGCACTTATCATACGGCTACAATTATCAGACAGACAATGAACAGAAATCGAATGGCGACTGCGGCACATGGAAACGCGTTGAATAGGTAGTTAACAGGCACTTGCCGCATTCACACTCAATTCGTGGAAACACTTTCAGTCTAGTGCAGGAAGCATGGCAGTCTGGCACGCCCACGCTCTGTGCTGCTTCATTTCACTGCCGACGCACTTGTGCGTGGGCGGCTCTGGGTGATAATTTGTCAGCTGTCGGAGTGTTGTATGCTGATTGGCTGCCCGTGGACCGTCGCGTTGCTCTAGCTGCAGCCTTCGGCAGACATATTAATATCCAGCGGTTGCGTCAATGCAGCACGCCGCCTCCACGCTCGCATTACACTCGTCTCCAGCCATGCCAAGCCACTAACTTTAGCACAATTTCGCCAGCATGTCAACAAAATAATAGCAACCTAGTGCAGGAAGTCAGGGAGTTAGGGAGTCCGGCCAAATGGCGCATCAACTGAAAAAAAGGAGAAACAAGCGAGAGTGCTCCAGTCGAGACTGCTCGACTAAGAGATGCTCTGAACCCAGCATAGAGCTGATATTCCAATTATTCCATATGCATAGATAGCCAATGTATGTGTTGGAAAAGCACAAGTGTCCAGTATTTGATATATGTTTTTCCTTTTCTTTTTTTTAATTTGGGTCAAAAAAGGCGTGGTATCCATAATCTATATTTTTGTATGCATTACATGGAACTACAAAGTAAATCTGAAGTCTCCAGCCTTAATATTATTCAAATTACGCTTAAAAAAACGAAGTAAAATTATTGATTATTATTGATTATAAGAAAATGGTATGAATTATCAAAAAAATTAGATAAACTCGTACTGCGTATGGTACACACGAGTATACATGTAAGTTTTCAGTTGTCTAGCTTTTGTGGCTCACGAGATTTCTTCGTTCATACAAACGGATGGACGGGCGGAGGGACAGGACAGATGGACATGGCTCATATATATATATATATTACGGGGTCTGCTATGCCCTCTTCTGCCTGTTACATACATTTAACAAAACCATTATACCCTGATTTCCCATTTTCAATGGGTTCAGGGTATACAAAAAAAAAAAAAAAATATATATATATATATATATATATATATATATATATATATATATATATATATAAATGTTTTTGTATGTGTAAAATTCAAGCGGTTTTTATTGCCAGCACTTTGGATCTAGTTGACGGCGAACAGGAAGCGTTTATTTCCAGACTACGGAAACAGGCCGAGAGGCAGGCACTAACCACACTTTATACAACATTTATGTCGGCTACAAATTGTCAACTGTTTGAATGCCGCTGTTTGGACTTTTATGTGGTCCACGGCCCGTCAAAATGGTTAAAAACAGAATCGTAAACTACTGCAGCTCGACACTAAAAAACAAGAGTATCAAACAAAAATACATCGAGTATGTGGTGTAAATTTTAAGTTGATGGTTTAACTATATTGAAGGTAAACTTTATGGATCGAATGGTAGTTTAAGTCATGTCATGTCAGCTATTGTAGTTAATGGAGTTAAAGAGTTTCATACTAGGGGCAATCTTATGTGAGCAGGGTGACCACTTAAGAGCAATAGCAAAATATAGATTTACAATCAAATCAAATTCATTTAACAATTTACTTTGTTTTGGAGTTTATTTTGAAGTTCCACTCATGCCATTATATTGAAATAACATTTTATTTAAATTTGACTAGCTCAGCTCAATGTGAGTGGTATTATTCCGGTTATTGCGTTTCGAATGTTGGCGTCGCATTCAATTTTCCGGGTCTTCGTCATTGCTGCTTGGCTACGGCAGCAATGAGTCCGATGATGAGAGAGCAGGAGTTACCCAACTTTTCAACTGTGAACGCCATGTTGACAACTGACTTTGGGATGAAATTTATGCTGAATCGCAATTTCAGTTAAAGGCGATGACAAATTAAAGAGCTGCGGATAGATAGAAATAGAGGAAATGAAATACATATATATTTTTTTATAATGCTATATAATTTTTTGATGAATTTAGTTAAGTAATTAATGCTAATTACAATTAATTCTAAAATTTAATGAATTGATATTAATTAAAATTAATAATTGAATATTAGCTAAAATAATTTTAAATAATAATAATAATAATAAAATAATTTTAGTATTAATATTATTTATAAAAATACATGAATAACTATAATAAATATAATATGTTTTAAATTATTAATCAAGCTGTATATAATTAATAAATTTAATGACGCAGTATTAATTCATTATTCATAAATTAAAATTATTTAATAATTGAACAAGAATTTTATCAATTAATAATTACAAAATAAGTTAGATTAATTTGTAATTTACAAATTTACTTAAAGTTAATTAATTAAAATTATAAAATAATATATAAAACTAATTAAAATAACGGATAGATGTTAATTTGATATTAGCAAATAAATTTTGTCGTTTAAAAATTAATTAATTTTATTGATTAATAAATATAATTTCGATTAACATGTAATATAAATATGTATAAAATTAATATAAAATTAATTAATCAATCTATAATAAATTAATTAATCAATTAAAGTAAATATATTCATTTCATCGATAAAAACGAATACATTTCTAATATTGTTAAAATTATTAAAATGTTATATAAATAATTAATTGATATATAATGTACTTAATGTATAGAAAACTACATAATATTTAAATTTATGCCAAAAGTGAGCTTAACTTGATTTGTTTTAAAGCAAACGTTGTGTGAATATAATCTAAAATATGAAACCAAATCAATTGAGCTTATAGTGAACAGCTTTTGCCTTGCCTATGGCCTTGACTACGGCTATCTTGGCCCACTCACGGGAAATGGCTACAACCATTTCTACAGCGTCTCGGGGCACGTGTTTACTGCAGTTTGGAGCTTGCTCCATAATAGGCCAGAGAGAAAAATTCACAATGCACGATGTTCGACAATTGTGGACTTCTCGACCATTCTTTCCCCTTACTCAAATGCGGATTTAACTTATTTTTGCTATGCTTTTGGAACTTGAGATTGTGTTGTTGGCGCTTCATCACTTGCTCAACCAGCTCAGTTGGCATTGCAGTCCTCTCATTAGCACCTCCAGCAGCATCATTAGAACTAGTTATACTGCAGTGAACAAAGTCTTTCTTCACACCGAAGCATGCTGATTGTGTTGTGCTTCCAGTTAAACATGATACAAACACGCTCTTCCGTTTGAGTTTAAGCTCTCGTAAACAATACTCGGAATTATCATTGAGTGTATGGAGCATGGAGTGTCTGGATAGTTGCCAGGGGACGGACACTTCGAGTGTCGAACGCTATTGTATATATATGTATGTATATATATGTACATATATTCCGTGTAAATATGTATATGGAGCAAATGTTCAGATTGTATTTCACACATGTATGCGGATGACTGGCTCTAATCGCATCTATCCGGCAGTCCGAGCCGTGCACCGTGAAGGTGCGCCTGTCTGTGCCACTGCTGGCGATTATGAATGCCATTTTCGGTGGAAAAACTTTCAGCAAAATGAATAAAATTTCATTAGCGTCGCACAACAGGCATAATTAAATAGCATTAATGGCTGTCAAAGCAGTCGTTGCGGATGGTGGGGGCCAAGGGACACGGGGGTATGGGGCATGGGGCATGGGGCATGGCGCACGTGTTCAACTTGCAACGAACATTTATTTATTTTTATTTATTTATTTATATATATATATATATATATATTTATTTCTTAATTTTTTGTTTTGTCTGGTAACAACATTCGCATGCTCGAATGTGGCTGAGCGTCGAGTGCGAATGGCAGCAAAAGTTGTTTTTAGGAATTTGCTTATCAGGCAAAAGTTTGAGCAATACACATATACATATGTATATAGCAAGTAAGAACGCTCAAGTCGAGACTGCTTGACTACGAGATTCCCTGAACGCTTCGAAAAACTGACACTCCAACAATCCTTCGCTTCTTTTTTGCATATACAAGAAACAGCACACACAAAAGAGCACGTAAGCTTAAGCGCGCGCTCTGCTAACTGCGCAATTGACGCAGCGACAGCGCAAAGGCTCCAACTGAAGCAATGTTATGGAAAGTTATTTGTTGAATCTCATTTCTTATAGATGGACTATCGTCATCAAACTTTCAGATTGTGATAAAATTCAAATGTCTATAATTGTCAAAGCACAAGTATCGAATATCGGGAAAGAGGTGGGCTTGGGGCCTATATCCAAAGTATAACATCAATCAGAATTCTATAAAATACACATGAATCTATATTTATTTGGAGAGTCTAGCTTTAAAGATGTAGGAAATATAATTTGATAGCTAATTTTCAACAAGGCTTGTTATCGATAACATTGACAGAAAATAGCTATCGATTTTTTGACAGAGCAAACTCGATCTGCGCGTGCTATACAGTGTCCTACTAAAATTTTAAGTCTCTAGCTCGTATAAGTACTGAGATCGACGCGTTCATACATACGAACAGACTCAGCTCAGCTCGTCGCCCTGATCAAGTATATCAATATATACACTATGGGATCTGCCATGCCTCCTTCTACCTGTTACACACATTTAAAAATAAAAATCATTATAGCTTAATTTTCCAGTTCAATTGGATTCAGGGTATACAAATATATATTGTACTATAGGAAAGCACAGTGCGAAAAACTTTAAAGAACAAGCCAAGCCATACTTATATAGATAAATATATATGTATGTATGTAAGTTGCTGTAATCAATATCTTATGAAACACTTAGCAAGCCAACGGCGAGAACAATGTGTCAGCTAAGAGCCTTATATAATCCTACAAGCTCTAAGGCAACAGCACATAAAGGATTGTGCTGTCCTTTGGGCTTCCCAGCTGCTGCTGTCGTTGTCGTTGTCGTCGCATCGGAATTTGAAGTTCGAAGTTGGCGCTGTATACAAATCCCTTTGTGGCAGGCACTGAGATGAGGCATTCAAAAGTCGTAAATTTGTCGCTCCGTCGCCTCCTTCGGCAGTCAATACATTCTTCTTTGTGTCTATCACGCCCCTCGCTCTCTCTCGCTCTCACTTTGCCATCTCTGTCGCACGCATAAATTGGCGTAATTTTTATTTTCCACTAGATTTGTGTGTGGATTTTTGGCTTGTCCCCAACTCCTTTGCCCATCCTTTGACTGAGCGTGTTTTGTTTCCGGGCTTTCAATAAAAAGAATACCAAACTCATGGGGAACATCTTTGCCGGGAATGCTTTTATCCTTTATGGCAACTCCGGACGCAACTCACATTGTTGTCGGGGCCATTGACCAATTTTGCGAGACACTCGAATGAAATCAGCAACAGTTGCTTCGGAAGCTGTCAATGTGGCCTATGATGAATCTTAGGCTGTGCCACCCTTCGGGCTGCAGATAAGCTTGGTATGGATGGGGAGGAACAAAGCGAACAAATGCAAATAAATCATTTTGCAATCAACTTAATTAAGTCTTTCAGCTGATAGCATTGCTCAACTTGCCATGGATCGGAGCTCAGCTTTAGCCCTGACCTGAGTCGATCAAGCAGTACTCCCATTACAGGATATCTTCTAGTCATGCTTGCTCGACTCTGTTTTAATTTTCGGAGCCCCAGACTACGTGCTCATCCGCGATTTGATTAATTCTCCAGCTCAGCCAAAGAAGTTGTAATCGAGAGAGAAGGGCGAAGGAGGCCAGCCAGCATGATTTATGATTGAAGATCAAAAGACGTCAGACTGCATTGGCAAAGGCATAAATTCAGCTCACCGTCAATGGGGACAAGGCAAGAAATTAAGTTTTTTTAATAACATGTGAACTTTCGCCAACTGTTGAGCATCGATGGAAGTCGCGAGACTCGGCGCAGTTCGGTTTAATTGGCGAAAAATGAAATTCGCTTGGCTTGAGGGGCGCGCAGCAGGTTGATTAATTGTCTGGTTAATTGCATGACAATGGGTCGGTGACATGCATACCTCAAATTTCCGACTGCCCGGCGAGTGACGGGTGACACGGGTGATGGGTGATGGGTGACGAGGGACCCGTTGCCTATGTGGTATGTGGCGTGCGGCATGCGGCATGTAGCAGGAATAACGGGCTGAGCTTAATGGATGAAGATGTGAAGACGTGAAGATGTGGCTGTGGCTGTGAATGTGGCTGTGAATGTGGCTGTGGCTGTGGCTACGGCTGTGAATGTGGCTCTGGCTGTGGCTCCTGCTGCTGCTTCTGCTGCTGCTGCTTCTGCCGCTGCACGTCACAACTAATTACAGTTACAGTTTGAACGCTGATTCGGAGCTATAAATTAAACACGCACTGCAATTTCCTCAGTAGCAAGGACGTCAATTCGCAATCCCGTATTCCGCACCACAAAGGGCGCAGGACACAGGAAACAAGACAGACCCTGGACAGGCCCTTTGTAGAGTCCGAAATGATGTGCAAATATGCAAAATGCGTGCGCGATGTCGAAAGTCGAAAGTTGGGAGACACGTTATAGGATACCCGGCTGGAGAGCTACCAAGCTGCCGAGCTGAAGGAGAACTCTGCAGCAGTCGCGAAGGACATTAGCATTCCGTCTGAGAGCCGGATGTACGTGCATGTGCCAATCGCCGCATGCCACATTGCCACACTCTGCAGCCCAGCCCCGACTTCGTACAGTCGACAGTTATTGGCTTTATGGTTCACTAGATTAAAAAATAATATACATTGCTTTCGATTTCATCGTAGCTCTTTGACTACGAGACAGGATTCCAAACGAACTTTTAATTAGTTGAAAATGGTTTTATGTGCAAAGCGTTCGTTCAGCCACTCATGTTGAACTTTAAGCCATGTGAAGTCTCTTGTTGCCAAAGTTAGGCAAATTGATTGAAAGTGGCAAAGCCAATCGCAATAAACAGAGTCTAGACTAGACAAATGAGCTGCTCGTGGCCCATGGCTCATGGCTGGCAGCTAATAAAGTCACATAGTCGCATAGTCGAGACTGTTATCATGGATTGTCTTGTGTGGAGAAAGCTTTCCCATTGTTAATGTGTTTCCCATGTCATGTGACTGCAGGAAACTTTAAGGAAACTTTCTGTCGACTCACTCTAAAATCTCTATATGGCAACCAACAGAAATTCCGAATGTCCTATATACCCTGCAAGTCATCAACTAAGTAAATAAACTGCAATAAGCTTTCACTCAAGCTAACACTAGAGTCTTCTTCCATATACTTGGAATTTCTAATATTTACTTAACAATTTAATTCCCATGCGGCTTTAAAGGTCTTTTGTGGTGTAACCACTTGAAGGTAATACTCATAATAATCACACAAATAACTGACAGGCACTTACACTATATATATATACACAGTCACACTCACATTTGTGTCTAGTGTGTGTGTGCTATGAATACAAATGGCAGACGCTGCGGCACGGTCTGTTTTGTCTGTCTTTGCTGTCCTCTCAATGCTGCGACTTTAATTGCACAAAAGCCGTAAAATTTTGATTAGCTGTTATGAAAGAGTCGGGCCAACGAGCAGCACCGAATTCTGCCTATACCCTGTAACTAGAAAATTGCCCAAAAGGGGTGGCACACTCTAGAGTACAATGAACAGCCTGAGAAAGCCTGAAATTATACTACATATAAGATGTTTGTATAGATACCCATTGAAAATGTGAATTTAGGGCATATTGGTTTTGTTCAAAAGAAGGCGTGGCTGACTAAATTATATATATTCTTGATCTGGATGATCTTGATATGTCCGTCTATCCTCCTGCCTCCGTTCGTTTATCCGTCAATTTGTCCGTCCGTCCAACTGTCCATCTATCATCTTATCCGTCCGTCTGACTGTCCATCTGTCCGTCCGCCTGGTCGTTCACCGTCCCGACCGTATGTGTAGGCTCGTCAATATCAAAGCAAGGGACATACATTTATTTCCTTATGCAGGTGCTTCAGACCAAGTTAGCTTAATATGAAAATATTTTAGATTGATTTTTATTAAAAATATTGCCATATTTTCTTTAAACACATCGTCAACTCAACAAAATTGAAAGCATTCTTTCCATGCAACCCCTAAGACCATGAATCAGTATTACAGGATATCTTGTTATCAGTCATTCTTTGACGTTTATCATATTTTCTTCTTTGCTTTTCCTCAGCTTATTGCGCAATATATATGTTAATGAAAGGGAAGTAGTCTATCGTCAACGAATAATATATCTATATACATGTATGTATGTATATAAGTATGTATGTATTTATATACGTATATACATATGTACATATATATATATATATATATATATATATATATATATATATATATATATATATATATATATATATATATATATATATGCTGCCTGTTGCGAGAGTGTAAGTGCTAAGTGTTTATAAGTAGATAATGAAGTATTAATTTGTTTCATGTATGTATGTGTGTATGTATGTGTGTCTTTAACACTTCCATTTTGCCATTTATGCGTTACATTGTGATGAGCATTACATGAAGCAAATGACCTGTCATGGATGGCAGCCACCTTTAAAGCATTTTCCTATGAAAATTGAAAATTTCGTTTTGCGCTTTAAAATCGTGGAGACAGAACTGAAAATAAATGAAGTGAAAATTAATAAACGATGTACGATTTGGGATAGAGTACGATTTAATATACGATACACGATGTGCGGTATAAAATGCACGATATTGATTGGCAATATACGATATATCTAGTAACTAGATCATGCTATACGATACACGATATACGAAGATCTATATAGGATGTACAATATACGATAAACTTTGTACCATTATATTATAAATACGATATTCGATCTATGATATACGTTGTACGCTATATGATATGCGATATAAGATATATGATATATGATATATGGCATACAATATTCTATATTCTATATACGATATATGGCAAACGATATACGATACACGCTATACGATGCCAGATACATTGAATATGCGCTATACGAGCTACGATATACGACATACGATATCCTATTATCCATATCCATACTACATAATAAATAATATACGTTACGCAATACACTGTAAACGATATATATCTGCAATTACAATGCCTCTAGTGATGCCTGAGCTGCTGCCAACTCTTAAGCCAGCTCGATTGCAAGCTCAGCCATAATTGCCGCATCGCGTTAACAGCTCTTGTCGGCTGTACTTTGTCAAGGCGAGTCGCCATTCAGTTTACATTAATTAAGCGTCGGATCCAACGACTTGGCTGATTAATTCGATTAGATCATGCGGATGAACTGTGGCAGAAGCGTAAACTCGCTGTGGACAGACGAGCAGAGACAGACGAAGAGCGAGCTAGTTCCATTCACATATCATACCAAAATACTCGTCTAGCTAAGACTTCTTTAACATTCAGAGAAGGAGTAGATAACAGCCAAACAGAATCCTTTATTTGCTTAAACTCGGTTTTTTTCTACACTTTGTAGTATATATAAACTTTCTGTAACATTTATTGTTAATTGTACTAAAATCGTTTCCTTTCGAGCTACTTTTCAATTGATTTCAAATGAAATGCACTCGGAGCAGGATTACCTTGACTACGCAGTGCAATCAGCTAATGCGTATTGCACTGGCCAATAGCAGCGAGTGGAGCGAGTGGAGTGAGTGGAGTGAGTGGAGCGAGTGGAGTGAGTGGAGCGAGTCCGCGCTTCACATTGTTTGCTTGCGCGTGCAGCCACAAATACAAACAGATGAATCGGGATCTACAATATTTGCTGTAAACTGGTTTCGGCTGTGTTTGCACAGAATGTAAATAGATGGCCAGATATGTAATAACTGCAGCTGCAATTTGGCCAGTGAAAAAGCAGAGGAAGAGAGAGAGAGAGAGGGGGGGGGGGGGGAGTGGGAGCTGCTGGCCAGAATAATTATTAGCTGTGCTATGAGCACCATCAAAAAGCAATTAAGAGCTGAGGTATTACCAAGTAGCCAACTAAATTGGCTTAGTCGGAACTGCCTTCAATGAAATGCATTACTGCTGCCTTTGCCAGGCTAAAATCAGAGTTGCCAGCATCAAAAGCTGAACGTATACACTGACTTTGGTTTGTAAGACCAGCAGACAGGAAACTACGATGGTGTTAAGTATTGATTCTTTATTCTGCTGAGCCCGGGTTTATATACCCAGACTCGTGCATATTTTCAACCCTTAAATCTAGTGCGTCTATAGCTGAGTGTGTTAGGCTCATCTTATCTTATCGCTGAGTTTGTAAGACTCCGCGTTGGTCTGGCTAATTATAGAATCGATACAAGTGGCCCTTATCTATTTCTACTACACCGTCTGCTAGCCGTAGAGTGCTTAGAAGGCATATATACGATCTTTGTATATGTGTATGCTCATGCCTGAACAAAAGCCATTCCCAGCTGCTTTAAGTCGGCGTCTGACTGTCGTTCACTTGAAAATCACTCATATGCAGCCGGAGTTAAAGCTGAAGTCAAAACTCAAAGTGCGTGCGCCATTCATTAGCCCCATCGGGCTGAGTTGATGTCACGGAATGTGCACTGATCATCGCGTTGGCATTGTTGCCGGCATTGTTTCGATTACACTTACGTTTATGTGGCACGGAAACGGAAGCCGCTTTGACACACACAAAAGAAAAATTGAAGTAGACGGCTGAAGGCAGAAGGCAGAAGGCAGCTGGCACAGGGCAGATGGCAGATGCCACCTGGCTGGGCTGATGAAATTGCGTGTGTGTCACGCAAGTGAAAATCGAAATTTATCACGCATTTTTCGCATCGCGCCTAAGGCGTTTATAAGCTCAACCCACACGACCGCCCCCACACCTCCATTCCTTGCCCCCATCCTTTGGCATGCGCTGCCAATTACTTTGGATAAATCATGAGCAGCGCTCATAATTTATTCACTTTGATCTGTAATATCAAATTTGCCCAGGTGAATGCAATTAAACGGCATTCATTTATCAAAGTTTGAGTGCCGGAGCTTAAGTCACAGCTTAACAATAATTAATTACAGCATTTTAAATTGTGTCAACGATGAAGCCCCATAAGCTTTCCATATGCAAACAATCACGATTCATTTCCATATGCTGAGGTCCCTTATTGAATGTGGAATAAGAAATGAGACAGAGAAAATGATGTGAGTGAACTATTGTTTACCCATCTGCGAGGTGTGCTCAAAAGTAGTGCAAATGTTCATTTGCAGCGGGCTGTGCATAATTCATTTGCAACTTACTCACTTATGCAAACATGTTCGAACATTTGGAATGTTGGCTTAGTCGGTGTCTGGCTCCGCTTCGATTTTAGTCTGCTCTCTCTCATAATTGGAACAAGGAATCTGTAATAGATTAATGCCCGATAACAAGGCTCTTATGATGGTACTGCAGCCCAAGCATGTGACTGCTTCTGCCCAAAATTGAAGATTCCCATAAAAGGACGACGCCTGACGATTGAGGAGCTGCATATGATTTGTGCTTTGATAATTGCGTTATATCTCTTATCCCCCCTTTACCGCTTTCTTTCTCTGTCTCTCCATCTCCCCACCTCTCTCTGTCTCACTCCATTTCGCGCTTTTGAACTCTTCCTCTCTCTCTCTCTCTCTCTCTCTCTCTCTCTCTCTCTCTGTCTCTTTTGAACCCTTCCTCTCTCTCTCGCTCTCTTCTTCCCTTGCTCTCTCTCTTTCCTTTTCTCTCTCTCTCTCTCTCCCTCTCTCCCCATTTTCTTCCTCTCTTTCTCTTTGTCTCTCTCTCTCTTTCTTCATTTCTCTCCTTCTCTTTCTTCATCTCTCTCTCTTTCTTTTGGTCTTTTCCTCCCTTGCTCACTCTGTCCTTTTTCTTGCTCTTTCTTGCTCTTTCTCTCGTTTGTACTATTCCTATCTCTCTCTGTCTCTCTCTCTCTCTCTCTCTCTCTTTCTTCCTCTCTCTCCCACTCTATCCGTCTGTTCGGTATAAATATTCATTCACCTTCTCTCACTCAGATCCCAATCCTTTCATTAAAATATCCCATTCGAGTCGAACTGTTTACTTTTAACTACTTTTAATATATTTGCACAGCTTCATTATAGCCTTTTGCCTCCCTGCACTTAAATTGTTGTTGTTGTCGTGGATATCGTTGTTGTTGTTGCTGTAAAGCATTTGCTGACGGCAAGCCGAACACCGCAGGCATTAATTACCATCTTGCCACAGAGGCAGGCGGTGACAATGGGGCTGGCAAAGACAGAAAAAGAGACAGAGATAGAAACAGAGACAGAGACAGAGGCAGCGGCAGAGGCAGAGACAGCGGGCGTGACAGTGGCAATGGCAGAAACAGAGACGGCAGCACTGACAACAAATAACCGTAGAAAAGTGTTGTAAAGTGGCAACAAGTAAGTAAATTTACCTGCACTATGGCACCATTGCACCCATTACATGCACGAATACACAGACCTTTCTCTGTGTGTGTGTGTCTGTGTGCGTCTGTGTGTGTCTGTGTGTTTTTGTGTGCATTGTGTATTCCAGCCCATTGCCAACTCTACCCTTTGAGACGTTTTTTAAACTCGCAAAGCAGTGAAAGCAGTGGCTTAATGGGGCATATAAATTTCAGGTAAGCGTATGCAACAGACGGCCGAGCACATTAGCTCGTATTAATTATGAATGAATGAATGCATTCGAATCAATTCAAAATCATTTGCCTTGCCCATGAGGTAAATTGCAGAGCAAGGCAAATGGAAATTTATGTAGCATAATAAAAGAATCATTTATGGGTAGCTGGGTAACTGGGTAGCTCGTAGTCAGGCACTCCCAACCACTGCACTATTTTTGCAGCTTTTCATTGCAATCCTTGCCCGAGCACCTGCCCAGGTGTCATTTGCCATGAGCTCAACTTTTACGGCAAACTTTGCTCTTTTATTTGGGTGTCGCACAAAGTTTTCAACGACTAAGTCGCCGTCATCGTCGTCGCTGAGACTTTTCAAGGTAGCAAAAGAAAAACTATCGTTAGACTCGCTTTCTACTATTTTCTTTTGTCTGCTCAGTGCTGCCTTGTCCTGCCCTGGGCCGGAACAGGGCACGAACGCGAGCTTTACAGCCCGCCTGCTGCCGCTGCCGCTGGCTCTTGTAGTTGACCAATTCAGCTCGGCGTACAACAGGCTACAGCTGCACATCGACAATGGCAACGACAATGACAAGCCCGATGACATTTATAAAATGTTGCACTCGGCACGGCCCAAAGTGTCAAACTGCTATGCAAAAGCGCTTTATAAGTGGACGCAGACCCGTTGGGGAAAAAGTCGACAGGATGTGGATGAATGAAATGAATGAATGACAAAGAGGCAGCATGTGTAGGTATATAGATAGATCTAAGAGAGTTATACATTTGAGTCTGCTTAGCGAGCTGTATTCGACTTTCATTAGCATACCCAAAGGAGAGCAGCAAATTGGCAATTGGACACTATACTTACAATTACGGGCATTGAATGGAATGAATGAATGATGAAAGAAATTATATATAGGCATATACAATATATAGATATAGATAGATCTAAAAGAGATATACATTTCAGTCTGCTTAGCGAGCTGTATTTGACCTTCATATTGGCAATTGGGCACTATACTTACAGTTACGGTCATTGAATGGAATGAATGAATGATGAGGAGAAATTATATAGATAGGTATATATATATATATATATATATATATAGATAGATCTAAAAGAGATATACATTTCAGTCTGCTTAGCGAGCTGCATTTGACCTTCAAATTGGCAATTGGGCACTATACTTGCAATTACGGTCATTGAATGGAATGAATGAATGATGAAGAGAAATTAAAAATAGGCATATACAATATATAGATATAGATAGATCTCAGAGAGTTTTACATTTTAGTCTGTTTAGCGAGCTGTGTTTGACCTTCATATTGGCAATTGGGCACTGTACATACAATTACGGGCATTGAATGAAATGAATGAATGATGAAGAGAAATTATATAGATAGGTATATATATAAATAGATATAGATAGATTTCAGAGAGTTATACATTTGAGTCTGCTTAGCGAGCTGTATTTGACCTTCAAATTACGGGCATTGAATGAAATGAATGAATGATGTATAATAATAGACATCGATCAAGTTATACATTTCAGTCCACTTAGCGAGCTGTATTTGACTTTCATTAGCAGCTATGAAGGTGCGCAGCGAATTGGCAATTGGCCACTGTGCATACATTCATTACGGGCACACACAGGCGACTGCACAATTTGCAATTATTTGAATTTAATTACAAAAACTAATTTCAAGTCGTGTTTGTCCATTCAAGTGTGTGTTAGCCACCACACACACACACACACACACACACACACATAGAGAAAGAAACGCAAATTGAATTGATGGCCAAAAGCAAATAGCAGTTATATTGTTTTTGTTATTTTGTTTTTTGTTTTGTTATTTGCCTTTGTTTAAAACAAATGTCTCAAATCAATTAAACTGCTGCCTGAACTTTGACCTTAAAGGCAGCCGGCTGCCCGTGCCGTGCCGGCTGGCCGGGTTCATTAGCATCAAGGCGCATGAATAATAATGCCAGTATAATTAATTGAAAATTCAGCAAACAGAAAACAAGACGCGAACACGCCGTGCTGTGTCTATCCGTCCGTCTGTGCCGCCCGTCCACGGTGCTTATGGTTGTTTCGATTACTTGTTAATCACAAGCATTTAAGATTCGAGCACAACCGCAGTCCGCAGGTCTATCGAACAAGGCGCCGCTGAGGCTCGGTTTGGGGCCGATGCGACGCAAAAGCGATTTAAATCGCGCGCAGTTTGCACTGCAGGCGCCGCACTGGGGCCCACAATCCAGCCTCATTACCAACTCTGAATACACCCCATGACCCCCAATACCTCATCCCAATACTGGCCGCCTACACGAGATTCCACAGCAACAACAAATGTCTTTCATTTACGCGTAATAAAAACGAAATCTCCCCTGAACATTGGCCGCAGGGCGGCTTAGCAGCTCGCGGTCTTTAATGCCCATAACTTGTTCAGCTTGTCTAACCCGCAATGACAAGCAAACCGATGACCTGTAAACAGAGAGAGAGAGAAAGAGATTAAATATATATTTGATAAGCTATACACCAATGTTAAGCTCAGGTTAAAAGTTAAAACTAACAGATCATGAATATAATAATATTGAAACTAAATCATTTCTATATAGTTTTAGTTATATTTTTGGAATTTTTAAAAGTTAAAACTAAAAGATCTCGAATATAATAATATTGAAACAAAATAATTTGTATGTTTTTTTTTTTACAGGGTATCATTTAGCCTTGCCTTCAACGATTTCCTTACGTTATCTCCTTTCTTTGTCATTGTTCATATTGTTTGCCCTGTAGCCATAAAAATGCTTTGCTATCATTAAAATCTGTGGCAAAAGCAGAGCTCAAGTCCTATTTCCGCCTAAATGTTTCGCATAGATCAAAAGAAAATTTGTATTTTTATAAAAAATTGTATAAATACAAAATTTATTTTTGTGCTGAGAATTAAAATATATGAAATTTGATATAACAATGAATGGATGAAAAAAAAATACGTTTAAAAACTTGCAATATCAATTTCTTAACCAATCATATGAAAGCTGTTTTTAGACCTTTGAAAAACAGACAACAAGTTTTTTGCAAAGCATTAGAATATATGAAATTTGATATACAAATATATATGTATATGAAATAGAATAAAAAAAATTATAATTGGAAACAGTTTTGAATTAGTTAAAGAAAAAACATATTTAGAAAATGTTTTTAGCCAAAGTTATTTAACTATATACAAAAGTTATACAAACGTTATTTTTAAATGCTAAAAAAAATTTCTTTTATATTTTATATTTATATATATAAAATAAAAAAAATAAAAAAAAAACTTCAATTCAGTTTTTTTTTTTTTTAACCTAAATATTTTTGACGTCTTAAAATGGAAAACATATTTTATGCTGAAAGTAAAAATATACGAAATTAAAATATTAATTATTAAATTTTGAATAGGCTTAATATTTCTAAAGCCAACTTCAATGACTAACTATTGAATTTCTTAACAAATTATACAAAACTTGTCTTTAGAATTCCCAAAAACAGAAAACAAATTTTTTGCTGAAAGTTTTTATGCATGAAATTGGGTGTTTATAGATATTCTAATAATGTAAATATTTATATATTTTTGAAAAAGCGTAAACAAACATTTAGAAAATTTTTTTCTTTCTTGAAAAAAAAAATTTGTTAGTAATATTAGAGTGAGCTTAAAAAATATTTAGAAATTTGTCTAAGCTAAACTAAACTATACAAATTCTTTTTATTTTTTTTTTAACTTAATTTATTTAAAATTAGTCAAATTTTATTCATGTCAAATTGATAAAAATATATTTAAATTTATTTACAATTTTGTATTAGTTCAAAATATATTTAGAAAATTGTTAAAGCTAAACTCTACTTGCAATTAACACTTATTACATTTTGCATTTCACTATTATAATATATAATATTTCCATCCGCTTTTACAGCGCATCAGCGAGTCGTGCAAATCAGTGCAGCAAATCAGTGTCATTTGGCTTTTCATTCGGTTGTTGGTGGCGTCTCTCGCGTGCTCGCTCTGCTGTTGCTGCTGTTGCTGTTGCTGCTGCTGCTGCTGCTGCTGCTGCTGCCTCAAGTGTATTTTACTTAACTTTGTATTTAATTTACGGCCCACATGGCTGTTCAGTTACGCCCACGGAACAGCTCGAATTTCGCATTGGCACTGCCAGCAAATTGGTGTGGCTGTTAATGGCATACGGAGCGTGGAGCGTGGAGCACGAATGAGCCGCGCATGTTGATTACAGCCGAACAACAACAACAGCAATGAAGAGAAGGCATAGAAATTGCTTAAATATGCATGAGACAGACAAACATATTGAATTTCAACAGGATAACAAGCAACTGCAGCGGAAATATTTAATTCCTGCTTACCTTAATTGACATTTTAAATCAAAAACAAAAAACAAAAAAAAAAAAGGGAAGAAAAAATCAAACGAAAAACCAGGCAACAGGAAGCAATTAAGGCTTAATACAATATCTGATTACCTCACGTTGCTTTTGTGCTGCTGAAAATGGAAATTTTTATTTACAACTTGTCAACTGGGCCATAAAAAGTTCAATATGTGTGCCACATACATACGTAATATTTCCGTGTACAGTAGATATCCGGAATGAAAATGGCAATTCTAGGTAAAAATACATATCCTGGGACTTGGAAGTCGACAGTCGAGCTTAAAGTTTGTTTGACTTCATATTGAGCTCAAATTCATTTGCCTTGCTTGTGATGAAACCTAGAGATGAAATAAAATGCAAAATTGATAAAGTATGTAGTAAGGGAATCCCTTATGGGTTGGTTAGCCCGTACTCAGACACTCCATACTTCTGAAACTTTTTCTGCTTTCGTTGCAATTCTTGGCCAAAAAGTTGTTCTGGTATCCTTTGCCGTGATTTTCAGTTTTCCTGCAAACTTTGCCCTTTTACTTTGCGTGCATGCAACACTACGAATACGTAATATCTATATGTACAGTAGTTACCTGATGTGATGAACGTGTTATGCGTTGTTGTCGTCTCTCAGAGCTCTATGCCAAAATGCATTTACACTGTTATTGGCTAGCTTTTGAGCTTGGACAGTTTGTAAATTTGATTGACTAAAACAAATGCAAAGTAAAACAAATTCAAATATTTCGGGTGCTATCGACTGCAGAATACACTGCCAGCCGAAAAATATTTATAAATAGATTTTTGCTATTTACGATTCGACATTCCCAAAATCATTTTTGATAAGTCAATTGATGAGGCCAACAGTAAATTTTGGAATTCTAGCTCTAAAGCTGTAGAATATATAGTTAAAATTATATTGACCCATTATTTAGCAGGACTCCTGCTGCAGGAGTCTAGGATAATGTAATTGCAAAATTTGAGGGCCTTACGCTTCAAAGTTTTGGAAGATAAAGGGTATTTTTTGATATACTACGCCCTTAAGAAGGCAACAGCAAAATTTTTTGGTTATTGATAGAGAAGGTCAACAGTAATTCACTTACCGAATATTCATGCTTCTAGTCCCAAAATTCGATAAGTTCGATATGCCTTTTCGGCTTGTCACGCCCCCTAAGTGCGTAACTATATCCTTCATATCTTTTTGATAGTATGCTGTCAACGTGAACATCCGAATTTGAAGTCTCTAGCACTAGCAGGGTTTCTCAGCTATCGGAAAATACATTTTCCCATTTGCCTTGCCCCTAGCGTATAGGGGCAAGGATTAATTCTTAATCAGATGAGAGTACAAACGAGAACGCATTCCAAATTTCAAGTCTTTAGTTTTAATAGCCGCAAAATAGTTTGCCTACATACGAACAGACGGACGGACAAAACCAATATACTCCTTTCACTTCCTGAATGAGCCCAAGCATATATGTAAGTATGAACAAACACAGATAGGATTATCTAATATATGTAGGTGGCAGACAAGAGTTTTAATTGAATATTACATTACATTTCAGCTCATGCAGACACGAAGCTTGTTTGGAATAGATATTGTCTTGCAGAAGCCAATCAATGCTGCTGCTGCTGCCGATGTTTGCGTTCCAGTTGCCGGATGCTGCTTGGCCTTGGCCAGCCAGCTGACCCCTCCCTCACACAGACATGCTGCCCGCCAGCAGCACAAGTTTTCAGACATTTGGCAGCTATCATATTTGCCGATGTCTGCATTTACTTGCCAGCGGATATCTCGCCCAAAACTTGCATATGTGTAAACTGTGTCCGTGCTTAAAACTCTGATTGAGATGGCACGCTGCCAAGCTGAGCGCTTGCCCCCCTCCCCCTCTGTTAGCTTGTCACTTCCAACCAGAGCCACCCACATAAGCTTTACATGTAAGTGCATAACAAGCATGCATGCACGCATGCATGCGTGCCTCTGCCCGCATGTGGGCGACAAAACAATTGGCTGCATCAACATCAGCAAGTGCAGCAGCTGCTGCATCCGCGACCCTCAGCCAGCTGTTAGCCAAATGAAGCATTTTATTGCCGACAACAATTTTGGGGGCTCCAACCGGAATTTGCCCAGCTCAACATCCTCTTTAGAGCCATGGGCATATAGTTTCAGTACTTCTATGCTCACACAATTTACTCGAATCGGTTTAGTCAATTGAGTATTCGATGGGCTAATGTTGATACTGCGGCCAGCTGTGCTAAAATATACTTTCAAAGGAGCTTTAGTTGGGTGTGCCCAACTAGAGAATACTGTGCATTGCGCTCAACTTTCAATGTGAGATGGGAGAACTTGCAGTTGACGCCTCCTTCAAGTGGAAAGATCCAAAAGTCAAGAGAATGGATTCAGTACTTTTACCTAATGTTGCTGAAACAACCTAATATAGAATGTTTTATCATAAAACCTTAAGCTGGATATACCCAACTGTAAAATATTTTCACTGTAATCAAGTTTAGATTTGAGTAAACAAAAAAAACTCTATTCGTTGTTGCCTCACTGGAAGATATCCTGAATCCCGAATGATTTGGGTCTTGAAATATGCGCAGCTATGTATTTATTCAAGCAGAAAAAAGTGTAAGCTTTTAAAAATTTTCGACTAACGAAAATGTTTCCGCTTCGCTCGAGCTTGATTTCATATTTTAAAAGAAAGAGATAAAAAATACTTTACATCGGCGAAAATCCTGCTTCCACAAATATGAAAACTTTTGACGCAATTTCGCTAATTGGCCAAACATTTTGTTTAATAACTTCTGCTCTACTAAACCGATTTTCATGCAACTTTCCGCATATAATCTATATTTATTATTGACTATTTGCCAATTCCGAAAATATGCAAACTCCCATTAATATTGGCTAATTTTGCAACTGACCTTCAATTGAAAGAAATTTTCAAATTATAATAAAAATCCAAATTGTATAAAGTACACAAAAAACTTGTATATGTTATACTTGGACTCTAGCTCTAAAGATATGCGAGATATAGCTTTATAAAATAAATTTAGCTAGCTTTTTAATCGCATGCATTAAGACGGGAAAAGTTATCGATAGTTACATTTAGCTCCCACAGTTTCTGAGGTGAACGCATTCATACATACGGACGGACGGACGGAATTTCGATCGACTCAGCTCATCGCCCTGATCACGAATATGTATACTATATGGGATCTGCCACGCCTCCTTCAGCCTGCCTACATACATTTTAACAAAACCATTATAGCCTGAGTGTCCATTTTCAATACTGAACTGAACAGCTCTCATAGTCTATGAAAGGCACTCAACTGGTATGCCCATCACATATATGTCACAACTACAGGGTATACAAAGTTATTACTAAGCTTTTCCATTGAAATTCGTTCTCTAAATAAACTTGTGTCTGTTTATGCTTCCAGCCGTTAGCCATATTTTTAGCTGGAAATCGGAGACAACTGTAGTCAAGTAGTAGGCTTCTCAAATCGCATCACAGCTGGCTCTGACTGGGCTGCCGTCACTGTCATTCCCGTTAGCAATGGAATCGAAGCTAGACGTCGAAATTTCATGGAATTTTGAGTAAGCAAACAAATTTCAAGCCAAGCAATACATATTTCTTCAGTACTTTCGAATCAGGTGAGTCGAGCGCATCGTGTTGCGAGCAAACTTGGCTATTTTATTGAAGCGCCTGCAGTATTTCGTGCAGCAAACAGTACTTATCAGCATGGCATCAGGCATTGAAGTTTCCACGGAGTGCAAGAGCCTTTTTGAGGAAATACGCAAGCTAAAGCAGCATCGCTACATCATCTATGCCATCAAGCAGGAGCGTGAAATCATCGTGGATGTGGTCGGACGTCGCAATGCTAGCTACGATGATTTTTTGATTGATCTACGCAGAGGCGGTCCGGAGGAGTGCCGTTATGCGGTCTACGACTACGCCTATCATCATCAGTGCCAGGGCGCCTCGTCGACCTGCCTGAAGGAGAAAATCTTCCTAATGCTCTGGTGTCCCATGCAGGCCAAGATCAAGGATAAAATGCTTTACTCCAGCTCGTTTGCAGCACTCAAAAAGGAATTCAACGGCGTCCAGAAGTACATTCAGGCCACCGAATTGGATGAGGCGTGTCGTGAGTGCGTCGAGGAGCAGCTGCGCGTGCTAGACCGCAACTAAGTTTATTAAAAACATACATACAACAGCAGCAGCAAGAATAACAACAACAAACATTATTACAACTACTACGCATACTACTATTATTACTACCACTAATACCACTATTTATACTATTACAACTACTGCACTCACACGTAATCTACACTGCACAATAATAGCCGAAAGCACTAGAAAAAGAACACATCGTAATACCGATTAACTGGCAGCGAAATTGGCCAACAAATTGTTGAGTTGCATATTAAGTATAATTAGCCTTCATCTTCTCGCTTATCAAAGCATTATTCCCGTTACACACCCACACACCCACCCACCCACACACACACACACACACACACACACACTCACACATACACATAAAGTAAAGACAGCGCCATCTTTTTGCATCTCGAAATCTAAATCTGTTGAGCTATAGGCTCAACATGGCGCCACATTTGCAACTGGCTTCGCTTGGTGGCAATTTGATTTGATTTTGCCGCTTCTAATGAGCCCATTTAACATTTGGCTGGGCGCGGCCACGCCACGCGGCATCATTTTCCATCGCCAACTGTAATTTATTGCGCACCATCAAGCCACCCCACCCCAACCCACTACTGGTAACACTCCACCCCATCCGCTCCGCTCCCCACCCCCTTCAGTCTGGGCTAAAAATAATTCGACGACGACGACGACAAAAGTTTTACCATTGAGACTTTTTATCTCATTCATAAATCATGACCGAGTTGAGAGTCACAGTCAGCAGTGCAGCACCTCCAGCCTCCAGCTTCCAGCCCCCAGCCTCCAGTCTTCAGTCTTCAGTCTTCAGCGTTTCCATTTCATTTGGCAGAGCAATTGGAATTAATCAAGCCGAGAATGAGCACGTCGCCTGCTTAAATTAAGAATAAGATACAAGCGAATTTCTATCAGTGCTGAGTGCAATAAGCCAAATAGTTCCGAGAGTGGGGCGACCTGGCCAATGGCCAAGGCATGCCGAGCTTCAAATGCAAATAAACACACAGACGATATAATGGCATTTGGTTTCGATCAACTTGTAGTGTCCTGTGAACAATGACAGCTCGTTTGGCCATCGATTCCCCGAAGAGAATTGAAGAACTCATGAATATTCATCATACACAACGTTGCGGCCACCTCTTGTGGCGAATGCCGCCCAGCAAAGCTACTTGGCCAAGAAGGAAGTTGATAACAAAGCGGATTCAAGCGGAGCTTGCAACATAATGCATAAGGAAATATAACAAGAGACACGACAACAACAACAACAACAGTAAATTCTCATCTTGATATTCAATGTAAACAGACGCACCCACACATAGAGAGAGAGAGAGAGGGAGAGAGAGGGAGAGAGAGAGAGAGAGAGAGAGCGAGACAGAGAGAGAGCAACCCACACACTCATGCACACAAAATCAAAGCAAAACTGAAAAGGGCACAGAGCAAACAAAACACAAGCCAAAAATCCACGCAAATCTAGTGGAAAATTAAAATTTTGCCAATTTATGCGTGCAACAAAGACAGCGAATGGCAGCCAGCACCAGAGCGTAACGCCAGATATTGAAGCAAAGGTAGTGCCAGCGAAAAGGGAAGCGAGAAACGAGAGACGAGAAACGAGAAAAGAGAAAAGGGGAAAGAGAAAAGGGGAAAGGGGAAAGACCAAATAACGTTTGTATAGCAAAAACCCAAAAAACATAGAAGAGAAAAAAATGGAAAAGAATTTCGGCTGCCCAAAATTTAAAGAGCACATTTCGGCCATTGGCCCCAAAATTTATTAGACTCATAGAATCCACAGGAAATGCCTCGCATTGACTGCTCAATCGGTTCGCACCTAGCCAGTTAATCAAGGTAGTAAAGTGCAACTATCAAGTAATATATTCAAAATAAATGCTGTTCGAAGAGCAAATTATATGTACCGACTATTAAAATACCCTGGTTTTATTTTTTGTTCGCGTGAGTAGAAGCCATAGACTTGGGAGGGAGTCAGTCCAGCGATTGGCAATGGACATGAAATAGTTTAAGCTTTTCATGAAGTAAAGGAGTATATTGGTTGTGGCCTTTATGTACAACCGTTCGTTTCTCTGCTGTCTATCCGTCCGCATGTCTTGGGCTGTACACCCGAAGGTCAGTTTTGGTGCCGTCCGTCTGTCTATATTACTGTTCATCCGTACGTCTTGTTGCCCGACGGTACGTCCGACAAGCCAGATGTCCGTCCGTTCGTATGACATGCTGTCCTTCAATGTTACAGTCAGTTGGTTGATTCGTCCATCATCCGGTCCGTCCATCTTACTGTCCATCCGTACGTCTGTCATGCTGCCCATCCATTTGTCGCACAGTCTGTCCGTTCGTCTAGCTATAATAAACCATTTCATAGCTATTGAAACTAGAGACTTTCCAAATATTATACTTAAATATATATGTATATATATATATATATGGGAGATGAGACAAATCTTCCAAAGTTTTAAAGCTTCTAACTTGTTTAGTTTAGTTACTGCAGAGTTCCTCCAAACGCCTCTACCAACAAATCTTCAACTTTTTTCAGAGCTTGAATGTGTATTATGCAGCCGGTAGCATTCGACCGCAACATTCCTACTTGTTGTATTTGAACTAAACAACAAAATGCCGCAAACGACCAGTCAGAATGATGGGTATTTGACTTTGGACTTTTAAAAGTTGTGCACTTAAAATGTTTTCCCACAGAATTTTTTTTATTTTTTTTAAATCTCAATTAACTTGCACAGTTGATAATGAGAAAGGCCAAGTTCTGCATGCAACGTAAGTCCAGAAGTGCGTTGGCTGATCCTATATAATGCAAGTATTTCGTGCCAACGATCTAAACAGCAAGAGGGCGATGCATAACTATAATTTTAGAGAATTTCCACTTAAGATGTTCATATATAGCTTAAATCATCATCATCATAAAAAAAACTAAAGCTAACAGCGATCCATTTCGCTGAAAACAGTTAAGAAACCTAATTCCTCATGAAACCATCCATGAAATATTTAGCTGATAGAAAAACTTGACCTGAGTGATAAACAAGCCAGCCTTTCGACAGCTGATTCAATTTGATATACATATGTATATAGCTATGGATACGAAAATAAATACTCGTGCTTTTGATTCCTTTGTTTATTTATATTGAATGGCTTGTCGAAAGTTGATTGAATTTGATTCATGTTATATGCATTTAACCTCTATATTAACATGTGTACGAAAATAGATCCGCGCTTTGTGATTCCTATGTTTATTTATATTGAATTGCTACTCAGATCGGATGTGTTTTGGTAGTAAAATCGAACTGTTGCGTGTGTATGGGAACATGAGTCTCAGTTAAGGTTTACTGGGACGCTTGGTACTGGTAATCATAGTTATAAATTTAAAATTAATGGTGAGGATGGTGTGCGTGCAGTGTGCAATATTGTGTAGTATGTAGCACTGATTTATTGCATGGCTATAGCTGGTGCTCGTGCACGCTCTCCATGTTGCTGCTGGAGGTGGTGCAGCGGCCAAGGAGCAGGGGCGGCACCGGCTGCGGCAGAAGGTCTCGATTGGGCGAATTGCCGCTAGAGCGACGGGAGCGCTGTTGCTGGCGCAGCGACCAATGTAGGCGATAGAAGTCCTCCTCGTCGGACTGATGCTCGTCGGTGGCAGCCACTGGCTTAGCGGGGCGCAGCTGTTTGCCAACTTTGGTCTTCGACACCGAGTCGCCGGGCAGGGCACGTAGGGGCGCCGTGGACGGAGGAATGCTCATTTGGGAGTCCGGCTTATTGCTGTTGCTCTTCTCGTCATCCCAGGCGCGCGATATGCCGATCTGCAACTGTTGC
Organism: Drosophila hamatofila; assembly: GCA_035045345.1. Classification (NCBI taxonomy): domain Eukaryota; kingdom Metazoa; phylum Arthropoda; class Insecta; order Diptera; family Drosophilidae; genus Drosophila; species Drosophila hamatofila. The sequence goes on from JAWNPA010000041.1 coordinate 7,625,344, forward strand.
CGCATCCGCTTCTTGACCACGCTGGGTATATTGATGAGGGAGCTGCGATAGTCGGTGAAACTGTCCACGCTGTCAGCGGGCGACTCTTTGCCCATCTCGGCCATGTCCAGGCGATGCATACGCTTCTTGAGCATATTGTCAATGTCCGGATTCGGAGCTGGCACTAGGGGAGCCGGCTTGGCCACTGCGCCGACCAACTGATCGCCAACCACTTGCTTGCGCAGCTCACTCAACCGAATGTCGGGGCTTGGACGTAACCTGTTCTTCGCCAGCACCGACGGCAGCGTTGCCCGATGCCTTACAACACTGGCAATGCTGAAATCCGAATAGTCATCCAGGGTGCTCTCCGGTAGTTCCTTGACACCGCCACTGGGTCGATCGCTCTGGCTGAGCCGTTGCAGCACGCTCGGCAGCTGTTCCAGCTGCTGCTGCTGCATGCGCTGCTTGAATATGTTGGCAATGCTGGACTTTTGATCCTTCAACTTCTTCTTGTCCTGTGCCTGCTCGCTCTCCGACTGCGCCTTCTCGTTGGGCTGCTGTGTGCCACTCGGCTCGTCGAGAAAGCCAAATCTATCGATATAGTATAGTTTCTCCGGCTGCTTGCCGCTGGCCGGACTCATCTTGTACTCGATCATTTGCAGCTTGTAAACGTTTAAGCGATAGCGCATGCTGCTGATCCGGCTGCGCACAAATGAGGGCGACAGATGGGCGCCCAGCTGGTTGCTGATTTCCTGCCAGGCCTGACGCTTCAGTGCCGCATTTTCGTAATCACTGATTGTCGTTTTCCACAGACACGGATACTTGCCGTATAGATCGATGAGCCGCAAGTGAAACTCCTTGTCCTGTGTCGACGGCAGCGTCTCCGCTGCACTGCTCTTGGCCGAGTCCCGACGCTGTCGCTCGAGGCGACGTGCTTCCATTTGCCAGCAGCCAACCGCAAATCCAAATAAACACTACTACACAAAGTACTATTGGCTATACGCCTACATCCACATCTCGGAAATACGGACAACTGAACTGTCGATAGGCTTTGTGAGAGCTACGATATTCAATAGTTCAACAGGAATCGATCCAACCGAAGCAAATGTTGTTAATCGCATAAAAATATACTTTTAAGTCTGAATTTTTGTTTTTTGTTTTTTTTTTTTTTTTTTTTTCTGTGTGTTTTGTGTTCTGTCAATAACAAATTTTATTTCATTCAAACCGAACAAAAAATCATTACAAAAAACCATTCCTATAAAGCAGGCGATGATTTAAACGTCCCATCGAATGTTATATGTTGAGCGAGAATATTTCCTCAGTTCATTTTAGCTTGTTACTGACACGAGTCGGACGAATTTTATTTTTCCAAAATTTTTCGATTCAAAAACTAAAACTAAAACATCTAAGAAACTTTCATTTATTTTTACGTTTTCTTTCGGCTATATACAAAAATACATTAAACACTATCCACTTTTTTTTTCTTTCTTATTTCGAAGAATGATTCCTGGAGGTGAACGTGTAAAGCCACTGAAGGCTGATAGCCGACGAAAGACTCAAACTCAAATGAAAGATCGAGTTGAAGTTGAGGAAATTTTGGGAAGGATCTATAGTGAAGCATCAGCGACTGGATGTAGCGCTAACTTATTATCGTCTGATACAGGAATACTCGATAGGATTGAGACCGTTACGTTTCCCGGTCGTTATGTAACCAGAGTACTCACAGTTCGTCCATTTGAAGTTACAAAGCGTTTCGTACGACCGCAAATATCATTTTCGAATGGATCCGAGCCAAACGCCGATAGCGTTCTGAAAAAACTGTTCAGCATTTCGTCTCTAGACAGCTTATTGCTTCTGATAACACCAACTGAAGAATTGACGGATAAGCACATTGTGCATGGCTTTGCAATTGACGGAGAGCGCCATTTAGGTGTCACAAGTCTGACCACCGACGAAAAGGATCTCATTGTGTATACCCAGAGACCAGATAACTACACTATAATCTTTTGTTCGAAGTACATTGCGCTGGAGGACGCTTTCAAAAAGACTGAGATCAGGAATCGTATCTTTGAAATAATGGTGAGTCGGCCAACAAAGCCGACTACAGTTAACTATGACGGGACTGAGGTGACGCTTTTCTATCGTGTGTATAAGCCCCGGAAAGCTGTCCCCAAAAAGAAGAAGAGCTCTAAAGCAGCCCGACGTCCACCACAGCTACCAGTTGATTTGCCTTCTGCCAGGGGATTCCGGCATAGAGCGCGTTGCTCTTTAATGATGCAAAATAGTGTCATGGCCAAGAGTTTGGGAGCAAACCGCTTACCTGTGGTTAACACGTCTGGCAGCGGCAATTTGGGGAAACCAAAGTCCATGAGTGATGATCAAACTTCGAAAACGATTATAAAATCGAGCACTGAGCTGCAACTTGGGAAGGACAACACGCTGACCAAGTCAAAGACACAAATAGAGATAAGCTCCATATATTCCCATCAACCAGATAGAAGTCATGCAATGTTGCAAAGGACGGGTAGAGCACGTACTTCTCTCCAGATATCCGCCGACAGTCGCAATAATCCCATTATGCGTTCTCACTCGGAGACATATGCTAGGATGGAAACTTCCAATAACTCTGGGTGGGGTCGTGTTGATACAGGTTTATATGCTTACTCGGGAGCTGGTAGTGACAGGAACAATGCATCGCCAAGAAATCTCCAGGGCGATATACAAAAATCGACAGCTCCAAGCCGTACGGCCTCACCGCACGTCAGCAACCATTCTGAAACGACTTTAGCGGGAAAGTGTAGCAGTTTAGTCAATGTTACCACAGCTCGTTCGCAGTCGCTCGGATGTAGTCAATCCAATTCAGCTATGACAAATCGGGTCAGCGGAGTAATTGACAACTCGAAGAAGAATTATTCTGTAGAGCACCGATCTCAATCGCTCGGTCAAAACGACACCGGCAACGACAAACTTAGGAAGCTATTTAAGAATCATACCTTTTCGACTATAGTGACGACCCGTCGTCAAAACTCTACGGACAATAGCAAAAATCATAATGCGAAATATCGAGAAGATGATGATAGCAAGTTGGAAACTTTGATGAAACCTCGATCGAATATGCCGCTATCCCAGGACAGCAGCAATTCAACATGTACAGGCCTTCAAAAACATAGCTCCGTCATTGTAGTCGAACCGCCTCGCGACTCGGTGTTGATGACCGATAGTAACAGTTCTCAAACCAGAGCTCCAAGACCGATGCAGCCGAACTCAAAATTTTCCATCTCTAGCAGTAATATTGGGTTTCAGACCCCAAGAACAATCATATCTAGTGAGGTACTTAGCGATCGCCATTATGCGTCGCCATCTGGGGACGCAGCATGGTCAAGTCCGACCAGCGGACTTAATGACAAAGAAAGCTCGAGCTACGGGTCATCGACCGACTCGTCAAGTCCAGTTGAAAGTGCAAGAGTCGACATAGACATTCCGATGGACGAGAATAGATACGACAATATGTCTAATCAAGGTGAGCTGCGCAGCACAGACGGTCTACCACCACCAGGCTCAAGGTTCAAGGCTGATATACCACAGCATGAGGACGTCAATGATAGCTGTATTGCAAGCGCACCCAAACGAAGGATATTCATGACTGAAATCGATAGGTCGAAGTTGGCGGAACGTGAACGCCAATGGAATAGTCCTCAAAAGCCTAACGCGAATCGGCAAGCACCTTTCAATGATGGGACCAAGCGCCCGAGAATCGCCAGGCATGTGTTGCAGAAGAAGCCATCCACATTAAACGATAATGTTCGGGTATTGTACAACGCTCAACCAATGCAGGAGTCCGATGGCGAAATCACTGTGCCCTCCGATATATCGACTTTAAATTTTGAAACATCCCAGTCAATCGTGAATGCCAAGTCATCGGAATTTGAGCGGGTTGTGGAACCGATCAGGCTGCCAGAAAACTTTTCGGTACGTGCTCAAGCGCGCCTGAAAACGAAGCTGACGTGCATGACTGCCAAACAGGCATACGAAAGCTTGGGCCGGCTAGTGGACAAGATCAATGCTCGACCAATACCACAAAATCGCCAGCTGTTGCGTTTCTTTCGGTTTGCTGCATTGCTGGAGATGAAGATGTTCGCCCGATTGGAGACCTACTGGAGCCAGCCACCAACCATCGATCCACGCTGTCGCCTCGAATGCTACATGTTCGACGATCGCAATGATTTCGTTCTGTCGGTGGGGCTGCTCTGCAAACAGCTGAATATATTTTGCGAAATATATCCGATGGTCAAAAGAAACTTGCGCTACGTGGATAATGCTCTACAGCTAACTGTTGTGCCGAAAGCAGTAACCGATTTGCTTCAAACGCTAATGACCACACTGCACGCAAAGAAAGTCTTCAGGCTGTTGGCCGAGGTGGTCTACAAGCTGTTGCAACCACGAGCATCGCTCCTCGCTACGGCACACGCTAATCGGACCAAAAATAAGAAATCTATACAAAATGATCTAGCTAAATTAAATTCTGAGCTGAAATCTGTATTAGAAATGGAAGAAGCTTTGCGTAAGATCAAAAACCAAGAAACAGTCGCTATGGACTGACTCCATGTCATATAACAGATTATTTAAAAATTCGCGTATTTTGACCAATATCTATCCAAATTTTATATTCCGTTTTGTTTTTGAAATTTTACTCCATCCTGACGGCTGACGCAACCCAGCTAACATTAATTCCGGTATGTACAATGCATTTGTGGCTGACAATATTTGAATATCCAACCAAAGACCTCACAATCAATTTGGCAACTGAAATTTTTTCGACAATGTTGCATTACTTCGAAGGGAGGGCGAAGTAGGGTGAGGTAGAACGTGGTAGGTTGAGGTAGAACGAGGTAGGTTGAGGTAGGTTGAGGTAGGTTGAGGTAGGTTGAGGTAGGGTGAGTTAGGGTGAGGTAGGGTGAGGGACGAGGGAAGGGGGCGTGTCGGGCTAGACTATGACAATAGCACAATACACACCAATGCATCATCAGCAAGTTGAACGCCCCAGTCTCAGTCTCAGTCTCAGTCTCTGTCTCAGTTCGTGTCCGTGCCGGATCCGTGTCCGTGTCCGTGCCATCATTTACACGCTTCAGGGCACTCGCATTATTTGCACTGTCAGTAAAATAGGGGAAAAAAAAGCACGCAGTCTCATAGTTTTCTCATTGTCTGCGACAGCAAGAAAAACAAAAAAACAAAAAAGAAAGAGGACCTTAAATATTTACATAGCATCTACAAGTCTAGAGTGTGGCAGAGCCGGAAGGAAAATCATTTCACTTAAACAAAAAGTAGTCCGAGCGACAAACTCTGCGAAACTAGGTAGCTGGAAAGTAATATCAAGGGGGAAAGAGAGAGAATTAGAGAGAGAGAGAGAGAGAGAGAGCGAGTGGGAGCTTGTTTAGTCAGTAAAAGTCATAACCATCTTTATGCGAAAGCGAGTGCATAAGAAAAGGTGCAAAGAGCCAAGCCAAGCCGATTGAGTAGTTTTTGCTGTCCGTTTACCCCGGGCGGACTTAAATTGAAATTAGAGTGTATACGTAAAGCATTTCATTGGCAGAGCCAAAGCTCAGGACTCAGTTGCCTTGGAGCTCAATGAAGTGTGCATTACATAGACCATTTAATCTTTACTTGCCTCCGCACACAACTTATGAAATCTGACAATGTTTTGCCATCAAAAACATTCGAGTTTAATTTCATATTTGTTTTCTCCTCTCTTTCCAGGCGGCAGCCCAGTTTGTTGCCTTTAAAATCAATACCATTCACGAGCTGCACATAAGAAATGGATTACGTAATTACGTAAATCATTTTAAAGGAGCCACAGGACACGCTGCTTATGGATTGGGATGACCAAATCGGTCTATATTTCCAATAACATATATATGTCTTCTATGTATGTCCATAATATGACCCTCAACTTCCAATTCACTGTGTCCATATATACGAGGCTGTCGCCGATACAAAGTGGATCATTATCTACCTGTTTCAATTGAAAACAGATTTGCCTATATCCAGCCCACTTTAATCAGATGTTATGCGTCAACCTGGGATTACAACTTTTAATTTTTAACTTATTTATAAATTATATTTTTATTAAAAAATTCGTACTTTGGGACAAACGTCGAAACCTATTTATACCACTCAAAACTAGAAGTTTACTTCCGAAATATGTACATACATATGTATATATTCTTTTAATGCTCATAAGAGCCAAGAGAACCGAACCGGAAACATATTAAAGTCTGCAAGTAGTTCCAAAGTTACTTTAGTAGTTGAATGAGGGTGCTGGAGAGAGCACTCTGGGGGTAGCAAAAGTAAATTTCAAGTCTCAGCAGTTTTTTGAGCAGTTCATGTGGTCGGAAGAATGTGCTCAGTGGAAGATGTCCCAGTCCAACATAAATCAGGCAAAGTATTTATATTGTATATGATGCCAACTAATCGAAGTGGCGGCCTGCCAATAATTTGCCAATCGATTACCAATGCCGTTGACAGTTTGCGCATACAACAGTAATTAATGTCTTTTAGGGCTTGTGGGCCCAACGACCTAGCTAACCGAACTAGTTATAGCCCACAATCAATATGAAGTGAAATTGCTTATGCAGCGATTGCCCACAGTTTGCATTAGCGACAAATTATATTTGGGTAAGATGCCAATTATGGCTGTTAGATTTAACTAAACTAAAAGTAAAGTCAACATTTTTTATACTCATTCACGAGAACGAAATGAGTATATTGGTTTTGTGCAATGTCCGTCTTGCTGTCCATCCATCCGCCTATCCTTCTGTCCGTATGAATAGAAACTATTTCGCCGCTATTGAAGCTAGATACTTTAAATCGGGAACATGTACCTTTGAATTATGAAGTGACAAGGTTTTCCGGACCCACCCACGAACATCGTGCAAATCGAAAAATTCCATTTTAGGTATCTCAAAAGCCATTATAGTTGTACTGCTAAAAATTTTGGAGTCATTAATATATACCCGGCTGACAGCCAAAAATCAATCAAATATGGGGAATATATCTACGCCCCTTATTATTTTCTACAGTTTTACAGCTAGAAACTCAAACTTTTGGGGACTTATCAAATCAGGGCCATGAATGAGTATTTTGCAGTCGGTAACGTCCGACTGCAACATTCTTGTTCTTCCTACATTTTATTGATTTATATTTCATAAAAACAAAAGAGACAAAACTTATGTAACACTAATTTTCACATATTTTCACAATGATTTTGAAGCTGCTGCGATAAAAAAGATTTATTACGCAGTTTTTCCGACCATTTACACAACTTTGGTCCTTTTTTGGGGTGGCCCGATTAAAGGAAACAGCTGCAATAAATTCAACTTTCAGCACAATCGATTGTCCTTAACTGTGGCGACTCTATAAAAGGCCAAATTAAGTATTTCATATATGTATGTGTATCTATAATATATTATATCTTTAAAACAATGTGAGCTCGCTTCAACGGTTGTCAGTGTGGTTAATATATGTGGCACATTTCGGAATATATTGAGCATTATTCAATAATTCGATAACAGCTGCAGAGCTAATTCAGTCGAGCTGAATGACAACGTGGATTAGCATTTCAGTCAGACGTAATTCCTCTTTGGCTTGGCCAGCAATAATAATAATAATAATTGATAAATTTCAATTTGAAATGCATTCGACCGTCCATGGAATCAACTGGCTAACCAGATGCTGTTAATTGAGTCTGTTTCACATTTAAATCATGTTTAATTTCGTTAAGACCATTGATTAGCACATACTAAAATGTAAGTTTGAATTAAATTTCGCCCAATTAGCGGTAATTACAATTACTGTAAATTGTTAGCGATTCATTGAACTGATCTAATTGGATACCCGTGTGAGTAGCGATTGCAACCTAGTATGTTAGTTCCTCGGATATTTATTATTCGAGTGGAATCCTGGTGAGCTCTTCAACTTTATTGCACATATACTATGTGTTATGTACTCATTGCTCGTGGAAGTTTTTCTAATTGGTTTTAATATACTTGTAACTCGTATCGTGCAGCTCCACGAGCTACCATCGTATAATTAAAAAACTTTACATGAATCATAACACACGCTCATTTAATTTTAATTTAAAAACTTTTGCTTAACCCAATCAGCGCGTGTGCACAGTCAACAACAGGATACTCTGGCAGGACCCACAATAGTGAAGGGCAGGGAGAATGAATACAAAGTTGAGTTTCAATATGGTCGATAGTTCGCTTTCGCTTTTCATTGTTTTTTATTTGAAATTGTCTATTAATTTTATTGTCATTGTCATTGTGATTGTGATTGTGATTGTGATTGTGATTGTGATTGTGATTGTGATTGTGATTGTGATTGTGATTGTGATTGTCATTGTCATTGTCATTGTCATTGTCATTGTCATTGTCATTGTCATTGTCATTGTCATTGTCATTGTCATTGTCATTGTCATTGTCATTGTCATTGTCATTGTCATTGTCATTGTCATTGTCATTGTCATTGTCATTGTCATTGTCATTGTCATTGTCATTGTCATTGTCATTGTCATTGTCATTGTCATTGTCATTGTCATTGTCATTGTCATTGTCATTGTCATTGTCATTGTCATTGTCATTGTCATTGTCATTGTCATTGTCATTGTCATTGTCATTGTCATTGTCATTGTCATTGTCATTGTCATTGTCATTGTCATTGTCATTGTCATTGTCATTGTCATTGTCATTGTCATTGTCATTGTCATTGTCATTGTCATTGTCATTGTCATTGTCATTGTCATTGTCATTGTCATTGTCATTGTCATTGTCATTGTCATTGTCATTGTCATTGTCATTGTCATTGTCATTGTCATTGTCATTGTCATTGTCATTGTCATTGTCATTGTCATTGTCATTGTCATTGTCATTGTCATTGTCATTGTCATTGTCATTGTCATTGTCATTGTCATTGTCATTGTCATTGTCATTGTCATTGTCATTGTCATTGTCATTGTCATTGTCATTGTCATTGTCATTGTCATTGTCATTGTCATTGTCATTGTCATTGTCATTGTCATTGTCATTGTCATTGTCATTGTCATTGTCATTGTCATTGTCATTGTCATTGTCATTGTCATTGTCATTGTCATTGTCATTGTCATTGTCATTGTCATTGTCATTGTCATTGTCATTGTCATTGTCATTGTCATTGTCATTGTCATTGTCATTGTCATTGTCATTGTCATTGTCATTGTCATTGTCATTGTCATTGTCATTGTCATTGTCATTGTCATTGTCATTGTCATTGTCATTGTCATTGTCATTGTCATTGTCATTGTCATTGTCATTGTCATTGTCATTGTCATTGTCATTGTCATTGTCATTGTCATTGTCATTGTCATTGTCATTGTCATTGTCATTGTCATTGTCATTGTCATTGTCATTGTCATTGTCATTGTCATTGTCATTGTCATTGTCATTGTCATTGTCATTGTCATTGTCATTGTCATTGTCATTGTCATTGTCATTGTCATTGTCATTGTCATTGTCATTGTCATTGTCATTGTCATTGTCATTGTCATGGTCATTGTCATTGTCATTGTCATTGTCATTGTCATTGTCATTGTCATTGTCATTGTCATGGTCATTGTCATTGTCATTGTCATTGTCATTGTCATTGTCATTGTCATTGTCATTGTCATTGTCATTGTCATTGTCATTGTCATTGTCATTGTCATTGTCATTGTCATGGTCATGGTCATTGTCATTGTCATTGTCATTGTCATTGTCATTGTCATTGTCATTGTCATTGTCATTGTCATTGTCATTGTCATTGTCATTGTCATTGTCATTGTCATTGTCATTGTCATTGTCATTGTCATTGTCATTGTCATTGTCATTGTCAAAATTAATTTAAACAATAAATAGTTTGGTTTCCACAGCATGGTGTTTAACCATTTAAAATAGATAGCCTTCTGTGATTGTAACTCAAGAGACTAAGAGTAAGCCGTGGCGGATGAGAAACTGAGAAACAGCTTTACATGACAACAGTTTTACTTGGCGCCGCACAACAGACACTTGCCTTGCATCCTCAAACGCATCCTTTGTCCTTCATGGCGCATTGTTGCCTTGCTGCAATTGCCGTTGCCGCTGCCATTGTTGTTGCTGTTGTTGTTGTTGCTTTTGCTTCGTTTACATTTCCGTAGATGTCGCCATTTATTTTATGCACTTGTCGCCGTTTGCCGACGGCAGCTGCATTAGCTTTAAGCTGCTTAAACTGTCGTCCAGTGGGTTGTTTGTCCGAAGTGTTCAGGCAAACGCTTAAACCCTTCGCTTCGCTTGCTTGACTAACTGCCTGTTTGGCTATTTGGCTGCTAAATCAAATTGCAGCTGCTGACGGCCACCCAACAAAGCAATTGCCGCCGGCTGTGCTCACTCAGCAGCAACAGCAGCAGCAGCAGCAGACAGCTGAACGGGCACAAAGCATACTTTCAGCAACTGCAGACAACAAAGACTACTCAAACAACAACAAAAGCAAAAACAACAGCAACAAAAACAACGCCAGTTACATCAACAGCAGCATCAACAACTAAGTGAAAGCAAGTTTCACTGCAACTGGAGCTACAGCAATTGATTTGATGACTTTTTGGCACTTTAGTTCTTTCAGGATTGTAAATTGGAAAGGACAAATACTTTGATTGGGAATACGATGACTCACGATAAAATCTTGTCGACTTTTCATAAGCTTCTTCAGTTGCTGTTCTACATTGGCTCTAAAGTTTTACAGCTAGTAAAACAGAGCTTAGCCTGAGCTCACAGCTCACAGAGTATTTGATAGTCGAACCCAAACTTAGCTATTGGCTTTTATTGTTGTTGTTGCTGTGACATAGACTCAAATGAAATACTCGAAATTTTTCGTCAAGGTCTTCCCGGAAAAAATTATTCTGCCTGCCCCAAAATAAATTCGATAGGGTTAAAATTCATGTTGTAACTAAATTAAAAATTTGTGCAAACATTATGGCACAAAATGAAAAGAATTTCGAAAAATAATTGCATAACTAGTTAGTTTATCAAAAATAAAAACAGAATAAACAACAACCAAACAAAAAATCTACTAGCGGCTGCCACAATAACCACAACAAACCACAATTTGCCCCACCCATACAACACGCTTAGCTGCTGACCCGAAAGTTTTCCTACAAAAAATGCGTACATAATATGCCATCAAAAAACAAGTGGGAGCGCTCGAGACTGCTCGACTACGTGATCCCCTGAACCCTCTCCGGGACGTGGTATCTGAAATCTGAAAATTACAAAAACTTTGAATTCATTAAATGGATCTACACAGTAAGTCTGAAAACTCTAGCTCTAATAGTACTCAGATTACGCTTAAAACACGAAGTAAAAATGTCGATTATTATCGATATTCAAGCAACGGGTTGAATTATCGAAAAAATATGATAAATTCGTACTACGTATGGTATACACAACATATACATGTCTCTAGACTGACTGACCGACGGACAGGGCTAATCGAGTCGACGGGCTGAGAATATATAGAATATATACTTGATCAAGAATGCCTGCTTCTGCCTGTTACATTTTCACAAGAGCAACTTACCCATATTTCCCATTTTCAATGGGCTCTGGGTATAAAAACATAAAATGCCGCCGACAAAAAAAGGGAACAACAATAGAATACACAACAATGGTTTTTGTAGCTCTTATAGCTTGCTACCTTACATTAATCAAGGTATGTTTATTTATACATCATTTTTTTTCTCGTTTCAATTTTTTATGTGGTTAAATATGCATATTTTTAGTAGCTTAAACTCTTTGGCAACGCATATTGGGACAATTTTTAAAATGTATTTAAAATAAATGCAATATATGTAATAATATTTATTAATGATATTATAATATATATTTTGTAATTTAATATAATATTATATATATTTTATTGACTTCATTATCTATATATTTTATTTAGTATGATTAAGTATTTTTTAATTTTATGTATTAATTAAATTTAATTTATTGTATATATTTCTTATTTTACAATGGCTTTGTTAAAATATCCGTCTTCCTGCCTGGTGAACGCATCGATCTCAGAACCTATAAGGGCTAGTGACTTGGCGCAGATAGAGTTTGTTTTAAATATCAATTACTATTTTGGCTTTAGTTTTATCGATTTAAAACCTTATCAAAAATCGGTTATAAAATTATATCTTGTTTATCTTAAGAGCTAGAGTCTCCATGTTTAGCATTTAGACTCTTTTTTTTAATACAGTTTTGATGTTTTATTTTTTATTTTCAAATATTAGAGGCTTTTTGCTTGCTAATATACACATATGAATATCATTATTACATTCCGAAATTTGAATTCAGAAAGAAGCTTCATTCAACAACTTAGTTCTCATAATGTAGCCCAAATTGCAGTCCAAGCGCAGTCGCTGCGTCAACTGCGGAGTTAGCAGAGCACATGCCTATGCGTGCGTGCGAACGAGTGTGTGTGTGTGTGTAGTCGTGTAGTCTCGTAGTCGAGCAGTCTCTATTAGAGCACTCTTACTTGTTTTATTTGACTTATTTTATATATAAATTGAAATTAAATATATATTTTATATAGACTTTATTTATTTTATTTATTTGATATATTTATATATGTATTTATATATTTTATTTAAGTGATATACATTTCATTTTCTATTTAAAGCATTCGTTTATTTAAAATATATTTTATTTATTTATATGTTATGTGCTATAAATATATTTGTATTTATTTAATTCCATCACCATTTATTTGCCTTTAGTTAATAATTAATATAATACAAATATAAAGAAAAAATCTATTGATAGAAACAGCAGCAAAATGAGTTTTCTCTGATAAAACAATCAATTGTATTAAATTCAATTCAATAAAAGTGACCAGGATAAAAGTAAATTTGCATAAGCAAGTCGAGAATTTTTTTTAGTTTTTAATTCAGTAATTTTTTATTGGCATGTTAAATGTGAATCCAAACATGAAGTTGAGCTTGGTCTCATACGAATGATGCGTGACTATGCCCTAGCTCAAACGTTAGCTGAAAGAGGGAGATATATGGAAATAGAGCCGAGTTCTTTTTGAAGTAAATGGGAACTAGAATACTCCCAGTTCATATGAAATTCAAATAGAAGCCGAGAGGCAGCTTAGATTAGAACACTGTTACTCTATGCAAATCGAATTGAAGCAAGTCGAGTGAAATATGACCAAATATATATTATATCATATTTATTATATATTTAAATTATAAAAACTAATTAAATTTTATGATAGAATTATATATACAATAGCTACAAAATGCATGTGTAAAAATGTCTATATATATTTATATATGCATATGATATTTATACATACATTTAAGTTAGCTACATTTAAATTAAGTCAATAAAATATTAAATATCAAGTCATTTTATATATACATTTCATAGTTATAATAAGTAAAGAACAAAATACTAGAAAAAATACACAAGTAAATGTGTTTTTTTTACTTTTAAAGTTTGGTTTGATGTCAAAACTCTATCTATCTATCATATCAGAGTTAAGGCCAAGCTCTAATTTTAATATTCTTAATATTCTTAACTTTGATAATCTTAATACTGTAATATTCTTAAACAAATGAACATTTCAATCTGCATTTCTGAATACGACCATTGATTGACAGCGAGTCTCCTTTATCCATTTGCCGCTCATCTCATCTCATCTAGTAGCAGTTAAAGTGCTTTGGTCTGCGGTGCTTTAATGGCGGCTTCTCCAGCCACTTCAGCTGGCTACCATGGCCGCTGTTACACTCGCTTTCAATGAGTAGCATTTGGAAGAAAAACATTATTTGAATATGGTCAAACAGTGGCAGGAGCCTGTTGCGCGTATTTTCCAATGGCCAGAGCAGAGCTCTGTGGCTCGCACCACGGCCATGGCCAAGTGGGGCAAAGCAATTTGCTATGGTTTTTATATTCGCACTCTCTCTCTCTGTCTCTTTCTCTCTTTATATTTGTGTTGTTCTGTTTTGACAAACGACTCTGGCCACAATTTGTTTTTTTGTTTTGTTTGTCTCTTATTTTTTGTTTCTTTTTGTTTTTTTTTTTTTTTTGTGAAATGCTTTCCACATTGCGCTTTTTTGTCGCCTTGTCAACTGCAACTTTTGTTGACAATTTGGCCAGCCAGGTGTCGCAGTTGGCGTTTTCCGTTGCCCGTTGCCCGTTGGTCACAGAATGGCCAAAAATTTAATAAACTTTGCGCTTAAGTAAAAGCCCAGACCGAGCCTTGGCCGACCCCACCGTTCACTTGCCAATAATTGAGTTTTGATGGACCTCGTCATTCGAGCCGGCTGCCTTCTGACGGCGACATCGTTCCTCATGCAAATTGGTAGCGTCCATATCGATGCCACCACCACCATCACCACCACCACCAGCAACAACAACAACAACAGTTTGAGGCCCAGCCTAAGCGCTGACCATTACATTGATCATACGCCCCGTGCGCCTTTTGGCCTTCATCGCGCGTTATTGGCCACAGCCACAGGCAAAGCCGTCATCAAACGTAATGTTAGCCCCAAAACCCTTTGTGCCTATTGTGAATAGCCAAAAAAAAAAAAGAGTGAAATTCTCTACTTTAAATGAGTGTAATTCCCACAGCCCAGGCAAGGCACCAACCACTCTTGATTCGCTGCTCTTTTGTGGTTTTGAGCTGAAGTTTATCCTTTTCCTAAGCACTTGGCCGCAAAACTCAAGTAGGTGAGAGCACTCAATGCCTCTGGTGTTGAGCCATCCATTTATATCAACTGCAACTAAGCCTCCAATCAAGGCCACGTGAGTATTCAAGGCACGCAAGGCAAACACACAAAAACACAACGACGACGACAGCCACAACTAGTTTGCCTCACTTCCGACTGCGGCTGACTTTCGACGCTTTTCGCGGTCAAATTGAATAGGCAAACTTAAAGCCACGGAGATATGCTTCATTGTGTGTGTGTGTGTGTGTGTGTGTGTGTGCATAGTGGATATAGAATAAACAAGCGTAAAACAGCTTCGTTTGACCGTTAGACTCAGCTCGAATTAAGTTATCGATTGGAAGCAATTAATCAAGGTTAATTCAAACTCCAATGCTTGAGCAGAGCACCTCAGCCACAAGCGACTGCCTTGAGCAATAAACAGTTCGTTCGTGTATCCTGGTCATGTCCTCGCCGTATCCTCTTGGAGAGTAGAAGCTCACTACACCCAACTCCAGGCGAAGAAGCGTGAGAGCTTGTAAGCGAGTGTGAACGTATATCCAGCTCCAATTGTGCCTCAGCAACTGAGGAGACTGAAATGGAGTGGAGTGAAGGGAAGTGGAGTGAGGCTGAGTGGAGTGGGATGAATCACACTCCCAGTTCGTACTGCCCGCTGGCAATTACGAATCGTAAATGGAACAGTTAAGAGCAAGGTTATATTTAGATTATTCATAAACCGTTTGCTCCGACTCGAAGACCTCCCGGCGATATCCGCAGACATCGTGACAAATGCTCTTTCCGCCAGGACACGTACGCTCCTGCCACGACAGCGACAGATACTAAGGACTCGCGCAATAATCGATGAATCTCCATCATCGATGTGATGAAGGCCGCTCTTTAACACCGTCACCCTTACCCTTACCCACCTCTCTCCCACTCTCCCCCACTCTCCCTCTCTGTCTGTTCCTCCTCCCTCACACCACTCACTGGATAAATGGCTGGCCATAAAATCTTATGAAAACTTTTCATCTTTCGCGCTGTCGTCTGCGAGTCCGCTGCACTGGCTCAGTGTCTTCTGTCTTCTAGCCGCTTTTACATTTGTGCCATATTGTTAATTATTTTTTATCTCTCTCCCTCCCCAACGACAGCCAGCCAGCCAGCCAGCCAGCCAGCCAGCTAGACACTTAGACATGGAGCTCACTGTAATTTGATTGTTCCCAGCTTTGTTGTCGTTAGCTTCTGCTGTTTATGACACTGCGACGTGCTCTTCATCTGCGCGATCCTCTTACACACACAGGCACAGGCACAGCTGGTAGCACTTGATGGCCTGCTCAACTCCTCCTCTGCTCTCCTTTCCATGCATACCATGAACAGCGCTCGATTATAAGCAAATGCTCGAATAATGCGTCCAATTCCTTGGTTCTCTCTTGGTTCCAGGCGGAATGCCCGCAAATACAATTGTAATCATTTATGGCTGAATAGTTTCACCTAATTGCACTCAAACGCATTCCGTTTACTCAATTGTTGGTGGCTATTGCGTTAACTAGGCAACGATTCCTTGTGGCAGATTCAAGTGGATGCGAAAAAGTTTGCAGATTCCGATTTGGGCAGCCTTAAGCTGGCTTGGACTGCATCACTGTGTGTCCAGCTGCAACGGAGACTGCAAGGGCAGCACTGCAATGCTCTGGCAATTTGGAATGTCAGCAATGTCGTCCGCATCCAGAGCGTTAACAGACTAGCAGGGAATGTGCCTGGGGCCATGGCAGGAAGAGTTGTTTCTCTGGGGCTGCTGTGGCTCGGACTGAAGCACTTTTGCAACACTTGACAAATGGGCGGCGTGGGACAAGTGGAACAAGTGGGACAAGTGGTCGCCCTTCGTTCCACTCGAGTGAGTTTCACGGGTGCTTTGACCCTCTGCTCCAGCTGTTAATTGTTATCGCAGTGACCGTAGCGACAATAATCCACGACGTTATGCGGTGTCATCGCACCACCCGGTGGGTGTCACAGCGTGTCATTGAACGTGGCTTGAGATTCCATTGACTTCTGTTTGGGCCCAAGTGACTTTGACCGCATATTCAATGCGATTGCAGGCCAAATTGAAGATGGCAGATGGAGTCGGATGGGGGCTCAAAACCGTTTAAGACTTGGCCACGCTGAAATCAATTTGAGTCAACAAACAAATAGGCAGTCAGGCGTGAGTGTGTGTATGTTTGTGTGTGTGTGTGTGTGTGTGTGTGTGTGGGCTTGTGTTTGCAAAGCGGAAATTGAATTTATATTCAAAGTTTAGTTATAGCTAAAGCCGGTGGCTGGACTTTCGCGCCGGATAAAGCGAGCCAGGCGATGCAATTGCATTTGGCTGCCGGCATCTGTGGCCTCTGTCCACGGTCCTCGGTCACAAATGTCCGAGAGTAAATAAAATAAAGAGCAACCGTTAGTCCGGGCCTGTCCGGGCTATCCGGGCTGTCCGGCCCGTCCGGCCTCACGGCTGATTGGAAAAAATTGCACGGCAAAGCGTAAATAAATACTCGCGTGTGCAAATATGCAGTTAGTCGATACAAACGATGTGAAATGAATTTACAGTTGAGATGCTGTGAAAACATATACAAACAAATACCTCTAGCTGTAAAAACAACAACAAGAAAAGCCCATATCTCATGTCTGCCAGCCGTCGTAGGCAGCCTACAATTCGTTGAGTCCAGTAAGCCGTACTTAAAATATATATTTAATCCCAGCTCTATTGGAAAAGCGAGTGGCAAAGGCGGCTCCAAGTTGTTCAAATAAACTGTTATATATAGATTGCAGAGCACTTTCCACTTTCAACTGTAGCCAATTCACATTATTTAGTCAGAGCATAGCCAAAAAATCCATTAGATTTTAGCTTATATTTTGTAATCCGCCGGCAAATCAGCCGAAAAATCAGTGTCAAATAGTTCCGGCTGCAACTGGCAACGATAACGTTTCATTATTCATAGCATCATCGGACGGTTTGGCATCTGAGCGCGCAAATTGGCCGAACGTCAATTGCGGAAGCACGATATTAAAACAGGAGAACGTGCGCCAAGAGGGAGTGATCGACTAGCAAATACCCGGTACTTTGCGAAGCTATTTAGCAGATGCAGGGCCTTATCTCATTTTCAGTGCGTTATTATGAGTGTCTAGGTATGTAAATATCTTAAGTCCTAGACTCTTCTATTAAAATACGTTTTTTGTGATTCCTGGTGAAAGTATACAGAATCATTCGATGCTGGCTGAGCGCCTGTAACTAACTATATTTAAGCACCAGAGCCAAGCGAATAGTCGTGCCAGTCTGGCTTTATAATAAAGTCCTCTCAGGGACTCTTTGGCATTTTTTCACACCAACGTTATTCAAATCTTGCTGAACAAAGTGCTACGAAGATGTAGCTGCAGCTGGCGAAAGATCTTTCCTGGGGATCTGTCCTATGGATCTATCCTAAGGATCTATCCCAAGGATTTACCCTAGCGATCTAACATAGAAATCCGTCTTTGGGATCTCAGACATATATTCTAGGAATTTATCACAGGCATCTTTTCTAACAATCTAGCTTAGAAATCTATCCTTGGGATCTATCCTAGGGATCTATCCCAGGTATTTATTCTAGGGATCTATCCAAAGAATCTATCCCTGGGGTCTATTCTAGAAATCTATTTTAGGAATCTATTCAAGGAGGCAGCTAAACTCAAGAACGAAGAAGAACTCAATGGGCGACAAAGCTTCCGAGATGATGGCAATAAGAGTAGACAAAGAGTGCAATGATCTAATAAACTTGAAATATTTTTTAATAAAATAACATACGTGTTCTGTCATAGTAAGCCGCTAAATATCCAATTTGCAACTTGTGTGCGACGAATCACCAGCGCAACTACTCGCTTTTAGTTTAAATTTACCGATGACTTTGCTCTTGATTTGCTCAGCTACAGGAAGCGAGCACAGGGTGGACGAACAAAGGGAATTACTTATAACTATATAGTATTGTACATTTAGGTGATTTAGCAAAAAGGAATAAGTAAATCTATTTTTGAGACTGAAATGTTGAGATAGGACAGACTCATTAGTTGAGCTAAATGAGAGAAGGAGGCTAAAAAATGAAGTTGAAAAAAAAAACCATATATACATATGCAGCCATAAGGTATGCAGCTATATTTTCCGTCATATATATATGCTACATATTTATAATATAAATGAAGTTATATATAGAAAATAGAGTTGCATACTTTATGTGCTCAATATATCCTTTTTAAGTAGCTTCCATAAATTACAGGGCATATTAATTTTACAAGGGCAATTAAAAATAGCTAATGAGATTCGCCACCGCACAAATGATTTGAACAATTTAAAATGAGAATATGTACAGTTGGGAATATTTTAATTGTTTCGTAACAAATTGAAATTGCAAATTTGTTGAGCTTCATATTCAAACGCCAGTTAAGTATTTAGTGTATATGTATGTATATGTGTATATGTATATGTATAGATTGACTTTTGCCAACCTGAAGTATTCTGATTGATAAATTTTATAGTTTAGACTAACTGTCTATCTATTTGCTTATATATGACAATCAAAAACAAGTGAAAAGCCTTTTCAAATCAACAAATTCCAGAAATAAATTACGAACTTTGGAATTAATTTTCCCTCATTTGCAACGGGAAAGTGAAACCTAATTTATTACATATTTCCACTAACATATTTCTGAGAAAGCATATTTTTAGACTCGTTCACGAAGTGCATAGGGCTTATTGGTTTTGCCCATGCACTTGCCCGTCTATCTATCTATCCGTCCGTTTGTCCTTGCGTCCGTCCGTATGTCTATCCGTCCGTTTGTCAGTTTTTGCGTTTGTCCGTCCATCCATCTATCAGTCTGTCAGTTTCTCCTTCCGTTCGGTGGTCAGTTTGCTCTTCCGTCTATCCGTCTGTTCCACCGTTTTTTCATTCATCAGTCCGTATGTTTCTGCGTACTTCCGTCCATTTGTCCATCCGCCCATCTGTCCGTACGTATAAGCCAAACTAGATATTTTGAATAAATGCTATACTCGTTGGCATCATCTTCTTTTAGAGCGCTCATACTTTGTGCATATGTGTTTGTATATGAACGTGACATAACGGAAACTAGTATGTCTAGTATAACTTAAATGTTAATCCTTAAAGGCTTTAAAATCTCGTATATATACTCATGTGTGGGCAACTTGAAATATATAGTAACTACAAGTGTTTCAATCGTGGGAAATCGAGTTAAGTTATTTCTGCTTCAGTTATAGAGATAAAAATTAAAGAATTAAAGACTTATTACTGTTAGACTTTTTCCTCTCTTCCTTTCCCTCTCTATTGATTTGCATGCTTTAGCCGTAGTTATAAACTAATTACAAGTTATAATAATATAACATAATACAAGCTATAATTTATAACAATCTATGTTTTATAGTTAAATCTCATTTTTCTAATGCAAATGAAATAAATAAAATGATTTAACTGTCTTCGAGCCAAGTAGAGCAATTTTACTTTGTTTTTCGCTGCATCGAGTTGAGCTTTTAAGTCAAAGCAACGTCAACTGAATTACGTATGTGAGTCCTGAGACTTGGCACGTTTTCAAATCCTTTATCTGCAGCCCTTTAGCCCAAAGTGGCGTCACGTGCAGAACATCATTAACTTTGATTCGCTGACTACATTTGTGAGGATGAATAGAAATCGAAATAGGTATAGAAATAGAAATAGAAATAGTTTGAGATGGGCATCGGATTCATCGACAACGTGTGCGTGATGTTGACCTATCGCTCATTAGCATTAGCATTGGCCAGCTAAATGGATCGACATTTGCGGCACGTGTTGCGCCTGCTATTGATATTGTTCAGTTATTAAGTATATATATATATATATATATATATAGTATCTAATATGAGTAGTTTTTGCTAAGCGCTTTGCCGACCAATTTTTAATTAAAAACTGAGGCAGCACGCAGACGCCTACGCACCTGGTGGGACTTGAGCTGGCTTCGGCTGTCTGCCACTTAACGTTGGCTGTCTTGAAAAATCATGGCAGGAAATCAAAAATACACACAGCTGACGCCATAAATGAGATAACAAGTTTGTAATTTCGGCATAATTGCCCCCGCCCGAGAGGGCAAGGATGTGGGGCAGCTGTAGGTTAACTCGGGCCAACACTTGACTCCCGATGTACATTTGATACCGCTTAAGCTTAGGCATGCTCTATGCTGCTGCTGCTGCTGCTGCTGACGCAGTTGTTACTCGTTTTTATTAAAATCAAACTGGCATATTTTTTTTATATATTTCTGGGTGTGCAGCTAAACTTTGGTAAAGCTCCCGCCTCGGCTACGCTGGCGGCCCCACACACGTGCTGCCAAATGCCAGATGCTCCACATGCCAAAAGCAAATGACAGCCACAATTTCCCTTCCCTTTACACCACCCCCTCCTCCCCCCTGAGACCCAGGGGCAAAGGACCGACTCTTGCCGCTCATCTAATTAAGTTCGCATGAAATTTATAACCGGCATTCGTTTGGCCTGCTGCGTCGAGTGACAGCCTAGTCTAGTCCGTATGGGCGGCTTGGGATCAGGATTGGGATTGGCAGTGGGATTGAGATTGGGATTGAAGCTTTGGGCCAGATATAGGTGAGCATTTTTCTGCTTCGATGCTTCAATTCATGGCTTGCAACAATTACCTGGCCATGAAAGATTTTTAGTTAACAGGGCTTCGCCTTTGAAGTTTGCCATTCTATTGCAACAAAACATTTTCGCAAAAGTTGATTTTTCTTTTCTAACTTTCTTCATATAAATATGAGTTTGAGCTTGCTTGGCCTCGGCTTTTGTTGATGCCTCCGATGCCGCTGCCTCCAAGAGCCTTAACGAGAACTTATACTTTAATCATTGAAGCAGAAAAAGTTTCTGCAGAACCAGAGCACAGATTTGTGGAGATTTACTTGTGCGAATACAAGTTATAAATGCAATTACATTAATAATTACTTTTTTTCACTAAGCTCGAATTTTTCATAATCCTAGTCAAGCTGGTTATACCCTGACACTAAGTGGAAAATGGAAAAGTCATGTTGAAAACTTCGACCATTTAGAGCATTTTGATTCTGGGTCGGATTCTTGGTCGGAATCAAAAGCCGTTACTAATTAGCCTTTTTCGTTGTTCCGTGTGTCTTTAAAGTTTGGGTATTCTAGATCAGAATCAATGGTGTTTTCGTCCTCCCATCCCTTTTTAAGTATGGAAATTCTTGGTAAAAATCATTAGCCTTTCTGTCCATACGTCCTTACGATATACAAATTTGTTGTCGGAATCAAAAGCCTCAGCTCACTCGCCTTTTTTGTCCTTGCATCCGACCTTGAAGTTGGGATTTTCTTGATCAGAATCAAAGCCGAAAATATCACGTTTTGTTTGGCTATTCGTCCTTCCTTAAAATATAGAAAATTTTGATCAAAGTCAATAGCCATTTTCTTTATTCTCTCTGTCGTTAATTTATTAAAATTATTGATAAAAATCAAAGAATATGATGAGCCTCTAATCTTTACTAAATTTATGGTTTTCTTCGTTCTTTCATCCTTTCTCAATTTATAGAAATTATTGATCAGAACCAAAAGACTTTTTTTTGTGCTTCCATCCGTCTTTCAAGCTGAAATATTCCTGATCAGAATCAAAACCGAAATCAATTAGCCCTTATATAAATATATAAATTATTAATATTTATATATATATTTATATATATATATAAATTCTTGATCAGAATCAATGGGAACATCTCACTTGTTGTTGTCCGTCCGCTCTTAAAGTATACAAATATTTAGTCAAAATCAATATTTTCATCTCCCTAGTCTTCATCATCCTTCTGTCCGTGCTTTAATGTGGAATGTTCCTAATTTGAATCAGAGTAAAAAAAAATAATAATAATATTATTAATAAGCGTTTTCCATCCTTCCGTCCGTCCTGTTTTTGTCCTTTTAACCTGCTTTAAGTGTAGATATTTTTAATCTGACAAAAAAGAACATCTAGCTTAGCTTTTTATGTTTTTCGTCCATCGGAAGAATTTTACACATAACTCCAACAATACCTCACGCAAGCCAACTAAACACATACTTATATTAAATTCTTCCCATTGTCCGCCTTGTAAGCATGTATGTCCATATACAGTACTGTAGTATACAGGGTGATTTTAATTTTTTTTTTTGAGGGTATCTTTTAGTCGTACACACTTGCCTCAGGCACTTTTACCTGCTAGTCAAAGTAGAAACTCGTGCTTTGGCTTATAAACACATTTTAGAGGTAGTAAAAATGTACTGGGGAAAATTGCATTCAGGAAAAACAGAAATTATTTAATAATCCTATTAAAATGGATTTAGTATGTAAAGGCAAAGCACTCACTCGTCCATTTGTGTATGTGTGTGGGTGTGTGTGTGTGTGTGGGAGTGTGGGAGTGGCACCTAAGGCGATTTCTAATGAAGCGCATTTAGCTAGAGCAGAGCCTTAACTCACTTATTGGGAATTTATTCAACATAAGAAAAGTGTTGGATTTAGATATGAATTATAAAGCAACATTTGCTAATTCACGTTGACTAAACAACTAATAGACACACATCAGTGAAGTGGCTGACGTCAAGATAGATTTGTTCAGCTTGCACTAAATGCTTTAATGTATTTGGTTAGGCTTTGCTAATCCAATTCATAAAGGTATCAAGCGTCTCGTCTTGTCTCGTCTCGTCTCGCTAGCTCGGGGCAATGGCTGCTGCAACTCAATTCGATTCAATCCAATTCAATTCAATTAAAAACCTAATGAAACGAAAGCTCAACTGATTTGCTGATGGTTAAGCAAACAAAGCAATAAACATTCCGTCAGCCAGATTTTCTTGTCTTTGCTCTCTGACCATTTTTTTGCTCAGCACTCGTTCGACGAACGATTTGGGGTATATTAGTTGAAGCTGTGTATCCTTTTAAATAGAAATCCATATGCAATTGAGAGTATGTTTATTTGTAAAAAGAAAAGAAATTGAGCATAGGCCTCAAAATATTAAAGGAAATCAAAAATGAACACACATATATCTAAACATGAGAAAGTAAACTTCATCTTCCACATAAATCAAGCAGAACATCAACAGCATTTGTAGCTGATCTATTTACTATTTTTTTAGTAAACTCCACTGCACTTGAGCGCGTATCATGCAGTCGTTAATGCCTGTGACTGTCTCGCTCTCAGTTATTTTATTTGGCTGCCTCAATTATTTGCTGTTGTTCGTTGCCCACTCCGTCCGGCTGTTGGCTGTGGGCCGTTGGCTGATTCGGACCTCGGAATGCTGGCGCTGGCTTTAGTCCGGGCGCAGCGTATATTGCCACAAAATATTTATTAAATTGTAAACATAATGAATAGGAGAGTTCTTTGTGCACTCTGTACACGAAATCAAAGCAAATATTCCCCCGGGCTCTGGCAACGGATGGCGGCCAACGGACAGCGGAGCCAGGTATATTAAAAATGTATTGACATGTCGGCCATTTGGCCGCGGGGCCAACAGCTCAAATGTTTCACCTAGCCGATGCGAACGAATTAATTAAGTGCGTAATCCCCTTTGACCAAATAGTGTACAAGTCATTTAATGGCATTTCACAATTTTTGAAATATATTTCAGCTCTTTTATTGCCAGCCTGAAGGTGCGAATCGTCGAAGTTGCTTTTGCTGTTGCCGTTGCCGTTGCCGTTGCCGTTGCCGTTGCCGTTGCCTTTGCTGTCGGGTCACCTTTAAGGCTCAGCCAGGCAGGCTTTAATGCCATCGATTTTTCAGACATCCAATTATTTAGCGTTCAACTGGCCGCGTCAGCAGCAAGTGGACATCTCAGCTTTATCTCCATTTATTTGCCCTATTCTCGCCCTGCCCACTTGCCCAATATTTTGACCTGAAATTGAGCAGAATCAGCCTTTGCACGCCCACGATGAAATGAGCACCAAATTGTGGCACTTATCGCAATCAAAAGACGCTCAGATAGCTGCCCAAATGACATACGCATGGCATGCCCTGTGCTGTGGCTCTGTGCTCTCAGCTCAGTCCAATAGTGGTTGACTGTGTGTATACGCAACGCATGCACAATTAAGTGGCAAAGAATTTCCATTTGAGCTTTAACTGGAGTGCAGACCACAAACTAACTCAACTGAACGCAATTAAAACAGAGAGAAAAAGAGAGGGAGAGAAAAAATCGACAGCTATGCAATAGAATTCAATTAGTAGCGGCAACAAAATGGCAAAACTCTACTCAAAGCACAAGCGAAAGCGGCTTGAGCTCAAAATATATTTGCCATGCCAACATCTTTTGTATTTTTGCAGCCAGGCAGCTGCATTGCTTTATATATATCTATATATATACAATATTTTTATATATATATAAAACATATGCTCACTTTAACCTATTGAAATATTCTAATTGTGACATTGACAATAGGTTTTTATACAGTCACGTCCATCTAGCTATACCCAGCTGCAAATGCATTTTGCAGAGTTGGTCCGAAGCGCAAAAGTTTTTAAAGTTCAAATGTGCTTGTGTCTGACAGTATATATGTATGTATGTTTGTTAACGTTATGTCAATTTTGTCACCTTCCATTCAAATTTTATAATTTTACAACGAATTCCCGGTGTGCTGTGTTTTACAATGTGCTTTCTCAGAATACCAATTGCTAGTCACCCTCTCTTCGTCCAATGCCAATTGCTACGATCCAGTTTAAAAATCCACACTCATTTTACAATGAATTCACAGTGTACTGTCTTTCCCAGAATGCCAATTAGTAGTCACCGTCTCTTCGTCCAATGGCATTCGTTACGATCCTTTCTAAATAGCTACCTCGCTCTTACTCAGTAACACGCGGCACTTCGTTCACAATCAGCTATGTTTATCTCTCTCCCACTCACTGAGTGAATCATCTGCTGGTGCTCAACAGCCTTGACATCAATCCGCAATAACTCTCTTTGTCTCTCTCTCGCTTTCACTGAGAGAGCGTTAGAAGATAGAAGAAAACATGGCGCAAGCTCCACTGGATAACATTTTTACAACAACGCTATACAAGCACTTGGCCTCGCACTAATACAACCGCGATAGTGTGAGCAAATTAGAAATGAATTGGGAAACCTATCAAACAATGCTGACATATGTATGTATCTACAAATGTACATAATACTATATACATATGTACATACAATATTACTATATTTTCTACGGCCTTCAATTTGCGCCTTTAAATTTTATTCATTTGATTTGAAATTTGATAAGCTCAAAATAAATTTATTTAAATATTATAAAATTCCAATTCAACTTTCTTCTTAATAAATAATTCAATTATCTTCTTAATAATTCAGTAATGCCAATTCAATTGTATATTTCTTTATATGACATTTTCTCCTTTTTTCCCCTATTGTTTGCCATTTGGTGTAATTTGTATTGAATTACGTTTTACCTTTGATATACGAAAACTATGCGCATATGTATTTCTGCTGCTGTTGTTGTTGTTGTAGTTGCTGCTGCTGTGTGCACATATTGCGTATACGAATTGTGGTCTGGGTTATTTCATAAAAGGTCAATTGGCCTCAGGCCGGCAGACAGTTGCAAATGTGAAATGCTTTTGGTTTGTCCGTTGGGTCGGAGTCTAAATCGGGGCTGGGGCTTGTTAAAAATTCAATAACTACGTTTGTGTGAAATATTAAGAAACATTTGCCAGCGGCCAAATGAATGCGATTTGAATGTGAACAAAGCGCAAAGTTCTAGCAGCTTAAAGTGCTTGAAGTGAGTTGAAATGAAAACGATGCCGAGAAACTAAGGCGATGGCCACACAACATGACTATTATATCATGTTTGGGTTGAGTGATTGTTCCTAATGTTTAAAGTTGTTGTTGCTGATGTTGCCTGATGTTGATGCATTGCCACAAAGAAATCAGTGAGCTGTAAGAAACGTCCGCTGCGGCAGCGGCAGCGGCGACGTTGACAATTTCGATATAATGGGCGGCGCGACGGGGCGTGGCGCATTGCAAAATCAAGCATTTCCAGCAGCTCGGCAATTGCCCATTGCGTTGTGTTTGCGTTCGGCACACTGCTTCTTCTTCCCTTTTTTTTTTTTTTTTTTTGGTCGCTTCCGCTTCCGTTTCCGCGTCACTGCGCCGAGGCTGTGTGAAATATTTGCGGACCGAAACGCATAAAAATGCTGTAAAACAAAAAGAGCACGAGCCGGGAAAGTGGCAACTGGCCGAGCCTACAAACTAAACTTTCTTTTATTTATACATTTAAAAAAATATATATATATCAGAGCACGCACAATAACACTTATCGGCTTGCACATGCACGCAATTCGTCGGACTTTAAGTAAAAAAAAAAAAACCAAAACGACATACTCCGATTTTGTCGTTTTGGTTTTTTTTTTTTTTCGTTAACGTCCGCGCCTTTGGCCTTGAGTGTGTTGCGTAGACGTCCGAAAATAAGTACTAAAATGTGAGTAGAAAATATAAACGATATTTTTAAACGTCCGCTAATTTATTTCCTGTTTCAAGCCAAATAAATACGGTTGAGTCCGGGCTTGACGACTCTAGGGATCGACAATTTTACCAAAAGGAACAAATAATAATTAATAATAAAATAAAATAAATAAAAATTTACACAAATTTACTTTTTTATTTAAAAAAAATATATATATATTTTTTTTTAAAATTTTTATTTATTTTATTGTATATTATTTTATATATGTATATATAATATATATATGCAAAAACATAAAAGAATAATGTTATTCATTTTATAAATTTAGGAGATAGCATAAAGGAATGCCCAAAAAGTACTGAAAAAGTTACTGAAGTAGGTCACACTTGGACAAAATGGACAAAAAACCGCGCAAAAAGTACTGAAAAAATGCACTTTTACTCAAAATAGACAAAAAACCGCGCAAAAATGCACTAAAGTAGGTCACATTACGCACCAAATGCACTAAAAAATGTCAAATTCCTCAACGCAATTCAAAGACGCAATTGATCTGCTTAGCGAAAACCACCCCCGTATATGCAAATCGCATGTACATATATCAGTGAAGAGTCTGTGCCAGCCTAGCCTGTTTCAGGCTAGATCTAGCTTATTTGAATATGGAATAGCCTATAAAATTTATAGGAAAAAACCTAAAAAAAAAAAAAAAAATATTTTCGTAACATATTCTTTTTTCCTTTTTAATATAGATTGCTTTCCAGCATTTTCCCTTAATTTTTATCAAATTTTTGCAACTTTTATCCATAATCTAGCTTGCTTTTGAGCGCAGCAGCGGCAACACTGCTGCATTGTGCATGCAACGTTATGAGAAACAAAAAAAAAAGTAAACGACAACGTCCAACGTTATTAGAAAAAAATAAATAAATAAACGATAACGTCCAACGTTGTCGTTTACGAAAAAACGTCCGAAAATAGTACTTATTTTCGGACGTTTTACGCTAAACGTCCGAAAATAAGTACTATTTTCGGACGTTTTGAAATACTCAACGGATATGTGGGAGCTCTGATATATATATATTAGAGTGGTAGAAAAAAAACAAAACAAAAGAAAAGAAAACGAAAATAGGATAAAATACAAACAGAAGTAAAAATAAAAGTGTAAAATAACGCTGGTTCCCAACCCAACCATCGATTCTGCTTGAGCTCATGTGGGCGGCAGCGAAGGGGCGCGACGGCAACCCGTCAACGGCTGTCGTTGGGCCAAGGGCAAAGCCAGAGCCAAAGCAAATGTTGAGTACGACTTGAACAACAACACTGAAGAAAGAACTCTTCAGATAATCACACACGTTCAAGTATAATTATAGATGGGTGCGCGAATGTGTGTGTGTGTGTGTGTGTGTGTGTGTGTGTGAGTGGGCTGATGTGTCCTTGACTTTGGCACAAGCAGCTGGCAGACAAACTTGTTCCAAGGCGGTTTTTCACAGTGACAGCAGCAGCAATAACAACAGCAGCAGCATCGGCATCAACAGCTTACCAAATCATTTGAAGTTTATTGCTCTTAAAGTTGCCACATAATTGCCACTCATCATCTATGTATGTGTGCATGAGTTAGTTGGGTTTCCTACGATATTCGAGTGAATCTTGGTTGATCCTTGGCTTCTGTCCAGGTTGAATTGTAGCAAAAGTTTATGAAATGCACTCGATTGGGATATAATGAAGATTGTTATGGTAGATTTACAAATATACATACACATATGTATACATATATATGTGTAAGTGAAGTGCCATGTCTTACGATATTCAAGTGATTCTAAAACAAAATACTTATATAGAAAAGTATATTAGTATTAGCAAAATATATACCACACAAACCAACTTTCTTAGACGTGTCAGCGGTGCTGAACGAGTGGTGCATATGCCACACTGAACTAGCTAACAATTTCACATATCCTTGCTCGGAGACATATTAAACCAACAATCAACAAGATATCACAACAAACTGTAATCCCAGGCTAACATACTTGCCTGAAGAAAAATACGCAAAGAGCTCAGGAGTCCTCACACATACCCATCACACTTACCCAATCGCTTCATTTAACTTTCATCTTAATATTTAAATAATCCCTTAGCCTCGCCCTCAAGCCTCGACTCGACACTCGAATATCTTATTATCGCCCCACAGCAGCAGCACACTAGAAAATTTATATTTTCAAATGCAAACCATGAATAAAGTTTAACTTTATGAAAAAACAAGTTTATATATAATATTATATTATAAGTACATATTTCATTTGTCTATATATCATATATATTTTATTTTGTTATATGCATACAAAAATTATATATAAAATTTATATATGTATATATGTAATTTTTGTATGCATATAACAAAATAAAATAAACAAAATTAAGTATAACTGTTTACAATATAATTTGTATATATCGCTATGAAATTAATGTAATAATGTAATATAAATAGAAAATATTCTGTTTTCGTTTAAAGGCTTCAGCTTACTTTAATGAAAAAAAGAGAACAAATTTAAATTAAATTAAATATGTATATAATATATATTTAATATATATATATATATATATATATATATATATATATATATCGCATCGCATCGCATCGCAACGCATCATAATATGATATTTTTTATTCTGTTTTTTATGTTTCCCAATTCTATTCAATTTAGTTCTGATTGGCTCCCAATGTTGCAGTTGTATTCGTCGAGTGCTTGTATTGAGTTGCATTCTCTAATGATCACTACGTAAGAGAGAAAGAGGCAAAGATAGCTCTTGCTGAACGGCCATCGAACGGCCATCGCGCTGTTGAATCCCAGCAGACGATTCGAGATTCGAGATTCGAGAGTGCGAGTGAGACAACCATAGCACTGTGGCTAATTATTGTGCCACGTGCTGCTAAGTAAGAGCGAGATGGCTATTTAAACAGGATCGTAACGATTGTCATTGGGCGAAAAGTAGGCAACAAGTGAATATCATTCTGGCAAAGAAATTTTGTATGAAAAACACAGCCGGAAAGGTAACCTAATATATAAACATACATATGTATATATAGTGTAACATCAAATATCGTAAGCAAAGTGACTTTTCTTACGATATTCAACTGATTATTTTCTGTTTATCAATATGCAAAGATTATACACCTAAGCCCTATCTAAGGCCTATGCATAATTTAGCTTTATTTTGATTGCCTTCATTAGTTATCCTTCCCTTTATATTCTATAATGAATTCTTCGCATTTTTATATACAGTTTATGAAAATGCCATGAGATTCCCCACAGTCCACACACAGTTTCTTCCAAATAAGTACATATATATCTATACATATATTTTTGTTGCTCTTCGCAGTTGGAGCAACAGTAAAACTTGCTGAATTGCTTTTAATTATCGAGCTTCCTTTAATCAAATCAATCAATATTTAAACTCCAAAGTGTTTCAAGTATTTTGGCCAGAACGCCCTTGGTTCAACTCACTTTCCGTTGGGCATTTATAATCAGTTGGCTTCGCAACAGGAATTCCAATATGCCGACTAACATTGGCTACTTGCCAGCAAGCACGCCAACACATACACTTACACACACACACACACATACTCACACATACACATACAGGATGGCAGACACACACATACACAGAGGATGACAGTCATTTAAATACAAACAGCAATTTACGTGCCGCTAAAGCTTTTGGCCATTTGACTTTCAAGCCGAGCAACACAAACAACTGAGACTTGTACAAGTGCTTAGCTATACAAATACCCTGTATTTTGACTTGAAGTGTTTGTATTATCTAGCTGGAGATCAAGTATATAGCTCTAAGTGCTTGCTTTTGTCCATTAAAACTTGGTTTGTATTTAAATCTCCTTCTCAACTTGAGATATGCAAACAAATTCGGTTTATCTTTTCGATCTATCACACATCATAGGGTAGAGATGGCACAGTTAGCATCAACTAGCCTGGCTTTTGGCTATGGCCCAAACTGCGCCTAACCGAAAGTGCAATCAATGCACAGTCACGTTGCAATCAGACCTCAATGGCTAGCAGCTCGACTGCTCCAACGCCCCTGCGCTTGGCCAACCTGGAGGCGAACCTAAGTGCCTGTGGATTGGGCTGTGGCTGCGGGCGTTGTTTGTGGCGACAGCATACACAGCACACACAGAGCACCGGGCGCAGAGAACAAAAGAGAAATTGTTTTGGGATGTATGTGCTGAAGGTGCAGCAGCAGAGGTGCAGAGCAGACGGCTTGCCGCTTGCTGCCTTCAGTTATGTCTAAAGAATGTTTGCCCAACGGCAATTTCATATACTGAGCTCAGTTTGACTATGCGGCCGCTAAAACTATTTGACAAGCGTTTAAAGAGTTTTGGGCCCAGTGTGTGTGCTTAGCCAGTTTGTTGTCAGCCAAATTGGACAGCGTTGAATAAACTGGAAATGCAATTAGATTTTGCCATCCTTCCGCTTGATTATCGCTGCGCACTGGCAACAACTCGTAGGCCGGACTTGAAGCACTTTTAATTGGAATATTTGTTGGCTCTGAGTTGCGGCTACTAGTTGTTGGCCCATTGTCTATGCGATTTGGTTTTTGGCAACAGATTTGCCAAAGCGACGCAACCAGCTGGAATTGTTTTTAGCCATTGCAAAGTCTGGAACGTAATTAACAAATGGCATGTCTCTATCCAATGAAAGCACTCTCTCTCTCTCTCTCTCTCTCTCTCTCTCTCTGTCTTTTCTCTCTTACCCTCTCCCTGTCTCCTCCTAAGCTCATTTCGAATGGTTGCTGCAAAATGATGCTCAGCCGTAAATAGCCCATTGGCCCATTGAACAGCAACAACAGCGCACAGTGGGCTCACTACCTGCAAAACGTAGCGAAAATCCAAATTTTGATGCAAGGAAGTGGTCTATGTAAACCACTCAAAGAGAATTTATCACAAGCTAAAAAGTTAAGTAAAAAAAAAAAAAAAAAAAAAAAAAATTGTTTTTTGTTGCCCAAAAGTTTTATTATATTTATTTATTTAGTTTTTCATTATTATTATAAATTTTTGTCGTACTTAGCAAAATTATAGAACTTATTCATCTACAACCAAAACAAACTAGACTCATTTGAAATTGATTCGAAAGCTATGATTTTTACAAAGCGAAATGATCAAAGTTCCCAGTGTGCGACGATGTCAACAGCTGGGAGAAAGGGTCAAAGCACCCAAAGCACACATCGAATGCCCAATGAATCGATGCAGTTCAAAGAGTGGAAGCACTCAAAGTGACACTCTTTAAATGCCCAGTTGCCAGCCGAAGCCAACGGACATTGGAAAGCTGAAACAACTATTGCTGATTCCACGTCAATGCGTCTCTCCTGTCTCAGTTGTGAACGACATTGCAAATTGTTTCAGCTGCATTGCTTCGCTCCTGCAACTTCGGCCAAATGTGAAGCAGTCCAAACAGTGGACAAACGCTTAAAGTTGCTCAAATCGGAATCTGCAGAACTTTTTGGCATCCACTTGAATCTGCCAGAAGGAATCGTTGCCTAGTTAACGCAATAGCCACCAACAATTGAGTAAACGGAATGCGTTTGAGTGCAATTAGGTGAAACTATTCAGCCATAAATGATTACAATTGTATTTGCGGGCATTCCGCCTGGAACCAAGAGAGAACCAAGGAATTGGACGCATTATTCAAGCATTTGCTTATAATCGAGCGCTGTTCATGGTATGCATGGAAAGGAGAGCAGAGGAGGAGTTGAGCAGGCCATCAAGTGCTACCAGCTGTGCCTGTGCCTGTGCCTGTGCCTGTGTGTGTAAGAGGATCGCGCAGATGAAGAGCACGTCGCAGTGTCATAAACAGCAGAAGCTAACGACAACAAAGCTGGGAACAATCAAATTACAGTGAGCTCCATGTCTAAGTGTCTAGCTGGCTGGCTGGCTGGCTGTCGTTGGGGAGGGAGAGAGATAAAAAATAATTAACAATATGGCACAAATGTAAAGGCGGCTAGAAGACAGAAGACACTGAGCCAGTGCAGCGGACTCGCAGACGACAGCGCGAAAGATGAAAAGTTTTCATAAGATTTTATGGCCAGCCATTTATCCAGTGAATGGAGTGAGGGAGGAGGAACAGACAGAGAGGGAGAGTGGGGGAGAGAGTGGGAGAGAGTGGGAGAGAGGTGGGTAAGGGTGACGGTGTTAAAGAGCGGCCTTCATCACATCGATGATGGAGATTCATCGATTATTGCGCGAGTCCTTAGTATCTGTCGCTGTCGTGGCAGGAGCGTACGTGTCCTGGCGGAAAGAGCATTTGTCACGATGTCTGCGGATATCGCCGGGAGGTCTTCGGTCGGAGCAAACGGTTTATGAATAATCTAAATATAACCTTGCTCTTAACTGTTCCATTTACGATTCGTAATTGCCAGCGGGCAGTACGAACTGGGAGTGTGATTCATCCCACTCCACTCAGCCTCACTCCACTTCCCTTCAATCCACTCCATTTCACTCCCCTCAGTTGCTGACGCACAATTGGAGCAGGATATACGTTCACACCCATTTACAAGTTCTCACGCTTGTTCGCCTGGAGGTGGGCAGCTGGCAAGCAGCTGGGGCACGTCCAGGACACGGCAAGGACATGACCAGGACACACAAAATTAACTGCTTGGGACTGGGACCCCAGCTACTAATGCTAACCACGCTGGCTCCGCTCAGCTCGAGCTTGACGTTAGTCTTATTTCTTAATTCCAATGCCAACAAAATCTCAATATGGACCCCTTTGCCAGTTGCAGAGGGTGAGCAGAGCTCGTCGCTCGTCGGCGTTCGCTCAGTCGGTTGATGGGAACTATCATGCATCTTTATTATCATTATCGTGGGCATCATCGGCCTCGAAGTTTGGCCGCCCACTTCCTTTCTACGGTTCAAGTGGTCTGGCCTCATCTTTGACGTTTGTTTATTTAATGATTGACCGCGGGGAGCTGATGCCTCGACCGGATGTACGCCAGTCAACTCCGCCTCCGCCTCCGCCTCCCCTTCCTTCCCAGCTCCCTGCTCCACATCAATTGACCTGCTGTGTGGCTGTGGTTGTTACTCGAGCCGTTGCCTGGGCCTCGGTAATTCCCAAGCTCTTGATGCGTGCCCTGAATATTTATTTGCATTTGATTAAAGTCTCAGTTTCACTTGGTGTTCATTTGATTAGGCATATAAGGACAAGGCTCCCAAGGCTAGGCTGTGTAGATAGAGGAATAAAATCGTATTATATATATATAACTACAATTAATGATTTTAAATTATGGAATTCATTAAGATTCACAGAGACAGGAGAAATGGAAGAGATAGAGAGAGAGATTGAGAGAGAGAGAGAGAGAGAGAGCAGTCGGAATCTAGGTCAAAGAACAAAGAAGCTGAGTTAATAAGGAGTCTAAACCAACTGAACCTCCGGAATAATAAAATCATAATTTTTAAGCAGCTTTTTAAATTTTTAAACATTGATGACTACATAGACTTATAGTACTCTTTGTTCTACTAATTCAAATTTGCAGAGAGAGGAAGTAAGAATAGAGGTCAAAAAAGCTGAGCTAAGCAGCGGTCTAAGCCAGAGGAACCTTCGGATAAATTATGTCGGAATTGTTAGGCAATGGTTAAATATCGATGATTAAATAGACTTATAATAATCTTTCTTCTGCTAAACCAGATTGACAGAGAGGGGAATTAAAAAAATAGGGCAAGCAATCTAAGTTAAGGCGGAGTCTCAGCCGGAGGAATCTTTGGATGAATGAAGTCGGAATTTTCATCCAAGTGTAAGATATCCATTCTAGATAGACTAGTAATGTTCTTCCAGCGCGTCTTGGATGAAAGTAAGCCGAGTAGAAGCCTACAACCTTACTGCCCTTGAAAATATAGTCAATGGATATTAAAGTTCGATGCTCTTAAGCATAAGGAAATTTGAACATTTAGCTAGCCGTCTAATTGAGCTAGGCCATCCAATAAGTCAAAATTACAGAGAGAGGAAGACAGACCCTTCCCCAAGGAAGCTGAGATATTAAGGAAGGTGTTAAATATCTACAGGGATGTCCATATTCGACGGATCCATCTGACCCATATTCAAAGGACCCATCTTTTTTT
Organism: Drosophila hamatofila; assembly: GCA_035045345.1. Lineage (NCBI taxonomy): Eukaryota > Metazoa > Arthropoda > Insecta > Diptera > Drosophilidae > Drosophila > Drosophila hamatofila. Next base: position 7,660,647 of record JAWNPA010000041.1, read on the forward strand.
TTTTTATTAAAAAAAAACACAATTTTTTTTTATTGACATATCAAAACTTTTTGAACCAAATAAATGATTATTATCGTCAACATTAAAAAATTGTCTTATTCTTTGATTAAAAAAAAAAGGGTCCGTTGAATATGGACAAACTCAGATGGGTTCGTCGAATATGGACAACCCTGTATGTCTGGATAGACTCTTCAAGCAAGTTATAGAAGAGAGTAAGAAGAGATGAAGCCTTGAACCTTCCATAGATGAGCCAAAGTCAAACAATCGGACTATGTGTCTGAGATATTAAAGTATGTCCGATGCTCTTAAAGCTAACGCGATTTTAACATTTGGCTAGCGGACCAATTGGGCTAGGCCATTCAAAAAATCAGCCTTCGTTATAGATCAATTGTGGCTAAATTTTGCCTTTGGTAAAATATTGAGAGGCCTTGCGGCTGGCTTGGACCTAATGGCATCTCCCCTCTATTCGGCCGAAAAGAGCTCATGAATAATGTCACCTGATGCCAACAAATAGCCTCATTATGGCGACAATGAGTTGTCGTTTTTCACGCTGCTCTGCTCTGCCTCAGACTCGGCCCAGGACGCGAGCTCAGCCTATATATAGGGTATACAATATTTCAAATATTTAATTGTGCCACATCACATCGTATATGGTATACGTATGGCCGGCCGGTGCACAGGGCTCATAACACAGTTATTACACATTTTTCGCAATCGCTTTGAGTCCAGCTTGAATAATATGTGCGCATAGCGGAAACAAAACTCATTCAGCCGCAACCCCCCCAGAAATCTGAAATACGAAATCCGAAATACAAAATCCGAAGGCAAACGCAAATCTGAACCTCAGAATTTACTGCTACGCCGTGAGCCCTGCAATTTGTTTGCCCTGCCGTCGCGCCGGCTATATCAGTTTGTCATCAGTTATGTAACGCAGCTCAGAGTCTTGAAAACATTTGCCTCCCTCAAGACGTTAAGTGTATAACGTATTGACTATAACTTTTGCGCCTGCCTTAATTTCCGGCCTACTTCCTTACGTCAGTGTATTAATTATTCGCCAAGCTTCGGATAATTTCACTCGACTTTGTTCATTCATTTTATTTCATTTTATTTTATTTTATTTTATTTTGTTTCATTTTGTTGCTTTTGCCGACACCGCAGAAAGTGGCATGAATGAAGCAATATGAAGCTGGCAAACGCCGAAGTTTAGGGAATCCCCTTATCGTGCCTTGTCCTTGCCTGATGGAACGTAACAGATGCAAGCCGGGAGGGGGTAAGCGCTTGGCTAAGTTATGGGGACTGAAATTCCGAAGGCAGTTACAATTTGGTTTTTGTCACAGTGACTATGTAAATAACTAGAGAATAAAGCAACAACAACAACAACAACAACAGCAACGATGACAATCACTACACATGGCATAGCCAACATTTTTTGGCCAGCATGTGGATATGCTTATTTCTGCTTTTATTATGTGTACTCGGATCTCTAATTTTTGTGCTTTTTTCATTTCTTTCCCCCTGACAGCTTGTGTGCGTGTGTGTGAAACACATAAATTAAATTACTTAAGGCACAAGGAAAATGCTGTGTGAAAAACTAACAACAATTTCCTTGGAGGCATAAAGCTGCTTGCAAGAGATAGAGAGCGAGAGCGAGAGAGAGAGAGGGAGAGGGAGAGGGAGAGGGAGAGGGAGAGTGTGTGTAGATAGCCAGCTTTTGGCTTAACAGAGAGTCGAACGAAGAGTTATTGACTTGATAGGAATTTGTAAAATTGCTATTTCGAAGTTCCATATTTTATATATGAAAAATTTCGACATCCCTGGCCAATTAACTTCAGAGATTCATTCGCAGTGCGCACAAGTTTTGCACCAATTCGGTCGTAAATCGTAGCAGCCGAATATGGAGAAAAGTTGTGAAATAAGATAATGAAAGTTGGTTCATTGCCGGAAGAAAATCAAGTTTCGAATTCATTGAATTTATATGACTTATGTGTAAGTAAAATCAATTTTGTAATAATAATTAAATATTATATATTTGTGGAGAGTATTTGGAATAATAATAATTGCCTACAAATAGGAGATTGTTCTCAAGCTCGTAGCACCAATGTGTTCAGTTTTGTACTACTCTTTATTCTTCTAAGCATGGATTTTTATACCCATAACTAAATCTAATATTTCTGTTGCTGAGTTTGTGTGTCTACAGATCTGTCCCCTTATATATTTCTATTGCATTATCTGCTATCTCTTGAGTAAGTAGAACGCATGTCTACATCTTTGTATATCTTGTATGTTCATGCCTCAAAATGTATTTAATATTAACAAATAATCGAGTTGAAGGCAGCAACAGCACTGTAAATCTATATTTATATTCAATTCTTAAAGCATTTCAATAATATTTAACTCAAATACAGGGTTGTCCATATTCGACGGACGCATCTGAGGTTGCCCATATTCAAAGGACCCATGTTTTTTTTTTTTTTTTAAATAAATATAAACACATTTTTTTAATTTTATATTGAGATATCACATTCAAATCTACTTGAAATAAAAAATTAATATCGTCAGCATTAAAAAATTGTGGTTTTCTTTATTTAAAAAAAAAAAAAAAAAAAAAATTGGGTTCGTTGAATATGGACAACCCTGTATAAATGCTTATTTATAAGAACTTTCTGAATAGCCCTCTGGTTGAGCTGCCATCATCTCTTTCTGGATATTCGCATCATATGCAAAAGTAAAAATATATAAAACGAAATAAAACAAAGAAATGATATAATGCAAATTTCAGTTTTTCTCTGTCAGCTTGGCTGGATGCCATCTATGTATATACATATATACAGACTGGTCTGGTCTGGCCTGCTTAAGTTTTCAGCCTGGCTGACAAATTAGTTGGCAGGCGAATGCTGTTTATCCAGCACAAGATGCAATTTCTGCTGCTGGAGATGAAGCCGAGACTTATCTGCAACGAATTCAGCGCGGCTAACCTAATTAAAGCAGGTGAATTGCTCTTGTTTTAAGCCCGCTAACAGGTTCATTAATGAGACCGTAATAAACAAACTGGCAAACAGTGTTCGCCAGGCACAAGTTGTCTGAGTGCCGAGCATTGTTGACAGCTCAACTTGGGCAGGCATCAGCATGGAATGAAAATGCACACCACTTCACATTTGCAATCCAGATGCATGCAAATGAACAGCAGTGCACAGTGGTTCCAAGCCAGCAATTATTTCCATACATTTATTTCCTTTTCTTCACACTTCTTAATGAAGTGCTAAGACTTCAACAACTGAAGGTAGTATAACATCACATAAGATATATGTCATATAACATAAGTTAATATATATATATATATAATATTACGTAACTTAACAAAATATAACGTAAAATAATATATAGCAATAACATAACATAACATAACATATCGTAAGGTAGTGGAACGTAAAGCAACGTTAAACGTAAGATTAAATAAGACACCATAACGTAACGTGCTATAGATTAAGGTAGCATTACGTAACGTAAGGTAAAATAAGATAACATAACGTAACGCAAGATAGTGTGATGTAAGGCAAATAAAGATAATGTAAGGTCAATTGAAATAAAGTTACGTATCATAAGTTTAAATAAGAGAACGTAACGTAAGCTTAGTAGCTTTATGTAACGTAAACTAAAGAAAACGTTACGTAACGTGAGCTAAAATAAAATAACGTAACGTATGATAATCTGCCATAACGTAATGTAACGTTCTGTAACGAAAAGTGAACTAATGCAACGTTACATAACGTAAGTTAAAATTAAAAAAAAAATGTAACGTAACTTGATAATATAACATAACTTTATGTAACTCTTTGTTACGTAATGTCACGTATAATATAACTTAACGTAATGTAACTCTTTGTTACGTAATGGCACGTATAATATAACGCAACGTAATGTAATGTTCTGTAATGCAACTTAACGTAGTTAAAACAAATTTAACGTAACAAAAACCTACGTAAGGTAACGCAAAGTGCCGCAAGTTAACACAACGTAAAGTAATTTAGCACTGACACTGACAAGCTCTGCTTCCTCCTATCTCTTGCATTAACATAACAGTAGATTCCAATAAGCCGTCCAGCACTTAACACTACGAGCAGAACACACAACTTAACATGGTCTGGCAATACATTCGAATTAGTCTCACAGAACATAACGTGATGCGAACTGTTTGTGCAGACACTTGACCGCAGCTCGAGTCTTATTGCTGGAATAGAATATAGGTAATTGCTGTTTTCTATTCGTTTTCTGGCATAAAGTCTGCTTTATTTGTCCACAGGGAAATCGCATTGGAAATGTCTTTTGACTTCACCTTTCTGTCAGTTCTTCAGCGGGTCGAAACACGTTTGGGTTTTCTAATTTGAAATTGATCCCCAGGCGCATTTGTCACAGCTCGTTTGGCCAGGAGACATTTCGATGACATTTCAGTTCGATGCGGAAATTAACGTATTTATTCTTAATGGCACAATGTGCAAAGCAGCTTAAATTGCTTTCAAAAGTCTTAGCCGAGTGTCCGCCCAGAGTGCTTCGTGCGCTCTATTTGCTATCTGCTCACATTTTTCATTTTTCATCTTTCATTTTCCGGTGTGTGTTGTTTTCTTTTCGTTTCCTTTTTTTTTTTTTTTTTTTTTTTGTTTTTTATAATTGATGCAGCCCAAATGAACATTTTAATTGCAAGCTCAACGATAGCGGCAAAAGCAAACGTCGGGCCCAAGCCGCTTACGGCTCGGACAAGGGTTGGCCAGGTCAGCCAGGCCATGTCTGAGATGGCCATTTGGGTAGTTGCATTCGGGCCGGCAGCAAAAGCTCGACACTTGTCCACTAAAAGCTACTGTGGCGTCAACTAAGAGCTACAGCAGCACTTCCTTTGCTCTCTCCCCTCCCCTCTCTGAGTTTCTCCATCTGCTTGTCTGCTGTATTCCAAGTAACTGAATTTGGCACAAGACAAGCAGAGCTTGGCCAGCATCCCTTGTCAACACTATTCATGCTCCATGAGTGTTTCTTAATTAACTGCAACAATGGCCTTTATACAACAGCAACAGGCAGGCATCTGCCCATCATCTAAGGCCTTCTTGAATTTCTTGAACTTTGCATATATCTTGTCTCTGTCAAGTGTAATTAACAAGAATTTTATAATCTATTTCATAAACAATTACAGCTGCTCTGGCTGCTGCTCCGGCTGCTGCTGCTGCTATGCAAAACGGTCGCGATGCTTTCATCCTATTATATTTCAAGAAGATTTGCCTAAATTTATCTTAGACAAATATTTTTCTTACGTCTCATTTATTTGGGAGAATTTTGCTTATGGAGAAATTATAATATTATACAAGTATTATCAAACTTATATAGAAGTAGACAAATAATTTGTCTAACTGTGGGTAATTGAAGAGAAGGAATTTTCAATAAATATCTTATGTTATGCTTAAGAGATTGCAGATAAATGGTGCTACAATTTTTTTAAAGCAAATGTTTTAGTTTTTGATAATATTTTGCTGTGTAAATGATCTTAATATTTCCCTTTGATTATAAATAATTATGCAGACAAGTAAGAAGGGGTAGTTTTGGGGGTGGGGGAGTGGAATATAAAAAAAATCGAAACTCTATAAAATATATATATATATCTCTATATTTGAAATTTGAAGACCCTAGATGTAGGAGATATAGTTTTTCCACTAAATTTCGATACGGCTTTTTATCGATAACAAAAAAACGGGAGTAGTTATCGGTTTTTAGAAACAAACTCGTTAAGCGCGCGCAATAGACGAACCTACGAAAAACCATTTGAAGTCTCCAGCTCTTATATCTTCTGAGATCGACGCGTTCATACATACGGACAGACGGAAGGACGGACGGACGGATAGACAGACAGGCGGACAGACGGATAGGGCTAAATGAACAAGAATATATATACTTTATGGGTTCTGCTACGCCTCCTTTTGCCTGTTACATACATTTAACAAAACCATCATACCCTGATTTCCCATTTTCAAAGGGATCAGGGTATAAAAACAAGTATGATAGCTTTTGTTGAGACTGCTTGACCACCAGATTGCTTAAGCCCTTCGAAAAACTGATATTCCAATAATTCTTCACTTCGTTTATGCATACACAAAAAACAACACATGTTCTCATACATACGCACACACTCATAAGCACGCGCTCTGCTAGCTGCGCAGTTGACGCAGCGCTTGCGCTTGGGCTGCAATGAAGGCTATGTTATGGGAACTTATTTGTTGAATAACTTTTTTTTTTGGGCTTTCGAAATGAAACTTTTAGAATATTGTAATGCCATGCATATGTGTATATTTGCCAAAGTACAAGTCTCTTATATTTTATATACGTTTTTAAATGGAATTGGAATTGGTGATTTGTGGCCATAATCTAAAAATCAAAATTATATAAAATACACATGAATCTTTATCCGAAATTAGAAGACTCTAGCTCTAAAGATGTACTAGATATAAATTTATAATTAATTTTTCGTATTTTGATTTTAATCGATAGCGGGAATAGCTATCGATTTTTTGAAACAAAATCTATATGTACTATGTCTCTAGCTTACATAGGCTCTGAGATCCGCCACTCCTCCTTCTGCCTGTCACAAAAATTTATACAAAGACATTATTCAGGTTCAGGGTATAAAAATGAAAATTTTCCTCTTATTTGTTAATATCAAGGTGAAATTCGACGTAATGTCGGTCGAGGCTTCGGCGCGAAGCGAATGCCAAATGAAAATCGGTACACATTATGTTCATACTGCAGTAGTATATAAAAATTTGATAAAAAATGTCGATCAGACCTTTATATTTAAAATCAAATTTATATTGATTATGTTTGCAATGCATACTTTTTAAGCACATTTCGTAAATATATAATATTTAATTATAGCCACGTGGCTCGTATTTATAAAAAAATAGGCGATCTAGTAGGCTCTGGAAAATTTTTGTTGATATACGCTTTTTCGTTTCGGAAATTTATTCAGTCTAGCTGGAGCATTCAGCATGAATACGAGTTATTTCAGGAAAAAAAAGTAAAAAAACAAAAAGTGAGTATTCCAAAATAACGTAAATACATTTCCACATATATTTCAATATATAAACAGTATTAGACCACAAATGAACTTGTACACCTTTAAAGAGCGCTGGATTGAGACCCATCCCTATGATTATTACCTGCCGCCGTTCCTTGGTGGGCCGATTGATGAGATCTTTCTAAGTTGCAGGCGTAGGGCGTGGCTGGAGTCGGCGATTCCGAATATATTTATGGCTGACCTGCAGTCTAAAGAGGAGGCCAACGAGGAGGAGAAGGAGGAGGATGAGGCGGAGGCGGAGAGAGGGATAAGAGAGCAGGGAGAGTGGAAGGAAAAGGAGGATGTGACGAGGCTGTGGCCACCAGTGGAGATTCCAAAATTGAAAACTTACCGTCGATACGATACACTACATCAGGTGCGCGTCCTTGGCCGCTGGATACGTGTGTCCAATGTGCCGGATCATCTATATCACGTCGTCTATTACTTTTTCACCCGGATGGGCACAATGAAGTCAATGCGCGCCGTCAATGACAGGTCGTTCTATGTGCTCTATTCGAACCCACGCGACACGTTACTGGCTCTGACCTTTAGGAACCGACGTCTCGTCTTCCTCAATACTATCGTGGTACTCAATTGTGAACTGATGAAAAAGGCGGATATGAAGAAGATCCTTAAGCGATGCACAGGAGGTCTCATTAGATCGGCTCGTGATGAAGATGATAATAATGAGGGTGAGGAGGGTACCGAAGAGGAGGCAAATGAGGAGCATGAGGAAGAGGAGGAAGATGAGGATGAGGAGGAGGAGACGGAAGACGAATTCGAGGACGACGTAGAGGAGGACGATGATTTCGACTATGATTACGATTACGGCTATGCCAGCACTATAACTGACCTCGATCTGAGAGGAATGCAAATCGATGACGATCCGTACTTTATGCGCGTCGAGCATCAGTTCCGCCTGTTTGAGCAGACCCAGGCATTGGAGCACTGGTATTCCGAGTGCATGTATAATGGCAATAACCTACGCGAACTTGGCCAATCCCATGTGGAGGGGACTATGCGCCTGTCCACCATCAATCAAGTGAAGTATTGGACAAGCAAACTCTGGAATTGGAGCAAGCAGCAGGCGCGATCGCTGATCGCATATTTAACGAGCGATTTGGTATTTAATTAGTTTGATTTTTATTATTGTTGGAACCCTTAGGAATTGTATGTAATTGAAACATCGAATGTACTTAATTGATAAATTGTTATGTAAAAAATAAAAGCTACCAAAAAAAAAAAAAAAAAAAACCAAAACCCAAGCGACATTTACATATTTACACGCAGTATTTATATATATATATATATATATAGTAGTTAGATAGACAACAACTAATCCCAAATGTTCGTCCGATCTCAGCAGAGGGAGCAGGGAAGGAGGGAGGAGCCTTAGAGCTGGGGACTGTCGGCGGCCACGGCGCTGTTCGTATAGATCACCGAGTTCACCTGCTGATCGTGGCGCGATCGTGTGCGCCAGGTGTCCAGGCCCATGACCAGCCCGGGATTGGCATTCGCCTGACTTGCCGATAGCTGGCCGCCCGCTGTGCCGGCGCGCTTCCACGGCAATCCCTTGAAGGTGTCCACAAAGGCACGCCGAAAGCTGGCGTTCATGAAGCAATAGGTAATCGGATTGCAGCAGCTGGAGGAGTAGGCCAGCAGCTGCAGAAAACTGATCGTGGTGTAGTCAATGTATTCGTACAGCGCCTGCCCGATGAACATGCTCAGCGTGTTGATCACATACAGCGGCGTCCAGCAGATGAAGAACTCCAGCACCAGCACGAACAGCATCTTCACCACACGCTTCTTGCTCTCCAGCGTCTTGGCCTCGTTGGATCTGTGGAAGTTGTGGTATTAAGCAAATGATGGGTGCACTTTTGACTATCATTCAGATTGGGTAGATTGGGATTGGGAGTATGGAATATGGCTTAAGTATTTGGCCACTACAACATAAAAGCTTCTATTGTCATTTATTGTATTAACATCAAGAGTGGGTATAGAAGTAAAAGATACTTAATATCTATCTAGTATCTATTTAATATATTTTAATTTTTATTTATTATTTAGTATCTACCTAGTATCTATCTAGCATCTCTATCTGGTATCTATCTAAAAATTTTATAGCATCTCTCTAGTCTCCATTTAGAAACGATCACATTCCTTAATATATTTAACATTAATTTATCCACCCCACGCACAGTGGGACCATTGCTCATGTTTCGTTGTACAAATCAAAGCTTTTAATATTAGCAAGAAATTTTGATTTTTATTGATTTTCAAATTCAGTGGCATATGGAACAATTCAAGCCTAAAAATTAATCGATCCATAGTGGTCTATGTATGAAACGTAATTTTGGCCAAATAATTGGTATTTATATATGTATTAATTTTTTTTTTTTTTTTTTTGTATATTAACAAAATTTATTTTCTTTTTGTTTTTAAAATACAAAAAAAAAATGAATATGCATATAGTAAATGTAATAATGAAAACAAACAAGATTTTAAAAAGAAACAAACAACTTACTAAAATAAAGCTCATAAAATTTTTTTTGGATATGTAAAATGTTTTCTTTATTTTTGTTGCCAATATGCTTAAATACATTCAGCCACAATATTTTATATTCAACGATAATATTTATATAATATTGCATAAGATTTCTAGCAGTTCTAGAGGAAAATGTAATATTTTTCAAATATTTCCCATTTTTATACAAATTTCAGCTTAAGTTTATCCTTTACTTTCATTAAATAAAAAAAAAGCCTATCAAATTCAAGCTTGCTGATGAAGTCTTTATCAGTTGCATGAATCTCTCTCTGGCCAATTGGCTGTCAAGCAAATGCATATTCCATTGCCACATGCTGACCCACTGTGCAACGTGAAGATTCAGTTCATTAAGAATCAGCTTCACTCAACTCTTTTAGCGATTTCGTTTGCAATCCCAGTTAAAGAGACAACCTCAGCTGGCATCAAATCAAAGTCGACTGTGAAATGCGAGCAGAGTCGAGTTCATTGAAATGTTTCTAAATATCTGCTAAGCAGATGAGCGCAATGGCTAGCTAGTTTGGCTAGCTAATTATGCTAAGTGCTGGGCTATGGCAATGCCAATTCTGAAATTTGGGTCCATGACTAATATATGATAATACGCATAGCTGGAGGCTGAGCTGGGTTGGGGATTAAGGGTTATTTGAACGCAGCTCACCTGCGCAGCGCCGCGTCGTGGATGCGTAGACTTGGCGAGGCTGTTGGGGTCTTTGCTGGCGTAACGGTTGTCAGTGTCGTTGTCGTTGTTGTTGTTGTTGTCGTTGTGAGTGTCGTTGTTGTTGTTGCCGTTGCTGCTGCTGCTGCTGCTGTTGTTGTTGTTGTTGTTGTGCTTCGCGTTGCGTTGTTGTTGTTGCTGCTGCTGCTCTCTGTGAACATTTGGGCATAAAATGCGCATTTGTTGTCGGGCAATTTGGATTTTGGCAAGAGGTGTGGGATGGAGTGGGGGAGTGTGGAAGTGGGGGAGTTTTTGGGGCTTAGGCAGTGAGATGTAGGGCAAAATATCCCGCCACTTACCATTGTAGTCGGCCGTTACATTCAGGACCAGAACGCAGCTGCTGCTGCCAGGCGTAGCGCTTATAGCCGCCGTGGCCATCGTCTGAGCACTGCCGCTGCTAGTCGGCAACGTTCGCACATCCTTGCCCACAACCATGCCCACGTAGAGAGTGCGTGTTATTAGAATGTAGGCAACACAGAGCACCAGCAGGGGCAGCACAAGCAGAATGAGATCCAGCATAATATTATAGAAACGCTCGTAGCCCTGGTCGGGCCAGTGTTCGCGACATTTGCAGAAACCTGCGACAGAATTCAACAACAGCCACTTAGTTAGCCATCGACAGCACAGCAACGCATCGCATTAATGGCGCCCACTCACCTGGCCGACTCGTTGGTATCAATTGACTGAATACAGCTATCGGTGTCATGCACAGAATGCCACCCAGCCATATGAATCCGATTATCTTGTAGGCATGGCTAATTGTCTGCCAGGACCTCGATCGCAACGGATGACAAATGGCATAATAACGCTCGCAGCTGATGGCCACCAAGGTCCACGAGGAGACGGCCACAGAAGCAGCTGGAAAATGAGAGAAAACAAAAAAAAACTATTTTTACTAAATTTCATTTCATTTTAGTTTTTATTTTCCTTTTTTTATGGACTCTGTTGACACTGAACTGTCAAAATGTAACCAACTTTTCCTCACAGTGTATTTGCTATTCTATATATTTATAATTAGGGATACGAAGGTGGACGCTGGCTTTGCATCTCGAGAGCCTTTTGTTTGTTTTCATTTTTCTTAAGGATTCCACAAAAGCTTAAGATATAATTTAATTAAATGAAATGTAAACAAAAAAAAAAGGACAGCGTGTGTCTGCTTATCAAATTCTCTATTAAATGGGCACATTTTTTAACTTGAAAACAAAGGCACAGAAGGGACAACCCGTAATAAAACAAAATACCCTTGGAATGCAAAGCAATGCCATAATTGTCTAAATAAATAGCAAAGCCAGACGCTCCCTATGAAGCACATTAAGCATTCATAACACGAAGTCTGCTTGAAAGCATCCTCATTATTTAATAGTAGTGGAGTAGTAATAGAATTAGTGGAAGAATATTTGTAGAATAGTAGCAGATGCAGTAGTAGAGTAGTATTATAATAGCAGTAGAATTAATAATAGTGTTATAATAGTGATAGAGTAGAAAAAGTATAGTAATGAAATAGTACAGATATTAGTAATAGTAGAATAGATTGAGAAGTAGTAGTGTAAGTTTAGAATAGTAGTAGAAGCAGTAGTAGAGTAGTAGCAGATTAGTAGCTGAAGTAGTAGTAGAATAGTAATAGAAGTATTAGTAGCAGAAGTAGTAGTAGAGTGGTAGTAGAATAGTAGTAGAAGTAGTAGTAGCAGAAGTAGTAGTAGCATAGTAGTAAAAGTGGTAGTAGTAGAATAGTAGTAGAATATTAGCAGAAGTAGTAGTTGAGTAGTAGTAGAATCGTAGTAGAATAGTAGCAGCAGTAGTAGTAGAATAGTAGTAGAATAGTAGCAGAAGTAGTAGTAGAGTAGTAGTAGAATAGTAGCAGCAGTAGTAGAATAGTAGTAGAAGAATAGAATAGTAGAATAATAGAAGTAGAGTAGTAGTTGTAAAACAGTATTAACAGAAGTAGTAGTAGAATAGTAGTAGATGTAGATGTAGCACTGGTAGAACAGTAGTACAATAGAAGTAGAGTAGTAGTTGTAAAACAGTATTAACAGAAGTAGTAGTAGAATAGTAGTAGATGTAGATGTAGCACTGGTAGAACAGTAGTACAATAGAAGTAGAGTAGTAGTTGTAAAACAGTATTAACAGAAGTAGTAGTAGAATAGTAGTAGATGTAGATGTAGCACTGGTAGAACAGTAGTACAATAGAAGTAGAGTAGTAGATGTAGATGTAGCACTGGTAGAACAGTAGTACAATAGAAGTAGAGTAGTAGATGTAGATGTAGCACTGGTAGAACAGTAGTACAATAGAAGTAGAGTAGTAGTTGTAAGACAGTATTAACAGAAGTAGTAGTAGAATAGTAGTAGATGTAGATGTAGCACTGGTAGAACAGTAGTACAATAGAAGTAGAGTAGTAGTTGTAAAACAGTATTAACAGAAGTAGTAGTAGAATAGTAGTAGATGTAGATGTAGCACTTGTAGAACAGTAGTACAATAGAAGTAGAGTAGTAGTTGTAAGACAGTATTAACAGAAGTAGTAGTAGAATAGTAGTAGATGTAGATGTAGCACTGGTAGAACAGTAGTACAATAGAAGTAGAGTAGTAGCTGTAAAACAGTATTAACAGAAGTAGCAGTATAATAGTAGTAGAGGTATCGTAGAAGTAGTAGTAGAATATCAGTAGATTATTAGCAGAATTTGCAGTAGATTTGTAGCAGTGAAACAATAGCAGAGTAGTAGTACAATAGTAGTCAAGTAATAATAACTGTAGTAATCTAGTAGTTATAGTAGTATATCTATGTATCGTATGTACACATATCGTAGCATTTTCCATCTGTATTTCAGGAAAGATCTGAATCGACATCAGCTTTAAGTGCTAAATTTGTCTAAAAAGTGTTGTAAAACGCTGCACATTAAAATTTTGACTGGCGTGCAAGGTTCTATTACCAAATTGCTGGCATATGAGCAGCAGACATATAAAGTGGAACGTGCCGCCGGGCTGGAATGGGGTTGGGGGTGGGGGCGGGAGTTACGTCTATGGCAATTGGGGTAGGTGAGTGGGAGCTCGAATTGATGTTTTTTGGGTCATATGTAGGATTGGCTGCTTAAATTTGTAATCACAGAAACGTAAACGGGGTCTTAACTTAAATAGCACGCACACATTTCGGCCATATGTCATCGAGTTTGGACTTTAGCTGATGTTGTTGTTGTTGTTGTCGTTGTTGTTGTTGTTGTTGTTGTTGTTGTTGTTGTTGTTGTTGTTGTTGTTGTTGTTGTTACTGTTGTTGTTGTTGTTGTTGTGGCTGTAGCCAGTGGCATTTGCCGTGTAGGTTTGTAATCGGGTTCGTTTGTATTAGGGCCGGCTATACAAATTTTGTGGTATTTGGCTCCTTGATGCTTGTTATGCCTTGTTTTCCGGCCGCTGTCAGGGACGTGCCCACGCCCCACACGCCCCAGACGCCCCCAAACCGTTTTTATTTGCGGCAATCAAATTTTATCGCCCAACTGACGCTTATAAATTTGGTGCTGTCACAGCGCCAAGCTACGCATACTTATTTATGTTCTGCTTAGCTTGGCGCGCGAACATGTCGTATACGTAATATGCTCAACACGTCGACCAAATCAGGCAGCTAGATTCGAAATCGGATGCTGGAGCAGGAGCTGGAGCAGGAGCAGGAGCTGGAGCTGGAGCTGGAGCTGATGCTGGAGCTATGTGAGATCCACAAATCGTGTGTTTGGATTTATGTTGCTGACTGTTAAGATGACTTAAAGATGCTGCGTGCGCGCTCTCAAATCAAATTCAATCAACACACACACACAGGTACAGATACATATGTATCTCGGTGTGTGTGTGTGTGTATAAATACATGCATATGCATAAATAAGTAAATAAAGAAAGCATAAAATTGAATTTGTGTTCAATGTTTATTCGTTTTCGGTTGTCGCTTGCTCGCCTTCTAGTCACTTTAGCATTTGTCAATTGAATTATATCCGCACACACGCACACACGCAGACACACACACACACACACACACATGTATGCCCAGCTAAGACTCGCAGAAATTTTAAAATGATTTAGTTGTCATGACGCCTAAGGCCAATCAATCAAACTGTTGAGCTGCCACACTTAAGTTAAACAACAAACATGCCTCAATACACACAGAGACACTCTCACACACACACACAGGCACACACACACAGACAGACACACACACAGACACACACACAGACACATTCTCATTAGATCCTCTACATTTATAGTTAATAATCCAGGCATATTTCAGGCTTTAAACAGCATCAGTCTGCATTCCCGTACAGCTCTACAGTGCACCCTAAAACTATGCAACGCAATTCCAATAATAAACACATTGCATGCTCGCGGGCGCGGTAAAAAAAAAACTCGACTCCCTTAGGTGCGAAATTAATTGAAATATTGATGACTCGCAAGATGCTGGCGCTTTCAATTGAACAAGTTTGCGTACCACACACACACACACACACGCACACATACACACACGTACACACACATACATATACAGAGACTTTTCCAAGCCATTTCCCATCCGCAGGGAGTTGAAATTGTTGTTTAGCCAACATTGATAATTTACAATGAACTCTGATGAAAAACAGAAAAAATGGAAAATGGAACTTTAAGGAAAACGCTGCATCACCTTCTTCATTTTGTTCGTAATGCTCAAAGTCGAAAGATTCAATTTGGACTCTGTGGACTTGATCAAATTGATGAAAGACGCCTCAAGTGAATATACATAAAGTTTGCTTCACTTTTGAGTGCTTGAATGCATTTGCTGTGGGATGTATGAAGAAGCATCAACGATACGACTAAATCGATATGATCTAAATTAACTGTAAACAAGTGGCAATGTTGCAGCTGGGCGTTACCGAAAATGTCACGTAACAGAAATTGCTGAGACAACAGATATAGCCCCAGATATCCCGAATTGACACGCCCATAATGGACTAAACAGAAAAAAGCTTTAACATTGTTTAAGACGAGTATAACTATACGAGTATACACATTGTACATTTCATGTCGCTAGCTTTAAAAGCACCGAAATAGTTTGCGTTTATACGGACAAACGGACGGACGAACAGACGGACGGACAGAGAGATGGATGCACAGACGGGTAGACGGATGCGCAGGGCAACTGACGGACGAACAAATGAACGACGGATGGAAGACAGAACAGTATGGAGACTGACGGACGGATGTACAGACGGACGGATAGCAATTTACTCATCCATTTCGTGAATAAGTAAAATCAATCTAAGATCGAACGAATGCAAATGTCGTTTTAAACTTAAGCTTCTCTGAGTCCTAATATATTATATACATATACCTAAAGGCATATATAAATCGACATATCTTTGTATGTGTGCCTGAACTTCTACATTTGACATTTGCATGCTTCAGATTGATGTTGGACTTTAAGTTAAGAAGACGGCGAATTATAAATTTGCGCAAAGCTTGAGAAACTTTTCGCCCGTTGACACTTGAGACGCAGCAAAGTTTTTCCTATTTTTTTCTTCTCCTCTTCTTCTTTTTTGCTTTTCCTTTTGCTTTAATTATTTTCATTCATGCTGCTGCCGCTCAAGGATTGTCGGCTTGGCTGCAGCTGCAGCCGCTGATGGAAAAGTTATTTCTTTACGCAATCCCCCTAATTTGAGACTCCGTCACGTCATTTGCACCTACGACGGATAAGCTGCAAGCTAGTGCGCCGTGCTGCCACATGCTGACCAGTCCATGATTAACGACGCGTCAGTGCAGTGCAGCTTGTGGTAAGTGGGATGCTTGAATCAAGAGCAGAGATGGTAATGGTAATTACTCTCTCTGTCTCTGTCTCTGTCTCTGTCCTTCTCTTCTCTTCTCTCTTCTCATTTCTCTCTTCTCTCTTCTCTCTTCTCCCTCTCTCTTCTCTCTTCCCCCTTCTCTCTTCTCTCTTCTCTCTTCTCCCTTCTCCCTTCTCTCTTCTCTCTTCTCCCTTCTTCCTTCTCGCTTCTCGCTTCTCGCTTCTCGCTTCTCGCTTCTCGCTTCTCGCTTCTCGCTTCTCGCTTCTCGCTTCTCGCTTCTCGCTTCTCGCTTCTCGCTTCTCGCTTCTCGCTTCTCGCTTCTCGCTTCTCGCTTCTCGCTTCTCGCTTCTCGCTTCTCGCTTCTCGCTTCTCGCTTCTCGCTTCTCGCTTCTCGCTTCTCGCTTCTCGCTTCTCGCTTCTCGCTTCTCGCTTCTCGCTTCTCGCTTCTCGCTTCTCGCTTCTCGCTTCTCTCTTCTCTCTTCTCTCTTCTCTCTTCTCTCTTCTCTCTTCTCTCTTCTCTCTTCTCTCTTCTCTCTTCTCTCTTCTCTCTTCTCTCTCTTCTCTTCTCTTCTCTTCTCTTCTCTTCTCTTCTCTTCTCTTCTCTTCTCTTCTCTTCTCTTCTCTTCTCTTCTCTTCTCTTCTCTTCTCTTCTCTTCTCTTCTCTTCTCTTCTCTTCTCTTCTCTCTTCTCTTCTCTTCTCTTCTCTTCTCTTCTCTTCTCTTCTCTTCTCTTCTCTTCTCTTCTCTTCTCTTCTCTTCTCTTCTCTTCTCTTCTCTTCTCTTCTCTTCTCTTCTCTTCTCTTCTCTTCTCTTCTCTTCTCTTCTCTTCTCTTCTCTTCTCTTCTCTTCTCTTCTCTTCTCTTCTCTTCTCTTCTCTTCTCTTCTCTTCTCTTCTCTTCTCTTCTCTTCTCTTCTCTTCTCTTCTCTTCTCTTCTCTTCTCTTCTCTTCTCTTCTCTTCTCTTCTCTTCTCTTCACTTCTCTTCTCTTTTCTTTTCTTTTCTTTTCTTTTCTTTTCTTTTCTTCTCTTCTCTTCTCTTCTCTTCTCTTTTCTTCTCTTCTCACCCTATTTCTGGCCAAAAACTCTTCAACTTGACTGGCCTGGCTGTTCATTCAATTATATTGGAAAAGTTCCAAAATGTGAATTGCCAGAAAGACGAAAGTACGAAAACAACAAAAATAATATAAACTTTTGTTTTGTTTATTTTTTAATTTTATTTGCGTTATTTGGAAATGTACGGGCGTCACATCGTGCCGGGTAGATCTTAATGCTATTATTGAAACTTTGCGCAGCAACAACGAGCTGGCAAATTCGTTTAAATTCAATGGATTTAACACGTAAGTAAATGCCAGCATTTAAGCGCAACAATCACAGCGGCTGCGGCGGACTGCCGACTGCCGACTGCCGACAAATGGCCGGAGGGTTACGGCGGAGCGAAAACTTTGCAACATGCCCGAATGCCAGTCTTTTGGTATGCTCCGAAAATTCTATTTAACTCAAAAGTGAAACAAACTTGGCTGAGTCTGCTCGACGCCCGCGTTTTTCATCAAATTAAATAAGTATTTTAAAGTGCCTACGTAAAGCTCTGTGCGTGTCTCTGTATTAGTGTGAAAACTTTGATATAGCTAAGCTGGTTTCTAGACCAAACTCATGTCTATCGAGAGTCCTGCAGCTGTTCAAGCGAATTATAATAGAGCTTGCAGATTCGCTCTATACACAGACAGACAAACAGAAAGGGAGATAGAGAGAGAGGGGAAAGACAGGCAAAGAAAGCGAGAGAGAGAGGGAGGGAGGTAAGGGGAGATAGCTGCACCAAATGTGCATTCATTAAAAACTTTCTTCTAACCGAATCCCGATGGCATCAACTTCACCAACCAAGTCTAAAGAATATATAGAGATAACAATCTGGCTAACAGTACGCATTGAGCCCTGAAGAGTCATTAGCCAGAACAATCAGGGTCTTGCATTGTCTTGTCGTTTTGCCCCCTCAGCGACCTGCCCCTGCCCCCTGCGACCAGCCCCCTACGACCTACCCCCTACGACCTGTTCCATGGCCTCTACCCGCCCTTCATTCATCCATCGCAACTACCGAACAACTAAAAAACAAAATTAAAACTTTCACAAGAATCTGAGCATAGTTGAGCTGTGCTCCTCACAACTACAATGTAAATATGAAGAGAAAAATCATTTAACAACGGAGCAGCAGCTAGCTGACTGTACGTGGCAGTGCTTAAATGATCCAATTAATAGAGCTTACCAGATTAAACCTTAATGCGATTTCATTAAGGCGAGCTACAAATTATTTTATAAATGAAAGTTTTTCAATCGGTGCAGAGCTGATGTATTTGAAATAATTATAGATCTATAGTTTCTAGTTTATTTAACAGCATAGTTTTCCTTCTACTAAATCTCTAAAGGAGAAAATAACAAATTAATTATATTTTAAGAATATTATGTAGTTGAGTACTACGGACTTTTATTTTAACTGCCTTTCATATTCGGAATCCATATTCCATTTCTTGCTAAGACAGTTTAATGATAGCTTTGTTCATGAAATCGATACAAATCGATATATAATTCCGATATATATATCGATAAGTATATAAATGTGATATCTGTCTCTGTGTCGGATCGGATACCTTTTCAATCATTCACAAAATGCGTTGCCAATTATCATCTAGACAAGCACCCCTACCAAATTTGTGTAAGCATACCAGACACCGTCTATCAGATCTTGATCATCATTCATCAAATTCACAAAGCAGCTCATATATGTAAGAGATGCCTTTATTTATGCATATAACTACAATAGTATCAACTTTCCAACTTTCCATCATTATCTAAATGGAAAATATCACATATTTCAGGGCTGGATAACAATAATATAAGTTTGTATCGAAAAAAGATGGGAACGAACGTGAAAAAGGGGCTCCCAAATTAATGGTTGCCCAGGGCCCCGTTAAGTGTTAATCCAGCCTTAAATATTTTCATGATATGTCTACGTCTGTAGATATTAATATAATTATATATTATTATAACTAATATTATTATTACTAAATTATATATGTATATTATTATAACTAAATTATCTTCTAGTCAAGCACTTCTGCCTCCCAGCACTCTCGTATCGTTTACCATAACTTGTAGCTGTCTAAATTATCGTGACAAAATTCTATTCACAACATTCGCAACTTTCTTGAAGCCGACTCTTTTATTGTGTGAAGCTAGTCTTTGAAGTCATTGAATAATAACTTTATTCAATTATAGAATTTCTGCTGTTGTTTTTATTACCCGTGTACTAAAGATTAATTGGTACAGGAAACATGTTGTTGTTGTTGTTGTTGCTTGTTATTTTGTCATATTCAAGCGCGATTTGAAATGAATGTGTTGAACAAAAGTTTTAATGCCTTGGCAACGTGCACATAAAATGCAAAATGTGTTGTTAACATGGCGGACAAACGTAGACACGCACACACATACACACACGCACACACACACACACACACACACACGCACATACGCACACTCTAACTGTGCGGGAAATATGTGGAAAAGTGGTCATATGACATATGCGACCAGGCTGACAGCTGGGATTTGGCCATAGAAGGACCTGCTGCTTGGTGGATTTTCGGGCTCGTAACTATGGCTGGATTAAACAAAAGCATGATGACAAACAGCACAGGGCTCTGTTGTTTACTTTTGGCAATTGCTGCTGTTGCTGCTGCTCATATTGCCTCGCCCCCCTTTCCCCCCGTCTCCCCCACGCTTCGTTACTTTGGCCAAAAACTGCTCGGCAGGTTGCACAATTTGCCTAATGACTTTTTAGCTGGCGGCAAAAGATTTGTGCTTGTTACTCTGCTGGCCCTTTTCTACTATATTTCAATATCACACACACACACACACACACACATCCATTCACTGTGGCCAACTAAAGCCGCTCAAAGCTAAGCCTGCGATTACGATTGTCGCTTACTGCGGTTAAGTTGGCTCGTTGAACATGGACTGCTGGTGGCCGAAATACATCCCCCCCTCCCCCCTCCATACCACACTCTCACTTTACACTCTCATACACATTAACTATAATTAAATGGCCATGACAATGAAATTTAAGTCAAGTCATTAGCAAAACGCAGCCCCTAAAGAAACCGCTCAATTTCCAGGCACTAAGTTTTATATTCGCATCAAAAGTTCATAAATATCAATTATCGTTGATTTCTAAAATAAACTAAAATCAATTTTGTTACCAAGAAGATATCAACTTAGTCTTAAAATAAAAATTTGCATATAATTTAAAGAGATTTAATTAGATTTTTTGGATCTACATTGGGGGCTGCATCGGCTGTATTTACATATAAAGTATAAAATATAAAAAATAAAAAATAAAATATAAAATATAAAATATAAAATATAAAATATAAAATATAAAATATAAAATATAAAATATAAAATATAAAATATAAAATATAAAATATAAAATATAAAATATAAAATATAAAATATAAAATATAAAATATAAAATATAAAATATAAAATATAAAATATAAAATATAAAATATAAAATATAAAATATAAAATATAAAATATAAAATATAAAATATAAAATATAAAATATAAAATATAAAATATAAAATATAAAATATAAAATATAAAATATAAAATATAAAATATAAAATATAAAATATAAAATATAAAATATAAAATATAAAATATAAAATATAAAATATAAAATATAAAATATAAAATATAAAATATAAAATAGAAAATAGAAAATAGAAAATATAAAATATAAAATATAAAATATAAAATAGAAAATAGAAAATAGAAAATAGAAAATATAAAATAGAAAATAGAAAATAGAAAATAGAAAATAGAAAATAGAAAAGAGAAAATAGAAAATAGAAAATAGAAAATAGAAAATAGAAAATAGAAAAGAGAAAATAGAAAATAGAAAATAGAAAATAGAAAATAGAAAATAGAAAATAGAAAATAGAAAATAGAAAAAGTTAAGTAGTTAAATTATCGATTAATATCGATTCATATCGATATTAAGGATAAATAATAGCTTTTGGGAATAGACAAAAATTAAGAGTACTCAGAGAACGTCCAAGCAAAGCAGCTCTTAAAGCTTAACTGAGCCCATTTTAAATGGTCAAAATTATGACAGATGCCTTTTGAACAGACATCGCTTATCTATATCTATACATATTTATATATATGTATATATTCATATCATATGTACACCATGTCTCTTAGAACTGCCCGTCTCAACTCATTGAGCCATCAACCCAACTAAATTTGGAGCCTGTGGGCATTTAACGTGCTGCCCTCTGGCTGACAGCTAGTGTAAGCCAATTATAATAATGGCCCACTTAAATACAGTTACTTTAGTTTGGCGAGCTCTGTGGGGGGCTTAGCTGCCAGGCTTCAATTAGCCAAGCTTACAAATATTTAGACAATATGTCGGAGCATAATGCGTATAAATAGAGAGAGGGAGGGAGAGAGAGAGAGAGAGACAGAAAGAGGGGAGGATGTGTGTGTGTGTGTGTGGGTGTGCTATAAACTTTATAAATGTGTGTGTTTATGTGTGTGTGTGTGTGTATTGGTGTAGGTGTATATCAATTCATGGAGCGCGTTAAAATCATTTTTTATGATTATCTGCGCATATGAATCGTTTTATTGACTTTTGCCGGGCACGAACTAGCAATGGCAGACTACACACGCACACACAAACACACCCACACACACACACACACACACATAGTCATATGCATATTTGCACAAACCCACACAATAACCGCACATGCGGAAAATTTGGAGACAACTCGCTGTTTTTTCAGTCTACTTTGTTTGGCATAAGTTTCCGTATTTTTTTTTTTTTTTTTTTTTTTTTTGTATTATGTATATATATTTTATTTATTTTTTGTTTGTTGTTTAATGTTTTACCAGAATCAGCAGCAGCAACAGCAAAAAATGGCATCGATCTATATTTAACTGGCATACTTTTCCGACTTTATCAAGCATGCAAAATGCAGGCAGAGTTTTCCGTTTGAATTCATTCAGTGCTTCGCCACACTGAAGTTGGCTAAAGTCTTTAAACGGCTTTTAGTTAGTTGCGACTCAAATTGTTTTCTACTACACTCGTTCATATTCTATATAGAGTATATAGGGCATATATAGATAGATATATATAGTATATGTAGAGTATATATGGAATATATAGAAGATATATAAACAGTATATATACGATATTTATATATAGGACATGGAATATATAAATAAGTATATATAGAGAATATATGGAGAGAGGTATATAGAGAGCGTATATATTGAATATTTGATATCGTGTATAATTAATGTTTATGAAGCAGTCTCTATAGAGTGTATGTATATAGGGTATATATAAGATATTTATAGGCTATATAAATACAGTCTGTCTAGAAAATAAGGTATAGGATGTAAAAAACGAGTATGTATAGAATATGGAAGGTATAGTGGAGTATATACAGAAGGTATGTTTATATATAATATCTGAAAGGTATATTCAGAGTATAAGTAGTATAAGTAGTATACGTAGAGTCTATAGAAAGTATATATAAAGTCTCTATAGAGTATATGTATATACGATATATAGAATGTATACAAAATATAAGTATAACATACAGTCTATATAGGGTTTATATAGAGTATATATATTTATATAGGATATAGATTAGGCTGCAAGAACTTCTGTTCATAGTCTTCAGTTGATATTTGAGGATGGCTCATTGTGCTTTATTGGAATTAAGTATTTGGTGGCGAAATATTATCTCAGCTGCGCGGCTGTCGTCCTTCGGAGCCGCGCTAAGCCAGACGTTCCATGGGAGTGTGATAAATGGGCTGTGCTGGCTAAGCAAGCATGTAGACTTATAAGCATGTGTCCATGTACCAAATGGCCATCAAATAATTTCAAATCAAACACTTGTCCGGCAGCCGCTGCGTCCGTCGTCCCATTGTCGCCCCATTGCCTGTGAGCCTATTAAAATGATATTTGCGAGAGGACTTTACTCCGGCTGCAGGCCAGACAAGGCCTCTAACGAATTTCTAGTGTTGTTGCGTGGGCGTCAACGTAATTTTTGGCATCACACTTTTGTCAACCTAAGGCGACTTGGCCAAGTGAAAATGATATTTAGCTGACTGGCTGCCTAGGAGCGAAGCGGAGCCGGCGCTGTGGCTGGGCAAGACAATTAGGCGGAATTAGGTCGACTCGCTCGCTGCTTATTGTTGCTTATGTTTATGATTATGTTGTAGGCGCATTAGCGAACGCACACAAGCACACACACACACACACACACACACACAAGTACACACATACATATACATATATATGTATACACAAACTTAAGACAGTAATTCGTGGCTGTTGCGGCTGCCCAAGGCCAGCGGCAAATTTTATTTAGAAACTTATGTAAGCGCATTGCATAACAACAAACAGCATAATAAAGAAACAGAAAGAGTGAGAGAGAGAGAGAGAGAGAGAGCTAGAGCAAAGAAATCTTGATGCCTCTGTGCAGTAGTGGGGCATCAGCGACTGTGTGATACCCTGTAGACACACATTATCGATTTTCTTCTGGGACTGTCTCCAGAGAGATGAAAACTTGATGCCTCAGCGACTGTGTTATACCCTGTGTAGTCAGCGAATGCTAATTGCAATCAATAACAAAATGTGGGAATACCCCATATGTTTTGCCCTGAAGCTTGGAATAAAGCTGAATAATTTCAACTTTGCTGTTAACAAACACGAAGACGTTGAAGTTTCCGCCTTAAATTGTATTTGTTGCATGGAAATGGAAATTTATGATAAATTGAATGGGCTGACCAAATAAGAGCAATACTAAAAAAAATTATCATAATGCAAAAACGGCTTAGTCTTTTATACACATCATAGATTAATTTGAAAGATACTTTTATGCCATTATGTGTGCATTGAATAATTATTCAAATTTTAAAAGCAGTTGTGCTAGTTATGCGTCAAGTATGGGCTCTTTCAATGCAAAAACTGCGCTGAAACGACTTTTTTGAGTTTTCCTCAAGAATACATTTTACTGTAGCTATATGAACTGCAATGCCTTAACTATACTTTCTACTATAGCTAGTTTTACTACAGCTTTACTTTATCTTATACAAATCTCCATCTTGATGTTAAAATACAAAAACCTAACTAATGCTCATGTTTTAACTTTGTCAGCACACCACAGACATGAACAACTTTACAAACTTAAAATACTACCAGCAATTTATATTTTAAAAATTATTATCACATTTTCAGCAGGCATATGATAATTAGTTCTCAAATGGCAGAGCTTAAACTATATTTTTAAAATTTTACTTTTTCATTTACTCAAACAACTGCCAAAATAAAGCTATTACCAAAAGTATTACACTTGCTGGGTCAGCATTTATACACATTTTCAGGTAGCTCATAAAAGTATGCTACATTAATTTAATTCAGAGTTGAGTAGGAAATGCAAAATTCTAGAAAAATACCATTAACAATTATATATTCAAGCTAATAGGAAACTGAAAACAAAAACTTTTAGCACTGTTTCCGGTACAACAAAACACATTGAAATTTAGGCATACTTTTTGTTTAGTTGATTATGTGATGGAATATGATTACATATTAATATTCAGTCATGAAATCGTTAGCATTATAGGCCCACTACGTTAATGAGTGGCAAGTGGAATGTGGCATGCGGCATGCGGCATGCGGCATGCGGCAAATGCTAGCCAACATTATTACAACCCTGGCAAGCTGCGTGTGCCGCACGCCAGCATTAAGGCGGTAGAAAAAAGAAACAAAATACGCGTACAGATTTAATCAAAGTCCATATTACGGCGGAATACATGAATACTGCACGCATTCATTCCGGCAAGTAGGACGATCCCTACAGGCCTCCTCTTATGAGGCACACACGAATTGTGGCAACGAAGCAGTGCCAAAGCAACACATCTCAAATTCTTATACTCTTTAAGCGGATATCATAATTTTCTCACGAAATGTGTAAGGAGAGTGTAGAGAGTGTAGAGAGTGTAGAGAGTGTAGAGAGTGTAGAGAGTGTAGAGAGTGTAGAGAGTGTAGAGAGTGTAGAGAGTGTAGAGAGTGTAGAGAGTGTAGAGAGTGTAGAGAGTGTAGAGAGTGTAGAGAGTGTAGAGAGTGTAGAGAGTGTAGAGAGTGTAGAGAGTGTAGAGAGTGTAGAGAGTGTAGAGAGTGTAGAGAGTGTAGAGAGTGTGGAGAGTGTGGAGAGTGTGGAGAGTGTAGAGAGTGTAGAGAGTGTAGAGAGTGTAGAGAGTGTAGAGAGTGTAGAGAGTGTAGAGAGTGTAGAGAGTGTAGAGAGTGTAGAGAGTGTAGAGAGTGTAGAGAGTGTAGAGAGTGTAGAGAGTGTAGAGAGTGTAGAGAGTGTAGAGAGTGTAGAGAGTGTAGAGAGTGTAGAGAGTGTAGAGAGTGTAGAGAGTGTAGAGAGTGTAGAGAGTGTAGAGAGTGTAGAGAGTGTAGAGAGTGTAGAGAGTGTAGAGAGTGTAGAGAGTGTAGAGAGTGTAGAGAGTGTAGAGAGTGTAGAGAGTGTAGAGAGTGTAGAGAGTGTAGAGAGTGTAGAGAGTTTAGAGAGTTTAGAGAGTGTAGAGAGTGTAGAGTGTATGGAGAGTATAGAGAGTGCGAAGAGTGTAGAGAGTATAGAGAGTTTAGAGAGTGTAGAGAGTGTAGAGAGTGTAGAGAGTGTAGTGTAGAGAGTGTAGAGAGTGTAGAGAGTGTAGAGAGTGTAGAGAATGTAGAGAGTGTAGAGTGTGTAGAGTGTGTAGAGTGTGGGGAGAGTATAGAGAGTGTAGAGAGTTTAGACAGTGTAGAGAGTAAAAAGATTATGGAGATTGTAGAGATTGGGGAGTTTGTGAAGATTGTGGAGACTGTTTGAGGGTGTTGAGAGTGTAGTGCTTGGGAAGTGTAGAAAGTGCACATTGTATGGTGAGTGTAGAGAGTGTGTAGAAAGTGTGGAGTATAGAGAGTGTAGAGTGTATGGAGAGTGTGTGGAAAATGAAGAAAGTGTAGAGAGTGCTAGGTAAAGATATTATAGATAAAACTTTGTACCGAACTGACTTGAGTGGTTTTCTTTAGGTAAAGTTCTAGTCATCCTGTGACCTTCGTGGCTCTAAAGAACTGATGAGGTCCATGAATGAAGAACTTTAAGCTGCGATTGAGGAGATAAAGGCAGCATCGAAGACAGTGCTTCGGAAATCGGTCAAAAATAGTGAATAGCATAGATACTCATAAATAAGGATAATAAATACAAAATGCATTTGGATGCAACAAATTGCCATGACTGTTTAACTATATCAAAAAATCTATATAA
This sequence comes from Drosophila hamatofila, assembly GCA_035045345.1. Lineage (NCBI taxonomy): Eukaryota > Metazoa > Arthropoda > Insecta > Diptera > Drosophilidae > Drosophila > Drosophila hamatofila. Next base: position 7,687,158 of record JAWNPA010000041.1, read on the forward strand.
AGTTGTTCTAGATAGCTAGTCTTATTTATTTTTCAAAATGCTTTGAGTAAATTTCACTATTCCACTCAAGTTGTCCTATGGCAAGCTGTCATATAAATCAGAAATACATATATAAGCGTATATATATATATATGTTAGCATAACGATATATATATTCATATATCTTTTTTGAGTTCGTATAAAAGAAGCCATGGCTGACCTTTGAGAGCAGTTCGACTTCGGTGAGTTGTAGTTGTACGCCCTCTTTCCTATTCTTTGCAATTTATCATTGTTTTCAACTGTGTTTCTTCTTTTTGCTGTGCCTCTGGCTTTTGCTTTCGCTTCAATATGATTGTGCTACATGTTATTTGTGTGCCTTCGCTTTGCATGTCATTTGCATGACAAAAGGGCGCCGAAAATAAGTTGAGGGAGCATCGCGAATCGAAAGCGAGTGGGCGGCTGTCCGAGTCCAAAGGACATCAAAATACCGAAAAATAAATGAGTAATTGTGCATGGGACGGGAAGTGAACGACTAACGTATACCTTAAATTGTAAGCCAAGTGAAAGTTAACTATAGTTCTTTATAGTTATTTACTTTCACCTCATGAGGTATATCAGTTTTATGTCTTTGGGCATGTATATAAGTCTCTATATAACTCTTTATATATAACTCTCTATATATATCTATCTATATATATCTCCATATATATATCTCTCTATAGATATCTCTCTCTACATATGACTCTATATATATATATATATATATATATATATATATATATATATCTGTATATAAATCTCTCTATATATATAAATCTGAATTAGCCAAAAACTTACAAAACATTTAAGCTTTCAAGACGCCGCAACAAAAACTAAAAGCAACAAACAGTCAAAGGCAACACAACAACAAACAAAACAAACAACGAGAGATAAAGAGGAGAGAAGGAGAGAGAGAGAGGTACTTGAATAGCATCAACTGCAATTAAATTTATATAAAATATAAAGAGTCATATATAGAGAGAGATACATAGAGTGAGATATATATATGGAGATATATATGGAGAGTTATATATAGAGAGTTATATGTAGATACTTATATATAGAGAGTTATATATAGAGACTTATATGTAGAGACTTATATATAGAGAGTTATATAGCTATATAGGAGCTATATATAGAGATATATATATATGGAGAGATATATATATAATATATATTGATTTATATATTTATATTGAGATATATATATTATATTATAAATTGAGAGATATATTTACATTAATTGTTTTTCATACTCGTTTACATAAGTGAAAAGAGTATATTGACTTTTGGGCTTTTTTTTTTTGCATTCGAGGACTCCTGCCTGCCTGCTTCTCACTTCCTTTCTTATACATTTCAGCTAACTCTCAAATAGCCCATAGCAGCATAGTTATACCCATTAACTGCGCGCACCAAATCTAGGATAATTCAAAAAAAAAAAACAACAGAGAAATTTAAAAAATTTTGCAATAAAAAGCAGAAATTTTCGAATTTGTAAAGTTCAGACGCGCGCAGCTGCTGCTAACAAAGTGAAAAGCGTTATTTATTTGCGTCTGCATAGCATAAATTCTGATTTAATTTGTGTAATTTTAATAGCAATCGCAAATGTGACAGGCGACAACGAATCACAAAGAGACAAACGCGTGGAGCCATTAAATGAAATAAAATTGTAAATTAAGATGCCACCGATCCCTGTAGTAAAACGATATATTCCATTTTGTTGTTGTTCAGCTTTCACTTTACATTAGTTAATCTATACACACACACTTACACGCCTACGCATACACACATACACACATACACCTACGCGCACTACGACACAGCAATTCAATCGCTGTAATTTTGTAGCAAGCGATTTGATGTCAAAGAAATAAGTTAATTACAAATTGTTATCAATGAATTCATTCTGAATACCTTTTAATACCCTGCACACATTGAAAGTGGGCATTCGGGGTATGTTGGCTTTCTGAGAGTCTATGTAACAGGCAGAAGGAGGCGTGGCAAACTAAATAAATATATATAGTCCTAATCAGGACAATGAGCTGAGTCGATATAAATATGTCCAGCGTTCGTCTATATATCCGTCTATCTGCATAATAATAAAAATCACACTTTCTTACTATCGATAATAATCGATAAGTATATTTCAATAATTAAAAAGTGCTTCGGTAAACACATACACTTAAATGTTTTTTTATCATACTCTGGAAATTTAATAAAGTAAATCAACCTAGAAGAAAAAGTATTCAGAAATTTAGCTTTAATAGTAAAGCCCATTTGTGTGTATAAAAAAAACCTAGAATGTTCAGGGTTTAGGGTATCTACTAGTCGAGCACTTTCGCAACTTTCTTGTTATTATTATTAAATTGTCATTTCGGTTTCACTTCAGGCACAAGCACAAAAATAAACAAATCAATTTAAACCCAATGTAAATACATTTCAAATTTATTTCACAAAATGCCTTGCGTAGGATGTCTATATATATATCTATATATGTATGTATATAGATATATTTTTCTTCTTATTTACAAATGTACAATTTCTTATTATTTAAACGGAACTAAGTCCTTAGTTAACAAGATGAGGGAGAGTTTTCGTTGAAGACGCCGACGATATGAGATTTTCATCTGGTTTCCGCTGTGCCCTAAGCCAAAGTTTGAATTATTTTGAAGTATTTTTTCTAGTACTGTGATGATGACATATCCTGTACAGCTCATCTGCAGCCTTGACCCTCTCTCTTTCTCTCTCTCCCTCTTTCTCTCTCACTTTCTCTTTCTGTTTTCTCTGTTCCTCTCTTTCTCGCTGTCTTACTCTCTCTCTCCCTCTCTCTGTCTCACTCTCTCTCTCCCTCTCTCTGTCTCTCTCTCTTTCTGTCTCTCTCTCTCTCTCTGTCTCTCTCTCTCTCTCTCTGTCTCTCTCTCTCTCTCTCTGTCTCTCTCCTCTCTCTGTCCCTCTCTCTGTCTCTCTCTCTGTCTCTCTCTCTCTCTATGTCTCTCACTCTCTGTGTCTCTCTCTCTCTCTGTATCTCTCGCACTCTCACACACTCTCTCTCTCTCTCATTCTCTTTCTCTTTTAGTACCTCTCTCTCCCCGTCTCTCTCAGTGTCTCTCTCACTATCTATCTCTATCTACCTCTCTCTCTCTTTCATTCTCTCTCTATCTTTCTCCCACTCACTCCCTTTTTTCTTTCATTTTTTTTTTCTTGAAGACTTTGCCTAACCTTGTTTTAATAGTAAGCGCATAATAACTTTATATTATAATTTATATACCCTGTACACCATGCAGAGACCATCTCCGTCTGTCTGTCTCTTTGCCTATCTGTTTGCACGTCAATTAATCTGCCTATCTCTGGCCATTTATAAGTGTGTCTATCTCTGTTCGTCTTTATGTCTATCTCTTGTCTTTAACCTCGTTAACTTTAAGAACACACGAAATTTCATGCTTGACTTCTATAGACTAATACTCGCAGACCAGTTAAACACCTGGAATGAGTAACACCTAGTCGAGCACTCCCCGCTAAACCGCTTTCACTTTTTGTTGTTTACTAAATTTCAATAAATCCGATTTACCTCCATGCAACACCTGCCCTTGCTAATGCTTAATAGTTGAGGATTCCACTCTAGCTCTTTAATGGTAAAGTTTTCCTTTGATATTTTAATGCTTACAGATATAGAAATAAATTTGTATGTATATGTGTATTAGGTATATATATTTATATATAGATATTGTAATTAACATATTTTGTGCCTTAAACATTTTACTCCAACGTTCAACAGTTTTAAATTATCGCCTTTTGTAGTGGTAAACGCTGAAATGTTAATTACAGATTTAGATATTTATATACATATAAAATATATATACATATATATAAATAAATGAAGAAGTTGATGAAAGTTCAGTTGGTTGATGTTTCACTTGTTTTTAATATGCAGGGGTAGAAAACAAACTTTGCTCATTTCGTATGTATAGCAAAAACTGTTGACAATTTTATGTATGCGATTTGTATACACTGTTTACATAGTAATTAAGGGCATATTAGTTATGTAATGCATGTCAGAATTACACATGTCAATTAGAATATCTAGGCCTGGATTTACTAAATGGACTCTCATCAACTATATCATCTTCTCTTTCTTCTTCTTTTTTCCTTAACAGTGTATTAAGCAGTCCATGGTACCCTACCCGTGTTATATATATATATATTTATTTATAGAAGTTCTCATGGTCGCATTTTGTAATGGAAGCGCCGTTGCGCTGTCCCCTACACAAATGATGAGAACTTCAATTTAAGCATATGCGCTTTATTGACCAACTTTTCGCACAGCCACAGCCACAGCCACAGCCGCAGCCACCAGTCACAGATGTTGCTAAGTGGGCGACAGCCAGACAGTGCCACTGTATCTAATACATATATTCATAATTTTTTTATTAAACTGTCCAAATATGTAAAAAAAAAAATGTATTCGTATGGGCCATAAATTTGAAATTTGACAGTTGTCTTCCAAGTGTCGGCAGCTGGCAGCTGCCAAATTGATGCACAATAAATTAAATATAGTTTTCTTCGCATGCTCATGAAAGTAGATATTATTAAAGAAGAAGTCTAGTCAATGCTTTAATAGGGTATTTATGTAAAATGAATATATTTTTATCACATTTTGCCTTCTAACAATGAGAGCTACAAAAGTAAGAACGTTGCAGTCGGGCCTTACCGACTGCAGAATACTCAATCACAACCCAAACGATGTCAGATTCATTTTCCGATTTGCCACGCCCCCAATCGGTATGTATTTATATATTTTTATATTTTATATATTTAGTTTTTAAAATTAGAGTTTCTAGCTCTATGTACTGTAGAATATTACGCGACTCGCCACGCCCCCAATGGGCATAGGCATATCATTCTTCTTCAATTCTTAGCAGGCGTCCAATGTAACGTAAGTGCAAGATTTAGAAGCTTACGGTTAAAAAATTCGAAAATTACGGGGTATTTTTAGTAAGTCACACCCCCAAAGGGGCGTACAAATTACTTTTGGGTCATCGATAGAGGCAGCCTCCAGTAACTCAACTGTTCTCTTTTAAAGTTTCTACCTCTAATACTTTTAGAAATATAATCTTTTGCAATTGGCCACGCCCCCATGGGCACAGATACATCGTCCATATCCATTGGAGCTTGTGTTGTCGACGCGAGTACACATTCCACATTTCAGCTTTATAGCACTTTAACAACAATGCTTTCTGGGATACCGGAAAATGCATCTCAGTTGCCACGCCCCAAATGGGCGGTTCGAAAAAATCTTGAGAGCTTAACAGACAAGGCTGTATACGAGTATGTGTTATAAATTTCAAGACGCTAACTTCAATAGCGTCGAAATGATTTGCATTCAGACGGACAGACGCACAAACGGCCGGACGGACAAGACGGACATGGCCCAAATCTAATATACTCATTTCACTTTCGTGAATGAGTATAAATGGCTCAAGTTAATGGCTTCTTAAGTTTTTTACAGCTGCAAAACTGATGCAAAACAAATTTAGAATGGGTTTTTTAATATTATGAAGTAACAAAAAATAAAAAATAAATAATTCTAGTTAAAATAGAATTAAACTATTTATTTAATATAAATATTTTTGTTCTTCAAAATATAGGCAGTGAATGCTTAAAAAAAATCGAGCCACAATAAATTTTTTTTAATTTTTTTCACACCTATATAAAAAGAGAACTAAAAATAAGTAAGTTTAGTTTATAATTTATTGAGTTATTTATTAAAAAATAAATTAATAGTAAAAATAATATTTTTCTCAGTGTTTTTGCTGAGGCTTTAAGACTCTTAAATTAAGAGCTCGCTGTAAAATCTCCTGCACATACTTCACTGCTGGACGCTAGATGGCGCCATAAGATGCACACAATATTGCCCGTGCAGACCATGAAATATGCTCTCAACGCTTGCTGCATCATCATTTCACAAAAATTTCATAAAAAAAAAAGAAGAAAAAAAAACACTTTTGCCATCCCAAGATGACAAGACACCATCGTCCACACCCCACACCCCACACCCCACCGCCAGCTGAAGCATTCTAATCAGGGAATTGACATTTTTGCCACTCGAGCAACTCAAGTAACACTTACCCTGCGAGAACTGAATGAGCTTGCAGAGGAACTCGCCAAAGATGAAGTTGCGCAATAGTGTGCCGACTAGGGTCACTGGCATGCAGAGCACGCCCAGCAGCATGTCCGAGATGGCCAGATTGAGCAGAAAGAGATTGGTGATGGTGCGCATGCGACGATTCTGCATTAGCGTGGATATGACCAGGAGATTGCCCACGATGGCGCACAGCAGGATCAGGCTGTAGCTGGGTATTAGCCAGGCGGGCATTTCGGTGGCGCTGGTGGCGCTGCTGCTGCCACCGCCGCCACTGCCACCAGCAGCACCACCAGCTGCCGCCGCTGCAGCCGCAGCAGCCGCAGCAGCCGCAGCAGCAGCCGGTGCTCCAACGCTCGTCTCCGTGGAGGCGCCTTCGGGTATCAGAAAGAATTGTCCGGCGCCCAGTGCATCATCATCATAGTTGCCACCGCTGCTGCTGCCATTGCTGCCGCTGCCTCCACCACCGCTGCTGCCATTGGCGGCGTCTGCCAGGCCCAGGGTTTCGTTCAGCGGCGACAGCGTCAAGGAGACGATGTGACTGGCGGCGCTGCGGGCATTCGCATAGTAGTCCACCAAGGCCTTGTAGGTGGCGGCCGCATTGGCTGCATCCTCGGCACTGGTGCTGTACATTGTCACAGAGCGATCAAACTAGTTCGAATTCTGCTGCCGGTTCCGGCTCCGGCTCCGGCTCCGATTCCGCTCACTCACTACTGTCTGTCACTTAACAAAAATGCCAATAAAAAAAAAAAAACAAATCACAAATCAGTTAAATAGAATCACAAATCGCTGCGCGCGCGCACAAAAACTTGACACGATCCTTGGACTGGACAACGTCGACTGCGGTCCTTGGAAACGCTGCTGCTGCTGCTGCTGCTGCTGCTGTTGCAACGGTTCGTAGGTCGTAGGTCGTAGTTCGTAGTGTACGTATACGAGGCAAGCGACGCCCACGACGTTGACGTCGCGTCGTTTGCTGGCGCGCTTCGCTCTGCCTAGCCGTTACCGTTACGTTGAACGAATCGCTGGCAACTGGCCGCACTGTGTGGCGCCTGCGTTTCGTCTGCCCGAAACTCACCACATGCGGCAGCAACATGCAGCAAGCAACAAGCGGCATGCCGCAGCGCAACATGTTGCCAGCAACATGTCATCGACTCCTGCTCGTTAATATTCAACGGCTAACGTCTGAGCAAATATATAGCCTTAATGTCCACAGTGGCTGCAAATAGTCTGGGAGCGACGACTACGGGCCATCTAAACTGATTCAAATTGCCTCACGGACACGAACTGATTGATTGACGGACTGACTGATGATAAAGGACTGAATGAGGATGCAACGAGAGACCAAGCCATGGGAGCTAGAGAGCTGGAAAAAAATGACAATCGAGTCTGCTTGGGGGCGAGACTGTTTGACTGACTGATAGATGAATGACGGACTAATTGACTGATGGACTGATTGATTGACTGATTAATTGGCCGGTTGACTGAAAGTTTGACTATATGATTGACTGGAAAAAATGAGATAGAAAGAATGGAAAGACAATTGATCTAATCTACCTCTTTGATTGATTGACTGACTAATGAATTAAATGATTGACTAACTGATAAATTTGCGGATTGACTAAATGATTGCTTATTAACTGTCCATTTAACTGCCTAATTGATTGATTCATTATCTGGCTAAGTGAATTTATTGATTTGACTGATTGAATAAATGTTTGACTGATAGAATAATTACTTGACAGACTTGATTTACTTATTAGTTGACCAATTAACTGATTGATTATCTATGCAAAATTCATTGATTGCCTAACTAGTCAAATGACTAACTGATTGATGTTCAAGATTTAATGTTTGACCTTATTGATTATCAAAGCTCAGCCTTAAGAACTAAAATGCTAGAATCTAAAACGATTGTGATACGCGTCAGATGCAGTCTGATTATATATATTTTTAATGTACATACATACATATATATATATATATATATTTATATATATATATATGTCCTGACTGATTGATTGATGATCATCACAGCGTAGTCCAACCGCTAAAAGCTAACTGAAAATTGTTAAGAACAAACTCTTTAGCTATTATCCAATCAAACTTAAATGTTTTGTTCGAAAAGTTCTAACCACGCCAACCCAAATAAAAGCGAAACAAAATGTGGACAAAAAATAACTTGGAGCACTTAAGCTCCTTTCCAAATAAAGCCAAAGTCATTTATATACTTGAAGTACAATTTCGCATATCAAAAACTTGCCAGCGGATGAAAGACGGACGGGAGTTACCGTCTTCTCCGGCGTGCAACTTTTATCCCTTTTGACATCTGTTTAAAGTTTCGCCCCAAGGCTTAAAGTTCTTGTTGTTATTGTTTTTTTTTTTTCCAATATTATTCTTTTACGTGTTGTTATTTCTATTTTCTCCCCAAATTTTTTTTATCATTTTTTATCTTTTTCTTAAACTACTTTTCCAGCTCTACTTCAACAAAATTAAAAATGAATTTTGAAGTCTGGAAAAAAATGGAACTGTAGCTAAATGGAACTAGTTCAAAGTTTACATCATCAAATTAATATTTAATGAAAGCTAAAGACTTTAATTTGTTTTTAAAATTCTTAAAACGAAATTGTTTATTCGTTGATTCGTCAAACAATTCAATTCATAAATAATTCCAACAAATCTTATTCCATTTTATTTTTACAACGTATTGATTTAATCATTGCAAATTGAATGATGGACATTTTGTTGATTTTCTTTCAATTTTCATTTACAATTTTTATTTTCCATGGAATGACTTCTGCGGCGGCCCAAAATACATTTTATGCTGTTTTCCTTTCGGTAAGCGAGATTTATTTAATCTGCAAATTTTGCGTTAAGAAGGTTATTAAAAATACACATTAATTTATATTTCGTACATGTGAATTGAATTCAAGGTGTCCATGGGAATGATTTAATTATATGAACACAGTGATATACATATGTATGTATATCTATGTATACTATGGGTATACACAGATACAGTCATAGAGACATGTAGAGATCATATGATATGAACATGGATACATTGAAGCAGATATGTAGATATTCTTGCATGCATATCATGTACACATAGATGCATGTATGTATACCTGATGACATGCTTAATTGCATACATTTATACTTGCTGACATGCTGATAACTATGCATACATGCATAAATACATACACACATACATACGTGCATACATACATACATGCATACGTGCATACATACATACATACATATACACATATGTACATACATACATGCATAAATATATACATACATGCATACATACATACATGCATACATACATGCATGCATACATACATACATACATACACACATACATGTATACATACATACACACATAAATGCATGCATACATACATACATGCACACATACATACATACATGCGTACGTATGTACATACATACACAGACATAATTTCATACATGCATACATACACACACACGCATACATGCATACAAACATACATACATACACATACATACATACACACATACATACATACATACATACATACATACATACATACATAAATACATATACATTCATAGCTACATACATACATATGCATCACACAAATTCCCATGTATGAAAATTCCCAAGCATGCATGCATGTGTCCGAATGTATTCTCATGTATGTATGTAATTACATACATCATCATCAGACATATATGTATGTACATATTCAGACATGCATACATATGCACATATGCTAAAGAATTTCCACATGCATACATTTAATACTCTTTCCACAAAAAGAACATATCTGCATATACATATATAGCATGCAAGCTTTAACAACCAAAGCACCCAATTGGCACTTCAATTGATGAGAATCGCCGAGAACGGCATTAACTGGAAGAGCGTAAAACGTAACTACACTCGGTCAACATTTGGTAATAGATATATACTTATGTATATACAAAACTGTGTTACATATGCATTTACAAAGCTAACTTACATGCGAACATGCACAGGAGGCTGAAATACCTCGAATACAAAATTCATAGCTAAAGAAGCATTTGATTTCTTTGGATTAGCCATAAACATATTTTCTTTTGTGTACAAATATCGTAAATATGTGTATTTGATATGACGGCATTTCGGAGTCTCTGAACGCACTTTCTAGGCCAACTGGTTTGATTGTGTTGATGTTGAACTGTTTATTCGCTTTTATAGCCTTTGCACATGTTATGACAACTGTTTGCTTAGACGGCTCGAATGCGAATATACTTTGTGGTTTATCTGCATTATTTTGTGGAATTTTGATAAACCGAGCCGAAGCAGCTTTACCACTAATTTAGGAATGTCAACAGACCCAATAGGCCTAATCATAACTATTACAATATATATATGTCTATTAAATACACCAAGAAGAGTCAATTAATTGGGGAAATATATGATAAAGCAATAAATCTTATCTAACTGAATAATTGAGGAGTGGTGCTAGAGCTGAAGTTATGTTTAATTGTAGCAAGTAAAAATGAGATAGTCGAGAGTGCTCGACTAGGAAATACCCTGAATCGAAGCTATTAACATAATTCTACATCTGCTTGAAATACTTTTTTTTCCTATTTGGGGGGAAGCTAGGGTGACATAGGTAGGAAGGCATATAAAGGGAGGTAAAGGAAGGGAAAGGTATCCAAAATTTGAGCTATACAAAATCTGTGTATTCAACACCCCCACTTTAAATTAGTATCTACCTTTAGTGGTATTCAAACTACGCTTGAAAAACTAAAAATAATGATAGATTTTGATCGATAACAAGAAAATAGAATGAATTATAGACGAAACTCTGGCTGCATATTTTTTACAGAGATATTTATTAAAAGTTTTAAGTCCCTAGCTTGTATGGTCTCATGCAGACTTTCGAGTGTACGGACGGGCTCCTGATCTAAATTATACAGCGTCTGCCACGCCTTCTTCTGCTTGTCACATACATTTTTACTAAACCAATACACCCTGAATTCGCATGATCATTGGGTTTAGAGTATTAGACCAATCTATAGAACAGACTATATGTAAGATATATACAGAATGATGATAGGACCAACTTTTTCTAATACATATACCAATGTATATGGAACTTTTTGCAATAATAATAATTAATCGAAAAAAATAACAATATTAATAATAATAATAATAATAATAATAATAATAATAATAATAATAATAATAATAATAATAATAATAATAATAATAATAATAATAATAATAATAATAATAATAATAATAATAATAATAATAATAATAATAATAATAATAATAATAATAATAATAATAATAATAATAATAATAATAATAATAATAATAATAATAATAATAATAATGAAAATGATAACAGTTAAAATACAAGATATAAGAATGACAATAACAATTTTTGTGGGTGAGCCAGTTGAAAACCATGATGATAACAATAAAAATAACAATAATGACTATGATAATAATTAATTATATTAGAGTGACGACTGGATTAACAGTGTTTCTAGAATTTGTACCAGATTTTTGTTGTAGTTGAGGTTGGCACAAGTTCTCGAAGCATCGTTAATCTAGTCTTCACTCCATCAACTAAAAAATCTCCTCTTTTTTTTGGACTGCCTTAGAACCAAGTTTTATAGCGCATTAACCTTCAAGGTGCAGACCTGTACTAGAGCATGTATACTAGATACGCATAAGTACTATATGTATAAATATGTATCATCAGTGTTCCTTCGTCCAAGTGACACTTTCTCCGCCGTAAAACCTCTTCGTGGTAAGTCACAAAACCTTCTCCAAAAGTCTCTGCTGTTGCACACTTGCTCTATTATGGACACTACTTGCCAAATCGGTGCCTTCTAATGATAATGGTAATAATAAAGTTAATAAAACGAGTAATAGTTTTTGACAATAGAAATACTAATGAGAACAATGATTATATAACAATCGGAATAATAGGAAACACAAGCAATTCACAGTCACAGTTCAGACTAACGTCTGGCATATACTATATACTATATACTATATATATATATGTTGTACATGTATGTTTGTTCTTAGTATATTTCATTGGATATTATTTCTAGCCACATTCACGCTCTCTAATATATCTTAGCCATTTTTGCCGAGCAGCGGGTAATTCAGGCAACTGATTGCTTGATTCACATTGCGCTGTTTGCCGCCTGATAAAGCGACGTGGATGACGCTGGCGACGATAAGCCCTGCACCGGATAAGCTCCAATGCCGTCTCCCGTTCTCTCCCCAGCCGAACTGAATTGTAGTTCACACACACACACACACATACACACTCAGACATTGTGGACTAGTACGTGCGCACTTGATTGCAACGTGCCCCAGCCTCAGCGACTGCAGCTGTGACTGAGGCTGCGACTGCGAGTGCAACTGCGACTGCGACTGTGGCAGAGAGCCGGCTGTGGTCTAGGCTGCTCTCCTCAAGGCTGAGGCAAGGCTGATGCGGCACAGATTGCTAGCCGAAGATGCCGTTAAACCTACACCTCAACTTGCAAGTGCCCGACCGGTTGATTGGGAACAGGCTGCACCACACGAGCCACTCCCCCCTGCCCAGCACTCCACCTAAAAACAGTATCCAACAAAACAACAAAAATAAGTAAAATAAATCAATTCTTGAAAAGTATTTCAAGTTATCGCTAGAGCATGACTACATGAAAAGATAAAGCGTCTATTTGCTTAACACCATTTCAAATTCAATGTGATAATAATTTCTATAAAATATATAGATATGAACATAATAAGGCTGATAGAAAATGTTTATATGGAACTTCAGATAAGTTCAATCAAATTCAGACTATATGTAGTTTAAAGATAAGTGAAAGTTAAAAATGTATACATGTATGTGTATATATGTAAATATATGTATAATATATAACATAATCATATAGGTACGTATTTTTAGATAATTAGTTAGTTTCCTTTATCTATAAGCTACGTAGTGCTCCAATTATCATATCTAATAATATATATGTACACCTACGGTAAAAAAAAAGGAAAAAAAAGTGCCAGTAATAGTACTGTTGGACAAGAAAACTTAGTGATAAACTGAATATTTTTAAAACAATTTGAAATGAATATTATGATAAATAAAAATTGTTATTAATTTAAATACAGATATTAAGTTATTAAGTCTCTTCATTTTTTTATCCAACACTTAGTATTCAGTCGCAGTACTATATTTTTTACCGCATATATATCATCAATAACTACATATACCCATACCACCCACACACATACATATACATGAATCAAAAATAATCTAAAATCTAAAATAATCATTAATCTATCCCAATGGCTCTTCAGCTTTCTGCAATTGCTTGAAGATTTGTCTCAGTGCATTTATTTTAAGAACATTGAGTACATTCATATGTATGTATGTATAATAAATAAATGTTGTACAGTGCTTCGCATCCTAAATCATGCTCCTATATATATACATATATACATATATACATAATATACATACACACACACACACACATATGCGCGCTTGCGCTCAACGGTGTCAAACATTTTGTCAACGGCGCAGTCGACGTCGCTGCCCGCGCACTTTCAACTCTGGAACTGAAACTGAAAATAAAACCAAATGCGGTGACGGCGCCGTTGCCGTCGCTCTGTCTCTGTCACTCGTCGTGACAGCTTACTGGGGTGCTCCCACTTGCTCGCTCGCCGACTGCGCTGCCGGCTTCGTTTTCGTCGTTATGCTTTGTGCTGGTTGGCGCTGCTTCTGCGTCAGCCACTTCGTTGGAGTTGCACGCGCTGCCGGCCCGCATTCGTGAGCAACAATTCGTGCGAGTCGGACGGAGTCGGTCGGCTATTTTGGTCACTCCCGATTAATAAAGCCTGTGTGCCTTTTGCCTTTGTCTTTGTTTTCGTTATTAATGTAATACATATATATACACACACACGTATATATATACATATATAAATATATATAGATTTTTTTTATTAATTTTTGTTGTTGTTTATCGTGACACTTGTCGTTAAATATTTGCGCGTTGTGTTCAAAAATTTACCAAGCCGGTAGAAATTCCCTGAACTGTCAGTTGAGAGTTGCAGCAACAGCCGCAGCACCAAACCCAGAGCAGAGCAGAGCTGAAGAAGAAGAAGAAGCAGAAGAAGAAACAACCCAACAGTAGCCACAGCATCCCATTCAGCCAGCCAGCAACATGTCAGACGGCATTGAAGTTGAACAAATTGTGGAGAGCAAGCCGAAAAGGGTGAGAGATACTTTTAACACAATCTTACACTCAAACACACATACATACACACATGGTATATGTATTAAGAAAATATTAAGTGCGGCACAAGACGAAACAAAAAGAATTAGACTCATAAGAGATGCGACAACGGGGCAGTTAAACAGCAACACAGCACCAACAACAGCAACGGCAACAGCAGCGCAAAAGAAAATCTGCAAACAGATAGCGCGCGTGAGAGAGAGAGTGAGGGAGAGGGAGCGGCGAGCGGCGAGCGTAGAGCGCAGAGCAGGCCAAAAAGGAAGAGGGAAGAGTCCGGCAGCGTAGCCTCGCTACAGTTGGAGCCCCAGCCCAAAGTCAAGTGTGCGTATGTGTTAGTGTGCATGTATGTGTGTTTTTGTGTGTGCTTGAGTGTTGAACTTTAAATAACTGTGACTCCACACACAAGAACCGGCCAGGGCCAGGGCCAGTACCCCCAGTCGCAGTCGCAGTCGCAGCAGCAGCAAAGCCAATGCCGGTGCCGGTGCCGACGCCGGTGCCAGACAGCAAAAAAAGAAGAAGAAAACACAGAACAGCAAAAGAACACGAAAAAGAAACAACAAAAAAAACGAGCGAATATCTTGCTTATGCTTTTGAGTGCGGGGGCGGATGCAGCAAGCAGCGCAGCAGCCAAAGGGGTAGATAAGCAGGCATGTGTCTGTATATGTGTGTGTGTGTGTGGGCATGGTCATATTAGACAACAACAACAGCAACGAATATGCATATCAAGTTCAAGTGCGCAACGGCTTCGCAGTCGCCGCCACTGCCGCAGTTAATATATGTATATGCATGTGTGTGCGCACTCATACACACACACACACCCACACACTGCGTAAGATTTTCTCAATCTCTATCTTATCGAGCCATGTATCGAGTAATTGTTGCGGTTACATTGAGTTCCATATTAAATTTGTTTAGCTACTGTGTAACAGTATTTCTAACAACTTTTGTGATATATGGGCCGTGTGTGTGTGTGTGTGAGTCATTTTGGGTGATTCGATTGATTCACTGTGACTCACACACATGCACACATGAACTGAAATACACCCTGACCAGACCCAGCTGCAGTTCAATTACCTACTGTATTAAGCAGCTATCGAGGCGACATGACTCAAAATTTAATCAGTGAAAGAGACAGAGAGAGAAAGGCAGGAGGGCAGTTCGTTTGTTCAGCTGTGAAAGAAAATCAGAAGAATAAGAAAAAAAACACGGATTAAAATTGAAAGCCAATAAAAGTTCACATAAAGTTAGCTGAAAATGTTCACAAAATGAACTAGTTCAACAATTTTGCTGTAAACAATTATAGTCGATTAACGTGCTCAATGCAAACGAGTGCAATTTGAAATACACAAAATATCTACATGATATATATATATATATATATGCATGCACATTCTCTTTCCTTATCTGTCGGAACATGGAGACGAACCATTTACGGTTATAACTCAATTCAATAAGTCAATACAAAGAGCCATGAAAACTGAAACTGAAAATACGTTCCAGCGGATGCCTCAACGGCAACGGCGACGGCAACGACAACACCTCAAATCAATGCCAATGGCAATAAATAATATTGAATATCGTAAATCTCTACGCAACGTGCCTCAGCAGCCGTCGCCCACCCACCCGCAAACGAGCTGCATTCGATATTCATTTCATTACCGTTAGAATTGAAAGCGAGTATTGTGTTAGCAAATGCTATTGTATAACAGGCACACACACACACACACACATTTGTACTCTCTTACACTCATAGCCTCTCTTCAAGTATGTTAAGTTGGCTGCGCTTCCTGATGCGCCAAATTTGGCTGTTTTTTTTTTCTTTCCCTCTTTGGTTTTTTTCGTTTTTTATTTTTATTATTCGCTAATGAGTCACGCACACAAATCAATAAACGACGTTTCTTTGTTTCATTGCAAAAATGCAGAATTATTAATATGTACATACAGCGCAAGAAGAATAACAGCAACAACAACAACAGCAACAACTGAAACGGCGCGTGAAACGAAATAAAACAAAAATTAACAGCCTTGCAGTCTGCCGATGCCCTTACCACCTCCCCTTCCCCTTTCCCTCTTCTCATCTCTATCCTTCTCTCTCACTACACTTGTCGCTCCTTCCGCCAGTCACGGAGCAAATGAACGCAGCGCTGATTCATTGTACAATACTTTTTGCTGTTCGCTTTTCGATTTCGAACTTACAGCTTGAAAAAAGTTGAAAAGAGTTTTCAACAGCAAAACCAAAACACATGTGAATACTCCTCCAGAGTCTGCCCCTTTCCTCTCTGCTCTTTCTCGTGGTAATCGAACTAATATCGAAATCGAACTTTAATAATTAGGCTTATTTGCTCGTTGTTGAAAGTCAGCATGACAATGATTAATCAAATTAAACAAAATGCCCAATTATAGTATTGAATAGCCTATAATATTTCAAACGTGATTGCATTTATTAATATTATAAATTATACAAATATACATAAATTATTTTAAAAAATAAATATAGATATCTTATATTTATAAATATTTAATACTATAAAATCAAATATCCTGCAGTATTTTCAAACTAAATATTTTAAATTCAAAGAAATAAAAATTAATAAATTAATATGTATTATTATTATTATTATTTAATACTATAAAATTGAATTTTGTATAATATATATATATATATATAAATTATATATTTTATTTTCTTCTAAATTTAGAATATTTAACAATATAGAAAACAAACTTACAATAATAAGAGTTTTTAGTAAAATTCATAACTATTAAAGCCGAAGCTTATTTTATAATTGGCATATCCGTCTCACCCCTCTTATTTCCTACAGGATATTCACAGAACCTCAGTCTGTTTCAGCCTTTGCCTCAATATGTGATTCACGCATTAGCCACAAATATTTGTTGCACAGTGGGGTCATTGCTTACTTTGGTTTACTAGAATAAAGCTAGCTTCTAAATGAATAAGCAGAATATCAACATTTTTCTTTTATTTTGGTGCAAATAAGTCAATTTTTCCAATGATATCAAAGCGTCAACAATTCCTACAATATATTGACAAATGGAACATTTTTCACCATATTTCGCTGTTTTTTATAACTTTGCTAATTCACCCAACTTTGAGGGCCTGTTTTCAAAAATATTTCTTTCGGATTTTGGTCCCTTGGCTAGTAATCTGTCAAATAGCATAAAAATAAGTTAAAATAGGTTATCATTTTTTCTCCGATTTTTTCTACGCTTTATCCCACTGTGTGTCGTCGCACTTGACGCACAATTTTCTTAGTTGAAGTTTTACTTCCACTTCTTCTATTTATTCACACAGTGTGTGAGATTGGCATTATTTTTGCGGAAAAGTTTTATTCGATTTATGTGGAACTTTATAAGTGAGCGACGAGCGTTGCGTACCTGAAATGGCATTAGTCAACATTAAGCGATTTTATATATATAATATGTACATGTATTACTGTAACAACACCTGATATATACATTCCTTAGATTTCTGCTATCATTAGCAGTTTTGTATACCCTAAACCAATTGAATGGGAAATCAGAGTATAACAGTTTTGTTAAATGTATGTAACAGGCAGAAGGAGGCGTGACAGACCTTTATATCAAGAATATAGATCAGGATGCCGAGCTGTGTTGATCTCGACTTTGTTCTTTAAGCCTAATTTAAATACTGTTAGATTTAGGGATTACAGAACTACAGTGTAAGTCCTTGTGACAAATACAAAGATTTTGTAATTTACAGAATTTGGATACCACGCCCCCTTCGCCCCAAATTAAAAGAAAAAAACAACTTATGTCAAGCACTAGAGACTTCTGCTTTAGCAAATAAGCACATTTGAATGTTATTATCACGTTCTGGAAGTTTGATGAAGATAGGCCCATCATCAAATAATGCATGCATGCGCATGTATATGTGCGTGTGTTTTTGTATGTGTGCATAAAAGAAGCAACGAATTATTGAAATATCAGTTCTTCGAAAGGTTCAGGGTATCTCGTAGTCGAGCAGTCTCGACTAAAGCACTCTTACTTGTTTTTGCATACATTTTTTCTGGCCACATTTAAAATGTTGTATGGCTAAAATAATTTGCTGATATGGTGCGCTTTGTGTGCGCCGATATCGACACCCATAGATATTGGCACACAAATTTATTTTGTATATAATTTTTTATGCACATTTTTTATCGGCTGACTTATCAAAGGCCATCACAGAACTTTTTATGGCCGCCAATTGGAAATGGCTTAAAAAATAATTGAAAAAACAAATTGCAGTTTTTTTATCAAAGCACATTTCAATGTTTTATATCCGTTTGCATACAATTGAGAAAGATTTAAACTTATTTAAATAAATATATAATAAATAAATAAAGCAACCAAAATATACATATAAATTACATTAAACAAGAGAAATAAAGGAAAATGTGCTGAAATGCTTTAAAAATTTATAAAAATTAAATTGACAAAAACACATGAATAACTATTTTGTATATATATATTTGAATTCAAAATGATTTGATTATATCAATAGCATTTAGTTTTAATTACCATTGCTCGTTGTCAGAAAGGAGAGCGAGATGCATTTGCTTGGTTGTAATAGGTGTATAATAGGCAGAAATAGGCATGGCTGCGAGCCAATAGGGTATATTCATAGATTGTTGGCGCAAATCAATTTATCAATAAATGTTGTCGTAAATTAAAATCGATCTTTAGCTATGATCAATAAATTTCGTACGTAAATTGCGCATTTAATTTTGAAATATAGCTGTCAAGAGTATATACAGCTTAGCAAGGGTATCTCCTAGTCTGGCATACCAGTCTTATTAGCTTGCTTAACTGTAAAAAGTAGCCATTGCTCACACAATCCTGAATTACATACAATGCATTTGTTTAAAGCGATCAGGCGATCAGCTCAGTAGCTGTTGACTTGAGATTAGATAAAAATAACGACACCATGTAAGATTAAACAAGTACTCAAAGACAAATATATATTTTAAATATACATACATATATAAATATATACATATGTATGTATAAAGCATATGTATGCACTTGGTAACAAACCAGTGTGCGTGACAGCGATAAGGATGGCAATGAATAAATGTTTGCCGATATGATTACGAATATCGATAACTTTTACTTTCTTTCGCAAATGGCTTGGCGAACACTTGTTCACAGCAACTACTAGTTGCAATGAACTGGAACAATTTGATTTCTCTGATTGCACACGAGCAAGGCAAGAACTAGCAAAGAACAAGTACAGATGCAGCAAGCATAAGCAAATTGACTGTGTGTATGTGTGTGTGTATGCATGTGTTAGGGCTGGCGTAAATCAAAATTCGATGTGCACATGTTCCTCGGCTTATCTGAGGCGCAAGAGAGCAAGCGAGCGAGCAACAGCGATTGGGCTTGCGTCACTGCTGCACCCGCTTACGCATACGCAGAGGCGCCCACATCCGCACCCAAAGCCGAGCCCAGGACAAATAAATGAGAAAGAAGAAAAACCCAAGGCAACAGCAACAACATGCGCTGTAATTGCGGCAATATAAGTATGATTAGTTATCAGACACGCCCAGTCAACAGTCGCATCAGTCGCCTCCGAGTGTGTGCCAATTCATTTTGCGGCGAGATAGTTGAGAGAAATGTCTTATCAGATAAATAAAGCAAAATACAAAAAGCCGTTAATTTGCGCTCGAAATTATGGCAGCTGGCCATATACAAACATACATATATATGTGTACATACATATATATACATACATAATTCTGCATACATAATTCTGTATTTTCTCAGCTTTAGTTGCCATTCCTTCTTCTTCTTCCTATTCTGCATTAGCTGCTTCCTATTGCAAATTGTCGGCAGCGCACAAATTATGGCAACGGTTTTATTTCATTTCTCTGCTATTCTTCGCTATCTGCATGAGCATGTGTGTGTGTGTGTGTGTGTCTGTCTCTGTCTCTATCTCAGTCTCTCTTGTCTTTTTATTTTCTGCTGGCACAGTTTTTGCATGTTTTGGCTGCTCATTTGTTTTTGCTTAATTAATTCAATACAAATCAAGAGATTACAGTTTTTATCGTCGTGAAAGTCTTAGCGGAGGCCACAAATTTTCGATTCTTTGATCTTTCTAATTGTTTGTCCATTTGTTATCATATTCTGCTTTCCAGAGCGCACTTTTCTAAATCGCTTTGCGCTTTTCTAATTGATTTTTCTCATACACATAGACATACACAAGCACACACTCACAGGCACACACACATACAGCACACACAATCGCTCTCACACACGCAAAACCAATTTCGGTCAACGAACGCATTATGATCCGGCCGCTCTCTTAATCGCGCTCCCTCTCTGTCGCACTCACGCTTTTTGTCACTGCTGCTCATCTGCTCCATATGGCGACAGTTTTGTTGTTATATTTTATGCTCTTTGTTTTGTTGCTGTTAACATCTCAGTCGCAGCACAAAATTATCTGTGCACCGTTCTTTTTTTTTCATATTTCTTTTTCCCGTTGCTGTTGTTGTTGTTGTTGTTGCTGCTGCTGTTGTTGCTGTTGGCGGCGGCTTTGCTGATTGAAAATTGTGACGCTTAAATTGTTTCAAATGGAGCGCATACAAACAAAACAATACATAAATCTCGATTGAAGACGCCCGATCAGCTGTCACCCAAACGGCTCTCGATGACTTTCCAAAGTAGCTGTAACTCGCTCGAATTATTCGAGCGTCGTATGCGATGTGGGCTGGCTTTCGACATCGAAAACTAACATACAACAAGCATAAATATGTATGTATGTACATATGTATATACATACGCTTGAAAGTACCCACCAATAAATCGAGGCAGAAGGCGAACGAACCCACTTTCGATATCGAAAACTACTACAATCTCCATTGAAAGTCAACAGCCACCAACAACAACAAATTAACACATTAATGCATCATCCCCCATGCAAGCTAAATTAAGCAATAAAAAATGAAGCCAACGCGTTTACTGATCTGATGGAAAAAATAAATAAAAAAAAAAAAAAAAACAATAATATATTTTTGTTTATTTGCCTCACGCACAAATTGGTCAGTAAGGCTATTCAATCAATCCAAATTACTCTCGCATGCAAATGCGATTCCCTTTTTGATTGCATTAAATATGATTTAAATATATGCACATACATACATGTGTATGTATGTATATGTAAGTAAATATGTATGCATTAAATATAAATTGAAAAGTAAATTTATCTTTAAATTATCTTTATTGATATATTATGAATCATGGAAGGCTTTAGTATTTACTAAGTTGATAGATTATACACATACATACATATACTGTATATACTGTATATGTACATATGTATATTCAATATGACTTCGCTCAGAATTCTCAAAAAGAGGGAAATAAATGAAATGCTAGATAATAATATAATGACTTTTTCATGTCCTAATCTTTCATATGGTAATAATAAAGTTCAGGGAGAGAGAAACAGACACAAAGGGAGAAATAGGAAAAGGGAAGAAGAGGGAGAGAGGGTGTTAGATAGAGAAGTGTTAGATATATGATATGTATACATATAAAGAATGCTAGAGAATTGCAAAGTATGAGAGATAGAGTAAAGAGATACAGATACAAATAAGGAGAGAATGATGGAGTGCAAGAGAGAGAGAGAGAGAGAGACAGAGAGGGATATTGCTAGAGAATGGTACTGACTGAAAGATAAAGATGTAAAGTTAAAAAAATAGAGGTAAAGACAAGGAAAGAGACAGATTGTGAGACATGTACACATATACATATAGATAGTGAGAGCGAGACCGCAATAGAAAGAGAGAGAGAGAGAGAGAGAGAGATAGAAAGCGAGTTACAAAAAAAAAGATTGCTCAAGAGATACAAAAAGACAGAGAAGCGATATATTTAGAGAGAGAGAGAGAGAGAGAGAGAGAGAGGGAGCGATATATTTAGAGAGAGAGAGAGAGAGGGAGCGATATATTTAGAGAGAGAGAGAGAGAGATATGGAGAGAGTTTATTAGAGAAGCCAGATAGAGAGAGACCGAGATATATATATACATATATATTTATATATATATATAGAGAGAGAGAGAGTGATTTAAAGAGAGAGACAGAGAGAGAGATATATGGAGAGAGACTACCAGAGAAGAAAGAGAGACCGAGATATAAATATATAAAATGTATAAAATATAAAATGTAAATATATATATATGTATGCATATATGGAGAGAGAGAGAGGGAGAGAGATAGAGAGATAGATAAAGAGAGAGAGAGAGACCGAGAGAAATACTGAGATATACTGAGGCAGATGCGATACGAAGATAAAGAGTCAGAGAACGAAAGAGAGAAAGAGAGGCAAAGACAGAAAAGCATAGAGAGAGACACAGAGAGAGAGATAGAGAGAGAGACAGAGAGAGAGACAGAGAGAGAGAGAGAGAGAGAGAGAGAGAGAGAGAGAGAGAGAGAGAGCGAGAGCGAGAGCGAGAGCGAGAGCGAGAAATGGACATAGTTAGATAAATTCTAAGTAAATATTTCCCAATCTATCTACGTATGTACATACGATATATGAGAAGGGAACCAATTAGAGATTATGCTACAATTTGTTATGACATTATGTCTTCGTCTATGTTTACGTCTATGTCGATGGTTCTTTCAATGTATTATCTAAGATGGAAGATAACATGATGTAGAAATAGTTGTTTTATTACGCACGAAACTTTTTTTTTTTTTTTTATCAATTAAATGAAAACAATTTCCGCTAAAAAAAAAACATGAATCACTTCTTGTATGAAAACTCTGTTGTTTCTTGCCTTGAGGCAATGTAATTATGATATATATAATGTATACTATATATATATATAGTATATATACTAATATGTTGTTGTTGTTGTTGTTATTCAATTCGCATGCAACGCGCGCGCTTTGAATTTATTTATTAATTTATGCAACATTTCGAGCTGAACAAATTGAAGAGTTTTGCGGAGGCAAAATGCATTGGCGTGATTGATTCATAATTTTATTGCTATTGCTATTGCTATTGTTATTGTTATTGCTATTGCTGTTGCTGTTGCTGGCTCTTGGCACGGAAACGAAAGCGAAAGTATCTGACGGATGCTTCGATGCATCCAACACGAATCCAATTGGAAAAAAACAAAAACACAAACAAAATTTAAAGTACAAAAGTGGGCGTGGGCATAGACTCGGGGCGTAGGCGTGTCTGCTCTTCCGTATTACTGAAAATTGAAAATTTGTTGTCTATTTTCTTAATTTTTTCATTCATTTTTACAGATGCCGGTGGCCACGTCACTGGACAAGGACGCCATCCGGGAGGCGTACGAGGACGTGCGCTCGGATCTGACGGACACGGAGTGGGCGGTGTTCAAGTTCGATGGGGCGCAGATAATTGTGCATGGGCGTGGCCAGTGCTTCGAGCAGTTCCGCGAGCAATTCGGGGACTCGGAGCGCGCCTTTGGCTACATCCGCATCCAGATGGGCGACGAGATGTCCAAGCGCAAGAAGTTCATCTTTCTGACGTGGATCGGGCAGGAGGTGGGCGTCATTCAGCGCGCCAAAATGTCCACGGACAAGGCGCTCATCAAGGACGTGCTGAATGTGAGTGAATTGGAGTGAATTTGGCCCACAATCTGCTCCACCTGCTTCTCCTCCTACTCCACTGATTTCCCTCTCTCTCTCTTATTTCTCTATCTTGCAGAACTTTGCCGTGGAGCTGCAGGCGGGCGTCCAGGCGGAGCTGGACATCGAGCTGTTCCGTGAGGCACTGAATCGCGCCGGCGGCGCCAACTACGGCACCGGCATCCGGGACAACTGAATGGGCCAGCGGACAGCAGCATCAGCAGCAGCAGCAGCGTCGTCCTGAGAGAGATTTCAACTACTTCCTACTCCTCATCCTTCTCCTGCTACGCCTTCTCGTCTCTACTTGATTTTTTTTGTGCACCTCTTCAATTGCTGACTTAATCCTGCTTTTTTACTTAATTATTATGAATTAATTTTATGCGATTTTAAAATATTTACTGTACATTTGTATGTAATATGTAATAAATAAAAAACAAGAAACAAACAAAGAAGAAACGAGTTAAAACTTTGTTGATTTAACGTGAAACTGCAGCGAAATCCAGTTGGCCATGCAAAAGACCAATCAATCTAATTGGAATTTTGTTGAGAATTCAGAAAAAAATTGCAGTTTTACTGTGAGTAAATACAAAATAAAAACCTTTGTGCAATTTCTTGGAAATCCAATTAGAATGTATAATGGCTAATAAATAGAAGCAAATAGTGGTGAAATCTAATTGGTATTTCGATGGACGGGGAATCTGATTTCACTTGAATTGGTTCACGCTCAGTTTTACTCTGAGTAAAAATAAAATGAAATAATTTTTAAATTTACATGTAAATCTAATTGGAGTTACTAACAGTTGACCAATCAGAACATGGACTGTATGCAGTTGAGTTGATTCAAATATTTAATAAAAAAGAAGGAAAATCATAGATTTCAGATCTAATTGGGATTTTGTTGAGCCAAGCAGAACAAGGGGTGGGAATCAAAATTCACATGAATTGATTTGCAAAAGAAAAACAAATTTATTGCTTACACTAGTAAATCTAATTGGAAGCATGGCTTTTAAATTTATCTGGTATTTTGATTTCCTCTTAACTTGAACTTTGAATAAATATTTATTATTAAATATACATGTTGCGCTAGCTAGTGAATAATCCAACGAAGCATGGCTCTGAAATCTAATTGGTATCTTGATAAACCAATCAGAACATGGCGCTGGGACTCAGATTGAACTACAAAAAAAGAACTTTCAATTATTCTCTGAATAAATATAAAATAAAAATAAAGCAACATTTCATAATAAAATAAATATACTTGGAATGCCAATTGGAATTGGTAGAGGTTACACAACTTGGCTCGGATATCTTATTGGTACATGGGCTAGGCATCAGCTGATAAAAAGAATTGCATTTTTATTCTGAAACATATGTTCAAATAAAAATTAAATAAAAATTGAAATTACTTGGAAATCCAATCAGAACGTTCCGTTCAGTTGTTCTCTGAATAAATGTAAAATACAAAAAAACAAAATTTCAATAGCTGGCCAATCAAATGAAGCCATATAGAAACTTATAGAAATCTAATTGGTATCTCTATAAACCAACCAGAATATGGGCTGCAAACTATTTTTTACTCAATCTGATTTGTAAGGGGAGCTCGCATTTAGTTTAACTGTGAATAAATATTGGAGAATCACAAGAGAAAAAATACGTTGAAATCCAATCGGAATTGCGAGTAGTCAGGCAATTGAAGCAGCATGGAAACAACTATATACATACTAATATATATTCCAATTGGGCTTCCAATTAACCAACCAGAACAAACGACGCCAGTCAGTTTTCAGTTGAACTGATTTGCGACAGGAAATATTAAACTATAAAAGAAAATAAAAAAGTTGTGATATTTTGTATGTATTAATCCAATTGGAATGCGCAATGCAAAACGTAATCTAATTGGCATTTCAATTAACCAAGCAGAAAGCTGTAGAAATTTCTGTAAATAAATATTAAATAAGAAACCAAAATTTGTTATAACCCCAATTGGAATACAAGCATAATCTAATAGGTGTTTCCAATGCCCAATCAGAACAACTTTTAAGATGACTTTGCTGTCGATAGAATATATATTAGATAAATGTGATGGAAAAAGCAAACTTTTCCTCCATCAATGCCCGATTCCGACTTCAATAGATCAACCAATTTTATATTTCGCAGAACAATACAAGTTTATTTCTGATTTCCAGACTCAAATATATGCATGTCTGTATATGTTTATGTGGTATCTAATCTAATCAGAGTTGAACGGCAGCTGCAAACCTAGACTAAAACATATTTTAGCTGTAGTACTATATACTGTTCAGTATAGTATATATATATATATATGTCTATATATATATGCTTTATTAATTCCTAGATGCTTTCGAGTATACACAGGAAAGTAAATGATGTGAGCGAGAGCGAGATAATGAGGGCAAGGCAGAGGGGAAAAAAACAGGAGAAGAATGGACGAGGCATAGAAGAGCTGAAGACAATGTCTAGTTGTCTGGGATATCAAAACAGAGAAATCAGATTTGAAATATTGAAAACATAAAATACTTGATTTAAACTTGTCTCAATGTTTAGTATTTGAGTATTTGAGTGTGCGTGTGTGAGTATGGCCAACACATACAAATAAAAACAGGAGGGGGTACAGCAATTGGAGCTTAAGTCTAAGGAGTGGATTTCAGAGCAGATTCGGATGAGGGATTAATGTACTGTTGATTAATGCCAGTGTCTAGGTTAATCGTTCGCTTAGTAATTGCCTAAAGTGCGTTCATCTAGATGGCCTAACGATCCCGGAAGAGCACTGAGTGAAGAGCATCGATGTCCACCTCCACGCCGGATGAGTTTGTGGTCACAGTGCGTGAGCTGCAATAGTAATAGGCAGAAGGAGAAAGAGAAAGTTGAGTATAAAGATGATGCAGGGTTGCTTTTTTGTATTTCATTTTCGTTTCCACCTACCTGACCGAGTGTGTGGAGCGATTGGAAGAGTGCGGATTGACCAGCACACAGTGCATGGGCTGGCCATCGAACTCGCGCTGGTGATACGCATCCACGGCCATTTCGGCGTGCTCGAGTGACTTGTAGATGACCTCGGCGGTGCCCGGGCGCACCACATGCGCATCGTACATGGGCCCGATGTCATTGAAGAGCTCACGGATGTCCGCCGTGGTGACGTTGGCGTGCAGATTGCTCACCAGCAGACGGTAGCCGGGCTTGTTGTTGACCACGCTCAGTGGCAATGGCAGCGACATGTTCGGTGGACTGCGACGCTGGTGCAGGGAGCGTGATGACATCATGGGCGTGTCCAAGTGCCCCTTGGATTGACCGCTGCCATTCTCATTGGCATAGATGCCGTGCGAGACGCGACGATCGGGCTCGCTGCCAAAGAGACGGGCACGCAGCGAGTCCGGCAGATTGGAGGTGGCCACCAGATTGCGCTGCCGTCGCTCGAACAACTTATCCGTGCCGCCCAGTGGTGGAGGAGGCATGGCCGGACGCTCCACACGATTGCGTGCCGCCTCGTATATGGCAAACGGATCATTGCTACCCGGTGATGTAATCTCCACACCGTCCATGTCCAGATCATAGTTGTCGAAGCCGCGGCTCATGCGAACGCGTGGCCCAGCGCCCGACGACTGACCGCTGTAGCTGCCCAGGTGCATGGTGCGTGCAATTTCCTCTATGAGATCAGAAGAACAATGAGAGAGCGATGGGCATTAGTGGATGACTGACTCTCTTACCATCCTCCAGATCCTGCATGTTGTCGTAGTCCACGTAGCCCCGTGGTACAAATGGCTTGGCGGCTGCACTGAGTCGACTGTTCGGATACGAGACTGTCGGCTTGTAGCCACCAAGTCCAGAGCGCTCCTCCTTGGGATCCCATAGTGTTTGGATCACAGCGCCCGTCCGGTTGCCCATCGTTATAATCCGTTGACCAAAACGACCTTTGTGCAGGCCGCCGGCGGTGCTGAGACCACGCGACGGCGAGCGAACCGTCTGCAAGGGCAACGGCAGTAGCAGCGGCTCGCGCTCCTTCTTGCGCTCGAGCAGCACGTTGCGGGCATCGATGCCGGAGTCGCGAATATTCTGGTTGAGTATGTCGCGAGCATCAACGATTTTGGCGCGCGTCTTCTGGATGATCTTGTTGCGGGCGTCGTAGGTGCGCGTGTTCAGGGACTGCTTGTTGATCGGCTTTCGCGGCTTCATCTGAACGGCATGGCTGTGAACAATGAATTTCGTAGAAACGCCAAATTTGAGCGAATCAGCGCCATTTTCTTTTGCCTTTCAGTTTTCACTTACAGTTTTCTATCGGCGGCCCGTGGGGCGATTTGTGAGCGCTTGCGTTCAATTATCTCGTCCAGGCTGAGGTCCACGTCCATAGTGCTAGATTCGCACGGTGCGCTCTTGTTAATTGATTAATTGAAAAATGGCAGCTTTCCATGCACAGAAATTCTCTCAACAGAAAATTCTATCTCAATCTTCCTCGGTAAGCGATGTAGCTGATTTCGTCTGGTACCAGGGAAAAGCGACAAGCGGCGGCCAGGGGTGCACAGCAACTACTTGAAGTATCGATAATATTTGCTTTGAACTATCGATGACTTTCGTACTTTCATAGATTACGGTTGTACATCTATATATATAAAATGCTTTTATATTGATTTCAATGTTTAATAAAAATGAATGAGGTAAAGTATATGTGTATTTGCTTATTTATTATTATTGTTTTTTATATAATATTATATGTCATATTTGAATATATGCAATGATGTAATCTTAACTAGTGCACTACCTTCCAGCGCTTTATACATAAATAAGTATTATTTTAAATTATATCTAACTACCATAAATTCAAAAATAAAATATTAGTGGGCATTTAAATCAGTGTATTCACATAATAAAATGTACCGACATATCGCGTGCAGTCATTTCACGATTTCTCGATTCATCGGCAATGACTGTGATTTGTGGCCGATGCGAATGCACATCACTATCGTCGCCGCTATTTTGTGTTGTCAATTATTCTCTTAGTTACAATTATTTTCATCTGCGTTCGCTATACGAACCTCTTTGGCGAGAAGTGACCGATCGAAAAGTTTGCCCCGAAACACCCAGCATTGCCTCTGTCAACTGAGCTCATTAAGAGGTTTGTGTTTTTGCTGCAAGGTTGCTGCAACCAGCGGACACCGCATGCTGAATACACGCATCCAACAACAACAGCAACAAACAAAACAGCAACAGCAACAACAGCAGCAGCAGCAGCAGCAGCAGCCGAAGCAACATGAATCCCTGTGCTGTGCCCACACCCGTGCCCGATGTTGACGGCGACAAGCGCTGGCTGAGCATACACCGTCGCTTCATCTCGGATTGCCGCGAAAAGGATCCGGACGTGATATTCCTGGGGGATTGCATATTCGAGACGCTGCAGGATACGGATACCTGGAATCAGTACTTTGCACCGCTGCACTGCCTCAACTTCAGCATACGCGAGGATCGCACCGAGAACGTGCTCTGGCGCATCGAGAACGGCACCCTGGACAATGTCAATCCCAAGATTGTCGTCCTGCACGTCGGCACGAACAACGTGAGCAACAGCGCCGCCCAGGTGGCCGAGGGTCTGCTGGCCAACGTGGCCAAGATACGTGAAAAGCTGCCCGGCGCCTACATCATATTACCAGTAAGTGAATCCGAATACATATATATATAGTATTTATATATAAATATCATGTGATATCTTTGCAGTCGCTTCTGCCACGCGGCCAGCAACCGAATGCGCTGCGCGAAAAGAACAAGGAGATCAACGAGCTGATCAAGGAGCAGACAAAGGGCATGGATCGCGTTCAAACTGTCGCCATTGACAAGGGGCTGGTGCACACGGACGGCAGCATTAGCCATCATGACATGTTCGACTACAAAAGTCTGACCAATACCGGCGCCAAAAAGATACTCGAGCCATTGCATGATTTGCTATCGCAGATACTCAATGAAAACGAACTGGAACGCGATCTCACACCATCCGAATAACTCACAATATATATATATATATATGAAAACAATCAACACCAGCAACAACAACAATAATGGAAATAGAAGAACTCTCTCAACCCAGAACTCTCTAAATCTGCAGCAATGAAAGTATTTACTCGTCTATTGAACGGGTGTATCAAGTTTTTGGTTTATTGTTACACAAACAACAAACAGCCAGAAGCAAACAAACGCAAGTTTCCTTAAACAACTTATATAGCTTCGAAATTTGTATACATATATATATATTCATATATATATATATATATACATATATATAATTTCCCATACTCACTCATAGGATTAAAGTCTATAGAAAAGTATATAGAACACACACACTCACAATGCGCGCATGAACATTTTGTATTTTGCATTTATACTAAAAGATAATTACAATTACATACATACAAAATAATACATTTAATAACAATTTAATATGCAAATCAAGTTTCAAGAAGAAGCAGAAACCAAACACGAAAACATTCCCTGAAACTTACCAATATGCATCGATTTTAATATATATATACGCGTATATATATATATATATATATATATATATATATATATATATATATATATATATATATATATATATATATATATATATAAATATTCATATTTTTTTATCATCACAAATTTTGAGTAAGCTTCAGAAAAAAATCCACGAGCATTAGGTGATAAAAAAAAAGGAAAGAAAAGCTAAGAAAAAATTTAATATGCGGCAGCTAAAAGTTACTTCGGTTGAGCTGCTTTAAGCTCGGAAATATTATCTATATTTTTTTTGCACATGTATAATAATAAATGAAAACATTTTGTGTATTAAAAGCTCAAATCGATTAATTATTACTAAACAGCGCCTTTCTATACGATTTGCAAAGACTCCAAGGAGCAGCTGGAGTTGCATATTGAGCTTATCACATATACATATGCAAATATATTAACATGTAAAGAAAAACCATTAAAAGACGAAGGACACACACAAAAGCAATCTAATTATATAAACTAACTATTAAAAATATATTTTTATTTTCTATTTAAACAAAAACCTTGCAATTTGAATTGAATTATGAAGTGCGCCTGTCTAGCGATGACACTGCTGCAATCGATAGCATCGATAAGCAAAACGTATTTTGATGTAAAAATCAACTAAAAGTGGGTAAATTGACAAAAATAGAAATAAGTAGTCGAAAAACAAAATGTTTAACTTATATTTACAAACAGTTTATTTTAAATCATGCATTTCGGAATTTTGTTGAAAATATTTTTTTGGAACACAGTTAACTAAAACTATCGATAGCAGCGATATACAAAATATTATGAGTCAAGGGTCTAACTAGACGTCTTTGTTTACTTGTCATTCCAACAATTCCAAGCTAAATTCAACAGTGAAAAAACCTAGCTTAGTTTCAATTTTTTAATTTTAATTTATTTAACACAATGAGCTGTTACGGCTGCAGCCGTAGGTATGGACTCTTCTGCAAGGAGGTAAGAGCTGGCAGACATTAAGATTTAGGTATTCACTATTAAATTTCATAATGGCAGCACGGCTGCCCCAACTGCGGCTATTCGTACTGTGCCAAGTGCCTGAAGCGGCCAACTGCTGTGCCGCGCCGCGGCAGCAGGGTGCTCAATGTGTGCCTCATATGCTACGACAAGCTGTCCAAGATGCAGGCCAATGCCAATGCCGAGAAGGTGATCGACTGCGAGGCCCTGCCCGGGGAGTTAGTGACCAAGCAGCGTCTGCCACACAAAAGCCAATCGCTGGCGGACAGCGAGGCGGCCGATGCGCTCTTCGCGTGAGTAGAGCCACAGCCAGCTGGTGTCTAGAACTAAAGCACTCTAATTGCAGCCATATACTGCCCTCGGAGGAGCTGGCCGCTGTGCTCTCGCCCACCAGCCTGGCGGGCGCTGCAGCTCCGGCCACGAGCAGCGAGGATATAGATGAGAATCTAGATCGTGCGATTACCAAACGCTTGCAGAATCTCAAGGCAGTCCACACGAGTGATAACGAGATACGCGCACGTCTCTCCAATCTGAGCGGCATGCCGGTCCAGAAGGACTACGACAAGAAGGAGCTGCTGCTGTCCACTGACCAAAGATCCGATCAGGACAAGATCAAAGATCTGCTGCAGCAATTCATGGGCGAAACGGCGCTGGATCAGCGTGTGAACGACGAACGCAACGAGGGCATCGGCGACATCGAGCGACGTCTGCGTGCCCTGCGCGATGCACCCATCGATGGTGGCCCAACGACAGCACAGATGGGCACCAGCACAGCGGCCACAAATACGCCCAGCGATAATGAGGATGAGAACGATGAGACGATGCTGCACAAGATTATGAAGAAGGTCTGCTCTTGACTTGGTGTAAGCTTAAGCAATTATGTCCAGTTCAACATCACTTTTCTATTCCTATCGCAGTACGTGGCTGAGGCACGGCTTCCCTTGGCTGGCGATGCTCTGGAATCGGAGCTGGCGTCGGGCAGCAATGCGGCCATCAATGAGGAGCTCCCCTGGTGTAACATCTGTGACGAGGATGCCGTCTACCGCTGCCGTGGCTGCGACGGCGAGCTCTTCTGTGCCCCGTGCTATCGCGAGTGCCACGACGACGACGAGGATTACCGGACGCATGTCAAGGAGAAGTACAGTGCGCCGCCCAAGTTCAAGGAGAATCACTTCTAATAGCATGTTTTTGCTTTTTTGTTATTTGTTTTAATTAATTACACATTAATTTACTATACTTTCGAGCCTAGGCGTTTTCTGCCTCCTTCCTCTTAAAGTAGTTCTCTGGATCAAAGTAGCTAAATTCTGTATATATAATGCGAATGTATTAAAACTCAATATTTTATAGAGAGCAATTGGTTTAAATTATCGTTTAGAAAGAGACAGAGCGAGAGTGAGTGTGAGTGAAAGAGAGAGAGAGAGACAGAGACATATACAATATGGCATATGAAATTTGGAATATAATATCTTAAGGCAATTGATGGTAAACAAACATTTGTATATAGTATAATCATTACATTCTTAGCAATTATAACAAAAAAGAAAGAAAAAAAAAAATAAGGCAACTAAAGCTAAATGCATATTTGATGACAACAACGCGCAGCTAAACAAAATACGCTGCTAACAACTGGCACTCAAATTAACAATATATGTATATATATATAGATGTATACATATATAATATACACAAAAATATTTATCGGCTTTAAACAATAGCTTATATGTATATCCTATGTATATACTCTACTCTACGCTTGTGCATGGCATTCCTCAGCTACAATATCTAAACAAAATTGGTCAAGTTTTCGTTGTGTGTGTGTGTGTGTGTGCTTATAAAACTAAATTCGTTGCGGTCACAGCCAGTCTAGACCGTAATCCGCATCTTCTCCATATACTTGGGCACCAGATGCTGGGCCGAGTAGCGCTCAAAGTTGAAGTAGTCGAAGAATTTGTCGCGATGCCGGCGAAAGATCTCCGGATTGCGACACCAATTGTACAGCATTTTGATCAGCGAATTGGACGTGTTGTAGAGATTCTCCTTGGGATAGATCTCCGGATAGACCAGCTTGTTGGGCGCTATCGGATAGCAGCCACAGTAGGTGGCCTCCAGCATGGCCACGCCGTAGAATTCGTGACCGGCCGTCGAGATCACAATGTCGCCGGTGAGCAGCGCCTTGATGTACTCCTCGCGCGTCAGGTGGCCAAAGTTGATCAGCTTGGCGCCCAGCTTCTGTTGTATGCCATCGAAGGCCTCGGGCATCGCCTGATAGCTCTCGCCACAGATTGTCACCTTGAAGTCGACTTGGCGCTTGTTCAGCTCCATCAGCACCTCGACCAGTAGCTTGGGATTTTTGTCGTGCTCCCAGCGATGCGGCCAAATCAGATGCAAGCAATGCGGCTCCGACGTGCTCAGTTCCGTATCCATCATGTGGCGCTTGTTGGGGAAAGCGTGGAACTTGATGGGAAAATAGAGCACTTCGCACTTCTTCTCGATGCGCTCGCGGATGTGCTTCAGCTTGAAGTCGGGCTGGATGTTGAGAAAGGGCTGCACGTTGTCCAGAAAGGACATGCGATTGAAGTTCGAATTGAAGAGGACAACATCTGCAGCAAGGCTGAAATCCAACTGGACTTGAATTGTGAATTCAAATAAGAATCCAGCTCGCTTACCAAGTGAGAATCTCATTCAAGCCGTATTGACAATCGCGTTCCTTGACCTCGCGCACCGGATAGACCAGTTGATTCTCATGGAAATAGACAATCTTGCGGCAGCTAACCAGATCCGGACGCACGCCAATTAGCTCCGCCAAATTGAGCACGGAGCTGGTCAACAGCACTTTGTAATCGTGTTCCGGCGGAATCAGCTGCGAGAAATACAGCGCTGAGGTGCGTGCACGCCAATGCCACTTCTTAGCGGGCAAGCTAAAGATCTCATAGTCAGCTACATTTAAGCCTATTAATAATAAATAATATATATATCAGATAAGAGAATTTCTGATTGGACTCCATACTCACATTCGACCAATGTGTCTATCAGCTGCTTGTGGCTGCCGCCGAAGAAAGGCTCAATAATCAATATCTGTGGCTTGGCAGACATCATGCCTGGGCTGAGCAAGAGTTGTGCAATTAATAAATGCGCTTGGTTTAACCTTAACCTTTGGATAAATTAGCGGCACATGTTTTCCCTATAATCTACTCGATATATATGCATAATAAATGGACTAAAACACATTGTGCACATGTTTAGTCATTGCTGTTACCATTCGTTGCTTATATAAAGCTTGTTTAACTATCCTAAAAATATTAAATAGATGGCATTAGTTATTCCCAATTAAAGATTAATATTAAACAACAACTGTTACACATGTGCAAAAGAGACACAACACAAACAAAGCTCAGTGGGCGAAGCTGCAACGTATCGATAGATCGATATTTCAGCGAGAAATGTGGATATTCCCCATTAAATATGTCATATGCCTGACAGTCGGCTACAGCTAAGTTTAAAAAACCAGCTGAAATCAAATATATCTGACATTGTTATATTTAACATAGTTGTACATATATCGAAATATATATGTATATTGAATATATACAAATAGAAACCAAAACTAAAATTGTATATATCATCGATATAAATAATTGTCAGTGCTGCATAAATGTACTCACCGAAAATTTGTATTATCGATTAAGTACTTGCACCACTAGCTCTCATCACGAACTCCGAAAGCGCCTGCACTAGCAAAGGTCTGTAATTCTGTTTCTCCGTGCGAAAAATTTGCAAAAAGATTTAACAAGATGACCAACGCCTGGAGAGCTGCTGGACTTACGTAAGTAATATAAATTTGAAATTTAACCAATTTAATTCATCAACTGCAAATCATATATGCTGATGTGCTCACTTTGCGTGCGTTACGTAATTGTTTGCTGCATTTCATTCTAAAACACACGCACAGAGGAAAAAGTGCTCCATAATGTAATAAGTTCTCGTGTAATATCTCGCTCCCTTTACAGCTACATCCAATATTCCAACATTGCTGCCCGTGTGCTGCGCAATGCCCTCCGCGCCGAGCTCCGTGCCGATGCCGCCAAGCGCAACGAGACCCACGTGAAATTCACTCCCTGGGCCAACGGCAGACCCGCACGTAAGTAATCGAATAACGGGCGAATGTTGTGCAATCGTCATTCGAGATGCAGGAGATTCCGTTATGCAGATCAACAGTTCCAGCCAATAGAAACGAACTAGCTCATTTGTGCATTATGTAAAGGCGAACTATGTACACAAGGCTCTTGGCTCTTGGCCTTGATGCTAGTTTTCCCCAAACTTTTAGTTAAACATTTGTTTCGTTTCTTCTGTGCCTTACAGATGAAAAGCCCTAATTGCTGCAACTATAAAATATCAGTTATGTAGCAAGGTGTAAGTTTTTGAGTTGCCCGAAACCCAAGTTATTATGATGCATCCGAATACTAATTAGCCAGCCTCTCTCTATTAATACTTGTTCAATACCTCAAAAGCAGACAGAGATTGCGATCTCTTTCTATTCCGCAAATTGCCTATGTTGTTTAACCCACTGTAAGCTGAGCCTTTTTGTGATTAACTATTTTATTAATTATATATACTTATATCTATTATTTTGTACTAATAAAAGTGTTTTCCTTTCACAGCTCGTCAAACAGAGTCTGCTTAGGCGCTACTAAGTCAACTGGCGGCGATCAGGATGCGTGGGCAAAATGTTGAGTTGTTTCCATAATTAAAATTTACGAATTAAATGAAATTGAAAACAAAACAAACAAAAAGTCTGTCGAATAACCTAATATATTGACAAAAAAAAAAACATTATAGTCGTATATTCTTTTATATTTGCACAGAAAAAAAAATTGGTTAACAAAACAGGAAAAGAGTGCAGGAAGCGGACAAACAGTTTAAATACTTAAAAATATTTGTCCAAGACAATCACCAAAAAATTGTATATATATATATCAAATCTCGATTTCGAATTCGATATCGAATCTAGTCATGTAATACGCTACTGTTGTCCCTCTTGGGCAAGATTGTAGAAATGCGGCCAGGTCTGTATCTCCTCGAAGAGCCGACGGCCCGGACTCTCCGTCGAGTTGCACTGGCAGTGACAGATCAGACGATAGTCCTTGGCTATGTGCCCATCCTCGACGCCGCGCGCCAACAGATTGTGACACATGGTCAGGGCGTGCGGCGTGGGCAGCTCCCGCATAAAGCAGCCAATGAAACTGATGCCCAGCGCCATCTTATTGTAGCCCAAGGTGTGGGCACCCACTGCCTCCCAGCCGCGTCCCTCGTATATGTTGCCATCGCAGCCAATGAGGAAATTGTACGCAATGTCGTTCCAGCCACGACTCTCAATGTGGAAGCACTGCCCGAGGGGGAAGAGTTGTATGAGCATAACTCCATGTAAGGTGAGGATCTCGAAGCTATTGGAGCACTTACCTGGATGTCGCGTATTAGGCGCACATTGATCGCACGCTTCTCTGAGCTCTCTGTGGCAGTGTGTGCTTTGGAGTATAAAGATATATAGTTATATATCGAATAGTGTTTAGAAGATATATACCTTAAGATCTTATGTATATCATACTCGTAGTTATCTATATAGTTATTTACAACTCAATGATCTTTCTGAAGAGCTACGATCTGTTAGCTAGACTATTGTCTGGTAAAGGCCTCTCTAGCTATAGATTAAGAGCAGATGGTTTGCTTAGAACTATACAAAGAAAGATGCCTTAAGATCTATCTCTCTGTTTTTATATGCGTATATATTCTAAATAATCTCAAGATAGATACAATTTGTTAGCTCAATTGTCTGTAATTTTCTGATTATGGCTTTTATACCTATAGAATAAGATCATGTACAATCATTTAGCTAAAACTGCCTATTAAAGGCTTATGTAGCTATCAATACTTAATTATAGCTATAGGTTGACAAAGTCTTACATAGCTACAGAATAAGATCAGATTTCAGATCAGTTTCTTTAGAGCTATAAAAATAGAGATGCCTGAAGATCTCATGGATCTCTTCCTCTTCTATTTTACTCAATGTGCCCTCTTAAGATAACTACAATCTTTTGACCTTCGGCTAGTAAGGGCTTCTATGTACCTATCTCTACATAATTACTCAAAACTCAAATCTCTCTCTTAAAATAGTTACAATCTCTTGACTAATTTATTGCTTGCTAAATAAGTACTTATATACCTATAGAATACGATCATACACATTCCTTGGAGCTATACAGATAGCGATGCCCTAAGATCTTATGATCTTCATTATAGGCTTCTATTTTACTCAATGCTCTTTCTTAAGAGAGTTTAAAATCTGTTGACTATGGGCTTGAGAGAGGCTTATATAGATATCTATACAGAATTACTTAAAATTCAAAGTTCTTTCTTAAAACAGTTACAATCTTTTAACTAAACTATGGCTTGATTAAGGCTTATATATAATATATACAACACAGCTATATAATAATTACTTAAACTATACTTAAACAAGAACAGCTCCACAATATCTGTCAGGTTTAACTGCTTACATATTTAGCATATATAATCTATATATTCACATATATATACACGTACATATAACCACGTATTTGACTGGCCGTTGCAGCTGGACGGGTGGTTCCATGGGCCTTTGGGCTAGCCAGGAGTGGCGCGGCATAATGCAGCACAGCTCTTGTGGTATTTTGAACTCTGTAAATATATATGAATTAGTAAATGTCGTAAACTGCCTCTCCGCCTGTCTCTCTTTCCCTCTCTGTCTCTTGTTGCCTACTTTGACTATTAATAAACATATCCGCACTGACGCGCTCCTCAGACTCGTCCAGTTCCTCTCCTTCAACGTGCTCTTGTTCATTTGCCTCGTTCACTTCGACGATCGAAACCTTGCGTCGCTGTCGGCGCTTGTTGCGCGGATGTTTCATATGCTCGGCGATGATCTGAATGTTGCCATTGATGTTGGTCACATTGCCGATGTGGACGTTGGTGGAGTTGCTAATGTTCACATTGCCCACTGTTTGGATGCTGTTGATCGAGTTGAGCAGATCGCGCAGCGTGTCGCCGATGATGCCGCCTTTGCTAGTGCCTGCCAATGTATAAATAGATGTATATACATATATTTGTATATATATGCATATTTGAATGTGAATATTTGACTCACCTTCTCGTGTGCCCAGCGCAATGGTGCTGACTTCCTCGCCAGTGACATCGTCGTCATCATCATCATCATCATCATCATCATTATCATCATCATCGTCGTCCTCCTGTTCGGTAAACGTATGCTCACTGTATTTGTAATCATCCAAGCTGTCCACCACCGATGACTCAGCTAAAGATTCCAGTTCATCCTCCTGCGAGGCGAGCCACTCCCGGGTGCGTTCTTGAGCAGCAGACAATGTGGTCAAATTGGACATTGTTGTGTGCATGCCACTTCACAATATTTGGTTGGCTGAGCGCGTGACGTTGTCTATTAGGTTTGCGTATCAATATTATAATATGTTAGAGATTACATACATATAAATATATACATATATACGTATATAAATGCTTCTGCTGTGATAAGTTAAGAGAGAAGCCTTTTGCAGATAAGAAGTGGGCGCGTTTTGCTTGGTCAGCGCAGATTCGTGTATTATTCAAATGCCAACACGCTGCTTGGGAAGCACACTCACGTGGGAATAACACTAAATGCACTAAATACTTGTTTATATCCAATTTAACATATTGTGCGAAAACAAAACAAAAACGATCGTCATACGATCGCGAATGGTACGCTGCTCACTGATAGCGAGCAAAACCGTGCACCATATACGATACTTGACTCAGATGCACAGCGTACTGTACTTTATTCCAAAAATATATATATTTTAATCAGATTAGATTTTAATTTATATTATTTAATTAATATTTCAAAAGCCTTTCACTTACCGTAATTTTAAACTTTAGATTTCAAATAGCAGTCTCACGTATCTATATCGATGCTCAAAGCATCGGCCACTAGACTATGCACAACAGCTTTTTATTGTCAACAATAAAATATGTACATCAAATACCTTCTCAAAATAAACTGATTAGATAAAAATTAATAAATATTTGCACCCACACACCCATACAAAATTTAAGTGTGTGTGTGTTTGTAAATTGTGAGCAGCATACTCAGCTGCACTTTGCGATGTTTTCGCGCCGTTGGTAATCGATGTTGCAGCGATAGCTGTCGATAGATTTTTATGGAAGGCAAGGCTATCGGTCTGACTGCGATTCGATTTCATAACCTCGTTGGCTCGCCTAGTAGTATTTTATTTACTTGAATAAGTCTTGTATTAAATTTGTAGACCGGCAAAAATGTTGACGCTGCGACGTGGAGAGCAGCTACGTGCGCGTCTAAATGCCGCCTGCCGCCGCTATCTGTCCGTCAAAGCGGAGCCCAAAGCAGTAGCAGTGGCTGATGCCGAATACACGGCAGAGCCAGAGTATCCCGTCATCCGGGATCTCTCATACAAGAGCCGGAAGCAGCAGACGGCAGCCGAGTGGCATGAGCAGATACCCCAGCTGCCCACCGTAGAGGAAAAAATGATCAAGGTGAATATGCCGCGCTACTACGGCTACAAGGTGGTGGACTTGAACGACACCAAAGTGCCCTACAATGCCCTGCCGCTGACGCAACACTACACGCGCACCGTGCTGGAGGAGCTGCCGACGCCACAAGCCAAGGCCGAGGACAAGAAGGGTGACTTGGATGCGACTGTAAAGATAGCTCGTGACGATATCATCGAGGCATTGGAATATGCCCACGATGTCTACAAGTAAGTGCAATATATTGCCATGGATGATATAACTAATCCAAATGATTGTTGCAGGCATCAGCTGAAGTTGCTGGCAACACCGCCCGATGCCGTCACACGTGAAAGGCAGCTCACGCAAATCATTGTCGAGCTGGTTAACCGGTCGGCACTGCAGGTGCTCAGTGCTGATTATGGCCACCTGAACGAGGTGGAAATTGACTACAATCCGCGTCACGAGGCCTTCTGGGCCGTCGGTGGCGTTAATCCGCCCAAGAACGTCGTCAAATCGAAAGAGGGCCGCGCCTGGCAGAAGGACGATGCGCACGAAAGCGTGGATCGTCTGGTGCAGTATACGGGC
The DNA here is from genome assembly GCA_035045345.1 of Drosophila hamatofila. Lineage (NCBI taxonomy): Eukaryota > Metazoa > Arthropoda > Insecta > Diptera > Drosophilidae > Drosophila > Drosophila hamatofila. Next base: position 7,727,893 of record JAWNPA010000041.1, read on the forward strand.
GAACCCTACCTGGCGCTGCGCCACCGCCATCAGCTGCCCACATGGAAGTCGCCGGAGGAGAGCGAAAGCCTGACGCTGGCCCAGCAACTGCCGCGCTTCAAGATTGACGCACGCTCCTTGGGCTACAGCACCAACCATCAGCACGCTGTCAATGTGCCCGGCTACTGGCCCAGCACCAATGCGCCCAACTTTGGCATGCTCTCGTTCCAGTCGCGCGCCCATCTGCAGCTGCGGCCCAAGGCCTGTGGCGAACGCGACGATCTGGAGGCGCTGCATGCACTGGCCATTCAATCATCATACGCCTGGCTGCTGGCGCAGGCCAACTACCATGGCTTCAATACCTACAACGAGCTCACCTATCCGTTCAACACACAGACCGTGATCACCAACGGCCGTGAATGGAGCTTCTACGAATATCAGTTGAATACGCTGCTGGTGCATGGCTCGTATGTGGATACCAATCCCCGAGTTAATTTCTGTCGCGGCACAGCACCACAGCCGCTATACGCTGAGATCTCGAGTGAGGGCAAATGCGTCGATTTCAACGATAATACGCTCCGTCAGCTGCTCGAGCTGTATATCAGAGCGCCGAGCATTCAGCGCACCATGGACGAACTGTTGCCCTATGTGGGCGGGCCAACGCTGCGACGCGCCGCCGACTACGAGAATCCGGAGCAGCGCGAATTTCTCGAGCATACCTTCAAGCATCTGGCATCGAAACGGCCCAGGCACTTGGAGCTGCCCGAGATCTATCTGTGGGAGAAGCTCTACAAGATTGACAACAAGACGCGTGCAATGGAGGCGCGTCGTCGCTACTTCGAACGGGACATCAATCCCTGGCGCCGCACGCTCGACCAGCACGACAAGGTCTATGTGTCGAAGGCGGAGCGACCCGGCGGTCGCAAGAATCGCGAGGGTCGCTTCAAGAAGACCTACTATCCCTAATCCCTTTAATATTAATGTTAAATAAAAAATAAACATTTGTTTTGTTTGAAATGCGTGAAATACTTTTAAATATATCTATATAAATAATAAGTCGAGCCCAGAGTAGAGAAGAAAAAACACGAATAATTTGCATTTATTTATTGAATTCCATTTGGATCTGCATTCTTTATTTTTTGTTTATTGTTTAAAACATTTTATGTAATTGCATATTGTATTGTTTCTTGCGTGTTTTTTTTTTGTTTTGTTTTTGTTTTTATTTACTAAGTTAACATTTTTGCCCTTTAGTAGTTTTTGGCATTTTAAATTTTTTTTTTTTTAAATTTTCTTTGCTTTGCTTTCATTTAGTTTTTTTTTTTTAATTTTTAAATTTATTAATGCGTGTATGTGTATGTAATATTCTTTTTTAATTTCTTTTGCTTTAGTGTCTTTTCCACTTGCTTTAATTAATTTGTGTATTTTATTTTTTATTTTTAAGTGTTTTTTTTTTAAGTTTTCATTTAAGTTTTGTTTGTTGTTGTGTCGCTTTTTGACTTTAGCAGTCTAAAAAAAAGTTTTATTTTTTTATTTTTAATTTTTAACTTGAGAATGGTTTGGGTATTTATTAAATTTATTATTCAAATTTCTTTTTTCATACAACCATTAATTTTTTTTAGATTTTTCATTTACTGAGATTGCTATGAATGCTAGATGTTGTATTTTCTTGTTGTTGTTGTTGTTGTACTCATGCACATCAATCGAATAAATCAGCTATGGATAACTACAATTTGAGGCATTTTATTTGCTGTCTCGTTTTATTGTCCTAGACCAGTGTGAAGTGGCAATAGCATCCATTTGATCAGAGTTTCTCAAAAAATCAATATTAAGAAACAAAATTGAAGTTCCAAAATGACAAATTTGCAAAAAAAAAAAAAAAAAACAAAACAAAAAAAAAAACGTGCTCAAGTCGGATGTGACCGACTTGCAGATACCCGGAACTCTGCGCATAATTGGTATTTCAATCCCTTTTGGCTGCATATTTATCATTAAAGTCAACGAAGTACATTTGATTTCTCTCGCTTTCATTTCATTTGAAATTGTGCTTAAAATGTATTTTGAATCGATCGATTTTTAGTTATCGAAAATAAGGGTATGCTCGTATTCTGTATACATACATATATAAGCGAGGTCTGTTCAAAAAGTACCACGAGATTTTCCCGATGTGCCTACTAGGGGCATGAAAAAATTGGAAAATGCATTTTCCAGTATATTCGAAGCTTTAGTAGTTTATATAATTACTGTTGACATCCCCTATTGACTTGCACAATACCAATTGGGGGCGTGGCAAATCGGAAAATAGATCCACACGACAGCAACATTCTTGCTTGTTATTATTTTGCGTGCCGGGCTCAGGGCATATTTATGAAAAACAATTTCGATTGAGTCTAGATTCAATTCCTGGCTAAATATATATAGTCTATATATATAGCATATATTTGGCTTTCAGTTGCGCAAAGCCTGTAAAATTTAACATACATGTTTGTTTTGTTTTTTTTTTTTTTTTTTGTTTAGTGTTTACGGCTATTTCGTTTAAGTGTTTATTGTTTATGTTTTAAACTAAATTTTTTGTTTTGTTTTCTATTTTGTTTTGAGAGCGTCTGTGCTTAAGTGTATTACTTTTTACTTCTTATACTCATTCACGAAAGTGAAATGAGTATATTGTTTTTTGTTTTGTTTTTTCTTCTTGTTTATAATGTTTAGTTTTATGTCCTATGTCATACGCATGTGAGTATGTTAAAATTACATTGTTTTTCTTTTCTTTTCTTCTTTTGTTTTTGGCTTTTACATTTTATTTATTGTTTTCATTTAGCACTTACTTAGGTTTAAACATTGTTTTTCATTTCTTTTCTTTTCTTGTTTTATTTTTACTCAGATGAAGTTGCCTTAGAGCTAATATACTTGTCTTGTAGGCGGCCTAAACTAATGCTTAATATCTAACTCATCACGAACAAAAAAAAAAAAAAAAAAAAAAAAAAAACAACACACACACTAATATTATATACATTTTGAGTGTCTGTGTGTGTGTATTTGTCATCTTATAGATTTAGTTTAGATATTTGCTTTACACCAACGTTTTTAGTATATTTATTTCAAGTGTGGATTATAACATGCCAAGAACTCGAATCTTAAAGAATGAATATAGATAATACGAAGGAAAAAATAATATATGAAAATATATGCATAATGTATATATGAGTACTGAATACCTAATCTGAAATCGTTATAGAACTTGAATCTGTATGAACGTTCGAATCTATGAAATGGGCTCAAGCATATCGATTCTATATATGTATGAGTACATATGAATACCTAATCTGAAATCGTTATAGATCTTTGAATCTGCAAATCTATGAAATGGGCTCAAGCATTGGTATTACTTGCAGTCAGATGGAAAGATTCTATATATGAGTATATAACCAAATCTGAAATCTTTATAAATCTTGAATCTGTATGAAATTTTAGAATCTATGGGCATTACATGTTGCCAGATGCTTCATTGGAAGAGAACATTTCTACCTAGAGATATGTGTACGTGTGTGTGTGTGTGTGTGTGTGTGTGTGTGTGTGTGTGTGTGTGTGTGTGTGTGTGTGTGTGTGAAGCAAAGCGTGTAATTGGTTGCCTATTCGAATAGATCAACAGATCGTATTTTGAGTATAGAGATAAGTAGAGGTACACGTATTAGTTAAGCCAGTGCTTGGTGAGCGAGAGTGCAACTGCTATAAGTCTCAGTGACAATACTAAATGTAAAGCAAGTTCAATTTCTCCGTCACTTTATATATATATATATATATATATATATATATATATATATATATGTATAGATAGGTATATATAGCACTAGACTTGATTCATATTCATAGAATTTGTTTTTCTTTAGTTGGAAACCGAATAAAGTTGAGGTGCTCATTGAGTTGGTTGAGTAAGCCTTTTACAAATACTCATAGATGCCATTAGAGTTATTTTGTTGTTTATCTTTCTTAAAATCAAATCATTCGAAAGTATCAAGAAAAAGTGAAAAAAATATTGAAAAATCATAATTTTTCAATCGATTTACTCACTACATATAGATAGGATTAGGAGTAGTAGTTCCATAAACGTTTGCTGCTCTTGGTTTCACTATTGTCAAAATGATATTCATAGTTAATATTATATCGGGCGATTGTCCTATACATACTCGTAATATGTATATGAAAGTTACTTCATAAGTTGTCGAAAAATGAGAAAAACTAAATTGAAAGTTTCATCAATTTTCCAGAGTTTTTAGAGCCAATTTTAGGTCTAGTTTTGGTTTTATTTGAACTACAAATTCTTTCTCTGGGGATTTCTTTGATTTTGTTGTTCTCTCTGAATACTTTATGTGTCTGTGTGTGTGTGTGTGTATTTTTTTTTTTTGCATGAAACCATTCACATTATTAATACATACATATATTTAAAATGTACTTCCGACTAGAAAAAAAGTTCATCAAAAACGATTATTTGAGTTTTTTTTTGTTTTGTTTTGTTTTTTTTTTTGTTATATTTCATATAAAAATTTAAATAACTTATCTCAATTAGATTCGAAACGAACAAAATCGTACAACAAAAATGTTTTGTGGAAATACTACGAGGAAAAAATTACCCTTTATTTGCTGTTGTTGTTGTTGTTGTTCTTCTTCTTTTTATTGATTCTGTTTGGCTTCAGATTTACTTTTTTTTTTTTTAATTTAAGTTTTATTTATTTATTTTTTTAATTGCTTTTGGTAGTAAATTCGCAGTAGCCTGAATGCAATTTGACATTAAGTTGGCTTTAGTATTCAAGCAAAATGTAATTAAAGTTTAAGTTTTTTTCTTTAATTTATTTATTTTTTTGTTTTTAGTTTTGTTTTTTTATTTAAGTTTAATGTTTAGTTTAAGTGCGTATTTTAAGCATTTTAAATGTTTGGTTTAAGAAGTATTTAATAGTAGAGAATTAGTTCAGATGCTAGCCGTCCAGCGGGGTATAAGGAAAACTTGCGAAAAGTCCAATGGTAAAAGTACAAATTAAGATCACCAATTGTAAATACTAAAAATACTAAAATACTAAAAATACTAAAAATGTTCAAAATACTAAAAAATGTATTTCTAAGTTTTAAATTAAAAAAAATATTTATAAAATAAAAATATTAAGAGCAAGAGTTTAATAAAATATGAATACAAAATAATGAATAGATTTAAGTACAATAATATAATGGAAAATAGAAACAAATACAGAGATAAAATAGTAATATTTAAATAAATATTAAACTAAATATAAAATGAAAAATAATATCTTAATTTAAAAAATTTATATAAAATAATATAAAATAATAATAAAGTTTTAAAATCAGAAAAGGCATAACTGAAAGTTCTCAAACTTTATAAAACACTTTCGCTCTCTTTTCTTTTACCGTTACAAGAGCGAAAGCTCACGCTGCACTTTTCGACCTCTTTTTTCGATTGGATTGCACAAGCTTTAGACCAAGAAGAGGACAGTTTTATGGCTGTTGAGCTTTATTCTGCCGATTGGCCGAATTAAGCTTCGACAAGGAGGTGAACAGTTTTATGGCTGTTTTTGTGATAGGGCAGAGCTTTATGTGCAGTCGCTAGACGACGCTAAAAGCTCCGCTGTGTTTGGTTAACAGACGGCTAACAGTTATGTAAACTCATATATGTATGTATATATTTGTATATATATATATATATTTATGTCTTGTTTGTTTAAAGTTAAAAACAGTTGAGTTCAAATAGTTAGTTAAATATTCATGCAATTTGTTTTTATTTAATTTGTATTTGTTTTTATTTAAAGTTGTTTTTTTTTTTCGTTTTCGTTTTAGTTTTAGCTTTTGTGTGTGTTTAGTTTTAGGTAAGTACGTAATTAATTTAGTTGTTTGATTTAATATATGTTTTTTTTTTTTTTTTTAAATTTTGTTGGTATTTTTTGTTGTTAAGATTAAGGAAGACCTTTGCATTTGTGCATAGCCCTTAGCAGCTGCTTGGTGTGTAGCTATTGTAGCTGTGTATGTGTGTGTGTGTGTGTGTGTAAGTTGCATACACTATAAAATCTTACGAGCCTAACAAAAAAAAGTTATGTGTATATATATTTTATATATATTTTATTGTTTTTTTTGTTTTGTTTTGTTTTGATTTGCTAAATGTATGATAATGCCCTGATCTAATGCTAATATATATATGTATATATCGATAGTATATATACTAGTTAGTATATATACTAATTGTATAATATTTGTTATATAAGAAGCATGTCAATGTGACACAAGAAATTATAATTCGTTTACAGCGTAATTGGTATTGTTTGTTTGCATGAGGGGTATTCCTGCTAGAAGATTTATGCACTTTATTATTATAATCTTATATTTTGTTTGCTTGTTCTGTAAGCTTTATGCAAAATAAAATACGTGTATGTGTGTGAGAGTGTGTATGTGTGTGTTAGTATTTTTTTTTTAGTATTAATTTCTCTGTATGTAGGGTATCTCTGTAATTGAATACGTTTTGCTGTTGTTGTTGTTTTTTGTTTTTTTTTTACGCTACGCACGAATTTGCTGTTAACTTTTTGCTGTTCTTTGTTGAAATTTCGTTTAAAAATTATGTTCATTTTTGTTTTGTTTTTTAATATATTAGTTTATAACTTAAGTATTTGTCATATGTATATTTGACTAACCTCGCTTGATCTATGCTTTAACTATTACTTAGTCTAAATACTGTAGTTTGTATTAATTTTACTTTTGCTTTTTAACTTGTTTTTGTTTTTTGTTTTCTTTTTTTAAACTTTTTTTGAAGCATTTCTTTTATCTAATGTTCATTTTGCATTAATATGCTACATGCTCATGTTTTCTTTTGTTTTCTTTATTTATTTTTTTTTAAACTTTACTCGTATATATGTATATATATATAATATTTAAAAATAGTTAACTTTATACTTTGCTTTCGACTGCTTTCCTCAACGTTTATGCTGTGCTGCAAAATTTCCATTTCTTTTGCTGGTTTTTCAGATTTGCTTCGCGATTTTTATCTTTTTCTTTTTATTGTTGTTGTGGTTTTGGCCATGTTTGTTTTTTTTGTATATTTCAGTTAAACAATTGCAAACTCGAATTTTCATTCTAATTATTTTCTTTTTTCTTGTTGATTTTTTATTTAGTATTTTTAAGAAATTTTCTTTTTGGAGTGCTCAAAATTGTTGAAAATGTTTAGGAAAAAAATGAAAAAAACAAATATAAATAAATATATATATCTAGCAGAAAAAGCTAACACTAGTGTTTTTAGTACTCTAGTGTTTTAAGTACTCTATAGATATACATAAACAAATTGCTTAAGTTCGGGTTTTCTCTTCGTGTTGTTTTTTTTGCGCTTGGTGCCAAGCTAATGCCAATTTGTAGTGCTAATAAGCCAAAGATTCTTAATGTTAACTTGAATTCAAATATGTGAATTATGTTTCCACATCATATCAATTAAAAACAGAACGTAAATGAAGCGTGTTCTGTGTGTGTATGTGTGTGTGCTTTGAGGTGCTCGTTCTAATGGTGTTTAGGAACTATAGAGACTTTGGAGACTGTAGACTATAGGACTATTGACTAGAAGTACTGTAGAAACTATAGAGACTATAGAAACAATATAGACTATAGAGAATAGTCTCTATAGAGAGACTATGGAGTCTATAGAGACTATAGAGACTATAGAGGCTATAGAGGCTATAGAGACTATAGAGACTATAGAGGCTATAGAGGCTATAGAGGCTATAGAGGCTATAGAGGCTATAAAGACTATAGTGACTATAGAGGCTATAGAGGCTATAGAGACTATGGGCTTGGGCATGTTAAAGGTAGAGTCTTGTAAGTAGAGTATTATAAACTTAATTCTGATACCGCAATATCAACAACAGATGTTCTGAGTGATTAGCCATAACTACTGAATGCTGTGTCTTTAGTCTTTGACAAACAACTGCAGCTATTGCAGCTAAAGAGATGAAATGAGGAATAGAAACTCGTATGTTGGTATACAGCTCTGCTTATAAATTATATGAGAAAATCCTTGACTTTCTAAATATAGACAGATAGATAGACAGACGTTTAAAACTGACAGTCATATTAACAGCCTGACTAATAGTCATATAGACAATAAGATTGACAGTCATATTGACAATCAGACTAATAGTCAGGTTGACAGTCAAATTGATAGTCAGATAGACAGTCATATTAACAATCGGACTAATAGTCAGATTGACTGTAAGGTTGATATTCAGGTTGACAATCAGATTAGTGGTCAGATAGACTAATTGTCAGGTTGACAGTAAGTTTGACAGTCAGATTGATATTCAGGCTAACAGTCAGATTGTCTGTCTGATTGATTGACAGTCAGATGATCCACAGTAAAATTAATGGTCAGAGTGACAGTTAGTGACAGTGACTATAATAGTCAGTTAAACACTCAGAATAACATGCAGATTAACACTCAGATTAACTATCAATATAACGGTCCGATTGACAGTCAGATTATCACTTAGATAAACTGTCATATTAATATTCAGATTGACAGTCAGATTGACAGTCATGTTAACTTTCAGTTTGATATTCAGATTGGCAGTCAGATTAACTGTCAGATAGATAGAGAAGAAGAGAGACAGATAGATCGGTCTATCTAGACAGTGGTTAGACAGGCGGACAGACAACCAGAACTGCTGTGCTCTATTTAAATTTCCTGCAAGCCAATGAACGAGCATTTTGTAGTCGATGACGCCCGACTCTTATGTGCCTTTTCTGAATTTCTTAATGATTTTCCTTGCCATTTTTTTTTTTTTTTTTTTTGGTTCACTTTGAATTTGAAATTTTATTGTGACTGGTTTACGTTTTGTTCATACGATTTTCTATCACAGCAACATATTTGTATACACTATTTTACATACTAAAAATGAAAATCAAAGAGAACCTATCCCATACTAAAAATGAAATGAATTATTTTACAGTAATTCGACAAGAAAACCAAACAGACAAATGCAAAAAATGATGAAGTCAGCAGCAGTTGGGGAAAAAGTGGGTGAAATAAAGTCAATACCAAACGCGTCGTACAATTCAATTCGTATTTGACTATAAATATGATAAAATTGTATCTAAGAAATAAAGATTAGTCTAGACAAGAATTGAAATTGAAAAGAACTTGAAAAGCATTCACTTGTTTATGTATTCTTTACATGAATTGAATTTCCTTTTAAAAAAAAGTATTTTTCAGTATTTTTAGTATTTTGAGTATTTTTACAAAAGTAGAAACAATATTTTGTACGACTCGTGCCAAACTGAAGCAATTACGTAGACCGTCAGAGTGAATCATTTATGGGAACTGAAAGAGGCACAGAAATTGTGATGATCTCTGGAGGAAGTTTGAAATATTCTCCTCGCACTTACAATGAAATGTGGCGCCGAGAAAAGCACAGCCAGCGTGGCTATAATTGTGAAGAGCGTGAAAATAATAAGGCACAAACGATCCACGACCATTGCGGCAAATTTCCAATCGCGCGTTATATCGCCTGTCTCATCCTCTTTCTTCAGCTGATTGATAAATGGGTTAGTGGATTCACCTGAAATATGCAATTTGTTGTTCGCATTTTACGCACCTGATCGGTTATCCAGCGCAGTTCCTTGAGTATCAGCGCCAGTTCGTATTCCGCCGAGGAGCTGAGACAGGTGTGAGAAATGGCCTCGTGCATGCGGGAGTCGGGCACAGGTGCGACTGGACCCACTGGACCAACGGGTCCAACTGGACCCACGCTGCCATCGTCGCCTTGCCTGTACAAAGCACTCATTGCAATAGTTTTATCAATATTTTATAGATATTTGTTATATATATACATATACAGGTATGTATATATACTCTATATATAAACTCTATATAAGCGAATATTTCTTCTCATATACATATTGATATTTAGATTTCGCTTGATCTTAAGCCTATGAAAGTCCATAAACAGGGTGTTAAGAAATGAACATAATGACAATTTCTTAACGCCGTCCATTGAATGAGAAAGAGCATTCAGGGACTTACGAGTATAGGGATGGTATGAGGAGTATATACATATATACACAAATGCAGCGGTAAGCCAAGGCAATAGCATGGGTCATGTTTTTTTTAAATCTTTGTATTCATTACATAGGCCTACACAGTAAATCTGAAATCTCTAGCTCTAACAGCATTCAAATTACGCTTAAAAACGAAATAAAACTATCGATTATTATCGATAAGGAAATGAAATAAAGTTATCGAAAAAATAAGATCGGTGTATGGTATATACGAGATAGACAGACGGACATGACTAGATCAACTCAGCTCGTTATCCTGAGCAAGAATATACTATATATTTGATGGGGTCTTTTACGCCTTCTTCTGCCTGTTACATACATTTTAACAAAACCATTATGCCCGACATTCCATTTTCAATGGGTTCAGGGTATACTCATACAAAGTGCGACCCATCAAGTGTAATACTTTTTTCAATAATTATATACAACTTAGCTGCTTAAAGTATCGATAGCATTTAGTTATCATTATCATGATTGGTTGAACAGCTGCCAAACATGTGAAAATAATTTTAGAAATTAGACGAAATTTCGTTATTATCGATTCAGTGAGCAGGCAATACGCTGTCTACTTGAAAACTTTGAGCTTGAGCAGCACACTCTCTTGGATTTTAGAGCCAACATTTAGACAAAGATTTACGAGAGGCGAAGAAACTTTAGCTGCTGGAGCACAACCCACAAAAATCGATGCAGGCTGATATTCGAGTCATATTTATATTGACTTGATTCATTTGCTCAGCATCGAAGACTGAATAATAGGAGGACTGAATATTGTGGTACAGTAAAGGATTTTGGCTGTTTCAAGATATGCTGTCAAATGGATTACAGCCTGCTGAACAAAGAGGGCGAAGGTTATATCTAAATCTCCAAATAATAACTATGGCTAAATGTCAAAATAAAGCCCATGCATGGCCTTGCCTGAATCTTCAAATAATACCGATGGCACTGCAATGCTTGAGAATGTGGTCAACGAAATTCAATTTCGAGTTTGTGATGGCTTAATGAAGTCAATGGATCAAGGTATTTATTGATAAATACGTTTATTTATATTTTTGCATATATGTAAACTTGTATGAGAAACTTTGTCGAGCGGTGTGGCATCTATATGATACCATCACAATCATCCATAATGCCGCTGAGCCATAGGATACTTCTGCTCGGGATGGCTTGATTATATCATTTACATCACACATATAAGATCCGATATCATGAGCGTTATCTAATGTACAAAACTCCAAGTAAAAGAATATCAATATGTAACTTCTATTGACTGGAGGAAGCTTTTAATATTCACAGGTATATAAAACGAGTATCTTAAGTGAATAAAGCCAGTTCAAATTTTCGGTTCAGTAAATGTAAGTCTGTTCTCCTTCAAGTCTCTACAGCAAAGCCTTTGCTCATATCTGTTACTTAGGCTTTAATATATAGACTGAAGTCAATTTTCTACAAAACAAATCTCAGCTTTAAACAAATATATATATTATATATTCTAAATGGAGCAAATGACGTTGCAGATGACATTTGCTTTTTTTTTTCAATTCATTTTTCAATTTGGAACTGGAACTGAATTTTGCTATCGATGGCACCCAACTCAACCCAAAACCCAACTCAACTCAAGTCAATATTTTAAAGGACAACGTAATTGTGACTGTTGGTTTATTGACCCAATTCAATGGTCTATTGTGCGAGAGGACATGTGAAAGCAGCTGAACAGCTGAGCAGCTGAACAGCTGAGCCTGAGCTTGAGACTGGGCCTGAGCCTGAGACACGTGCCAGTAGATGTAGATGTTCATCTTACTGTTCAAGCGTTTTCTATCACGAATGTATTTTTCTTTTCCTTTTCCTTTTCTTAGTCGTCGCATTTGTGCGTTCTGCTTGTCACTAAATGCGTGTCCTTGCCACTTGCCACTATTTTCTAAGATTTGTTGTTGTTGTTGTGTGTATTTTGTTTTGTTTCGTTGTTGTTGAGGCACACATCTTGTCATTGTCATTGTCATTGTCATTGACTGTCATTTGAGGCTTGCTGAATGCGAATGCGGATGTGTCTTGTTGAAGCTTTTCTTCTTATTGTCATTTTCTATTATTTTCCTTTCGTTTTCTTTTAAACAAGTGCGTTTTAATCGCAGCGTAAAGCATAGTATAAAATGAGAGGTATAACTTGTAGAATATAAATAATTATATACTACTATATCTATTGCGGCAATTCAGCTCAGTCAGTTGAGGAGTAAGTCTCTCATTCATGTAAACGTTTTTGACAAAAATCGATATTTATCGATATCATGAAAAATTTGAAGAAAGTGCATGTTTTCAACTCAAAGGCATTAAAAGTTTATTCAGTTCTTTTCTTACAGCACACATGTACTACATATTTTATACATTTTTATTATATCGATAAATATCGATGTATGCCATAATACGCATAAAAGATTTTAGCTTGTTAAGCAGTTTCTTCTATAGAGCTTAGAGATTATTTATAATAAATATATTGATTTACATTGCAAGTCGAAGACTTAAGATGATTTTAGTAATATCAATAGGGGTATTCCTTTTTTTTTTTTTTTTTTTTTTGGAAATTTATCTTAATATTTAAGACAATTTATTATAAATTTATTTACTACAAGTCAAAGACTTTAGATGATTTTCAATGGGGGCATGCTTTCAATTTCTCTGTACCTTAATAGGGATATTCCTTCTATGGAAATTTATCTTAGTATATGAATGATCTAATAAATTTGTTTACACAATACTTATTTAAAAATATAAAAACTGACCTTAGATGATACATATAGCATTGGTATGAAACCTATAGATTTAACTTTACCTGAACATTGTCCTGTAGTATGTAGGCTGATGGGGTAATGTGGCGCTAGTGCAGCGATGATTGCAACGAAAGTCGTCATCAATGTCGAGTACGTTGGCGAGCAGCGATTTCGAGGATCTGTTGTGTGGGCGTGGATAGCACAGCATACACAATAGAGAATAGTGGGTAAATAGATCAATGAACTGAATTATGTATATATAGTATAGTAGAGCATATATATCATATCGATGGTCGATCAGCGAGTAGTAGTAGTCGGACAGGTGGTACTAGTTAGAGTGTGAGTGAGAGAAATGGCTGAATATTTTGTCGGTTACCTTTCCTTGAGCTCAACGTTTTGGATCTGTTGCTTTTTGTCACCAGCTGTCGAGGAGCCCGACGACGAGGGCGGCGGCGGGCATTCGTAGCCAACCTGTCCGGGTCTTTGCATGCGCAATATGCAAGGTAACCAATAAAGGAATATTACTCTTATCTGTGTGTGCGAGTTCGACAGAGAGACGGGGTGTTTGTTGGGTAATGCGGTTAAAAATAATAGCAATAAGTATATTTTTGGTTTTTTTTTTTTCGGTATAAATAGTATATATATTTTTTTGGGGGGTTTTTAAGTATTTATACTCATCCACGAAAGTGAAGTGAGTTTTATGGTTTTTGTTTTTAAGGCAGTTTTTTATTTTTTTTTTTATATGGTTTAGATAGTTTAGTTATTAGATTTGATTTTAAAGTTAAATGAAGTGATATTTTTTTTTGGATAAGAAATTGTAGCGTGACACAAAATATATCATAGACATATATATAAATTTATATATAATATATACGTTCAATAAGAGTTTGCATTATTTTTAGTTTGAGATTTTAGTTTATAGTTTTAAGAGAAATTGTTAACGTTAGGAAATTTTTTAAAATTGATTTGTTTAATTTTTATTTATTTGTGTTTTTAGTTTAGAATAGTTTTTGTATTTTAATTGTTTTTTGGTTGTGGTTTTCGTTGTTATTTTTGTTGTTGTTGTTAAGAGTGTTGTTCAAAGTGTGTTGGTATAGGATAGCAACAGCACACGCGTTATTGCGGCCGTAAAAACCGAATGTTTTTGGTCACATTTGAAGTCGTTGATACAAATATATATACATATATATGAATTTTAATTTATTTTGGGTTTATCATATTTTTTTGGTTTATTTAATTATTTAATTTTTTTGTGGCAGTGATTCGAAGATAGTTAGTTACATAGTTAGTTACATAGTTAGTTAGTTAGTTAGTTACAGAGGAGAAAAAGAAACAGTTGAAGAGGCATTTGAGTTGTTGTTGAGTAGAGTTTTTTGTTTGCGTTGCGAGTTGCCAGAGTTAACGTAGTTGTAGTTGTTATTGTTGTTGTTGTTGTTGTTTTTATTATTATTGTAGTTGTTGTTGTTGTTGTTGTTGTAGTTGGCCAGAGTTTGTTGTTAGAGAAATAAAAATTCGGTGTGATTATTTGTGCTTTGGTTCTCGAATATGTAAGTATGCAATTAATATAAAGTTAAAGAGAGAGAGAGGGAAATAGGAGGTCTCAGCAGAACATTGGAATCAAATGAAAAAAATATATATATATCTATATATATCTGTATATAGACATATTTAAGATATATGGACTTTGGTGTAGAAGTTTCAAAACGATAAAAAGGAAAACACTGATATATGAGTATATGCAACATTTAAAGTTTTAGATTTAAAATTATTTTAATTTCTTTTAATTAGTTCACTCCTTTTTTTACTTTAAGAAAAAAATGTATTATGTCTTAAATTGTTTGTTTTCAAACAAATTTTAAAACGACGTTTAATAATTTAACAAAAAAATTTAATTTTTTTATATTTTTAATTTTAATATTTTTTAATTTAAAAAAGTATATTGTATATTACAGCTTTAAGACTTAAGCAATTTTGGTTTTAAGTTTTTTTATATTTAATAATAATTAGAAATTTCATTAAATTAAATTTTTCAATTAAGAAAGTCTGTCAAATTAGACTATTTCAACAAAAAATGGTTGTAAAAATTGTTCAGAATTAAAAAAAAATATTTTTTAATTAAATGAATAAACGTTTGAAAAATTTATGTATATTTAATGTAAATAAGAACGTTGCAGTCGGGCTTCACCGACTGCAGAATACTCATTCTCGGCCCAAACACTGCCAGATCCATTTTGAATTTTTGGTATATATATATTATTTTTGTGCAAGTCAATATCAATATTTACAGTAATTTAGTCGTTAAATTTTGACTTTCTATAGATATATCATAGATAAATCCGCCATACCTTATTGATTGTGGCCTGTCAACCCAAGTATAACTATATTCAAAATTTCTACTTTTTAGCACTTCAACTATGGTAGTTTTCTGCGATGCTGGAAAAAGCGCTTTCCGATTTACCACGCCCTTAGTGGGTGGATCGAAAAAATCTTGACACTTTATCAGACGAAGGTATATACGAGTATATTCTCCAAATTTCTCTAGCTTCAAAAGCAGCGAATTGGCTTGCATTCATACGGACAAACAGACGGACATTACACAAAACTAATATACTCATTTTACTTTCGTAAATAACTATAAAATGTTCTTTTGCTTGAATGAGAAATTTAAGTTCTTATATAATTATTATATTGTAATATTATTTACTTGTTTATAAAACAATTTCAATTGCTCGAAAATATTTTTTTACTGTTTAAAATTAAAAAAAAAAAATTTGTTTAAATTTTTTTTGTAATTTTTTTTAAATTTTGAATGTATTATGACACACAGATAGAAATTTTTATATTATATATCTATATAAAGACATATGTATATAAATATTATATTTTTTAATTATTTTTGTTTAATGAGAAATTCAAGCTCATATATAATTATTGTAATAATATTATTTAGTTTTTTTTTTTAACATATTCAATTTCGTATATGTAAATCGAAAAATTTGTTGAACAAATATGTTTGCTTTCGTTTTTGTATGAGTAGCAAATATATTTTGCATGCAGCATAGTGTAAAAGTATAAGAAGAACTAGTAGTTTATGCATATGAATTGTAAGTAAATATGTATGCAAGTGTTTTTGCTTTTCTTTGCTCAGTTTTCAATGTCTAAGAGTTGAGAGAGTGATGTTTGGTAGGATGTTAGGCATGTGTGTGGGCATAAATAGTATATACAATGGGGCGGTGTTTGTGTGTGTGTGTGTGTTTGTGTTTGGGTGTGTGTGTTTGGGCTGTGGAGTATATTTTGGATGTTTTGAATCTTTCGTTGAAATGATTTTCATATTAAAACAAAGGCAAATTGAAAACGTATCGGTATTCGCAGAGTAAAGTAAAGAATAAGAAATGAATTTATGTAAATGTAGAGAAGAAGAAAACATAAAAGAAAAAGAAAAAGTAGGTAGGAGAAATAGCTTGTTTTCTTCTTTTTTGTTTTGTATTTGTTTTTGGTTTTTTTTTTTTTTTTTTTTTTTATAAATAAGTAAGTAAGTAGTAAGTAGTTAGCAAGTAAGTTAGTTAAGTTTAGTTTAGTTTAAATATAAATATTACCCATTCACTCATTTCATGCGTATCTGGATTTCTATGATGATAATTGAGGATAAGTATGGTTGACACAACTGATGAGGCCACCATAAACATAATGCAATTGAAATAAGTTCCTAGAAGGACACAAAAATTACACAAACATTGTGGTAATTATATCGATGTTGGTGCGAATTCGCTTCACGCTCATTCTAAGCTAGATATTTGGAGTTTTTGTATTGGATTTTCGTTAGATTTTGTTTTGGTTTTTGATTTAGATTTTCATTGATTGTAGTTCAATGCGGTTGGCATTTGAACACACCTATTTGCCCCATTGCCCTGATTTTGAGCGTTGATATCGGTTATCGTTTATTTGGTTGTTATCGTTATCGTTAAGCAATTGTGTTTTCTTTTGCTTTGTATGTGTGAGTGCGTGTGTGTGTTTCTTTGTTGTTGTTGTGTTTGTTTGTTTGTTTGTTTTGAGTAAAAAAACTTTGTACACATTTCGATTGCTCGCGCTGATCTATGTATATATATACAAAAAAAGTTCGCATCGGTATTTATTTTTGGTTTATCGAAAGACAACAACAACAGACTATAGTATTTTCGATTGTCGTTGTTTAGCTCGTTGTTGTCGTTCGGTACTTTCATAATGCTTACTAAAACTTAACTTTGTGGCAAGTGGA
Source organism: Drosophila hamatofila (assembly GCA_035045345.1). Taxonomy (NCBI): domain Eukaryota; kingdom Metazoa; phylum Arthropoda; class Insecta; order Diptera; family Drosophilidae; genus Drosophila; species Drosophila hamatofila. The sequence goes on from JAWNPA010000041.1 coordinate 7,744,969, forward strand.
AGTAAGAGTTAGAGAAAAAGTTCAAAGCAGTATATTAAAAAAGTTAGTTAGTAGTAGTAGTAGTAGTAGTAGTAGTAGTAGTGGTAGTATATATATTAACATTTATGTATGTATATATTTAAAAAAAGATATCTTTTTCATTTTTTTTTTTAGTTTAGTTTAGTTTTCAGTGAGAGAGTTCAAGTTATTTTACAGGTGTACGCCTCGCCGACATATACATATACATATATGGAATAGAGAGATATAAGAGATAAGTTTAAGTAAAGTTTGGAAAAAGCTCTGTGCTACTTAGATGCTAACTCATGACGCCCCCCTTTTTCTCAATTGATTTGCCGCTGCAAACTTGTGGCCCGATTCAAGGAGTGGTTCCGGTTCGTTTGAACCAAAGGAACTGTAACTCTTTTGAACCGAACCGCGCGTTTGTTTGCGTCTCAACTTACAAAGTGTATGCTAGCTCAGTATTTTGGTATTTCGTTTTTATTTTCGGTATTTTTTGTACTTTTTTTTGTATTTTTCGCATAACCCTATTTTTTCAGTATTTTTTTTTTGCTGTCGCTTTTTTGTGCACAACCAATTATCCGCAATCATCATTTTGAGTTAAAAATCGAGATCTGATTCGGTTCCTCATTAATGTTGAGCTGTAAATTGATGAAAGACGTGGGTCTTGGGCAAAGGTGTTTGATTTTGGTTTTGGTATTGGTTTTGGTATTCTGTATGGCTACGTTTATTGTTTTGTTGTAGTACTTGTGGTTGTTGTTAGTATTTTTTTAGTATTTTAGTATTTTGTACAAAACAATGGCAATCAAATAGGAAATGGAACTGGTTAGTTGAATTGTTGTCTGGATCAGTGCGTTTCATTTTTTTTTTTACGGCTTTGGATTTACGTATACATATTTAGCTTATTACTATTTAGTTGCATTTATTTAGGTTATGCACAGTGAGGAGCGAAAAATAACAAGAACAAAAATAATATAATTATAGAATGTTTTTATTCTTTTATTGACTATTTACATATGTATGTATGCATGTATGTGTGATAAAAATAAAATCAAAAGTAAATAAAAATTAAATTCTTGTTGCCTTTTCACTGTGCATATGAATTAAGATTTTTGCATTTAGCTTTACATAATATTTGTTGAATTTGAATTTAAATATTATATTTGGTTTTTGTTTTGGGTCCCATACACTGCACTACATAAGGCGCTTAAGCATATGAATGAATGTTTTTGTTTTTGTTTTTATATTTTGCTTTTAGTTTTGTTTTTTGTTTTTTTTTATATACAGCAACTAGTCGCATATGCATATATATTTGATATTCATGGAATTACCTTAATGTTTGCATACAAGCCAGACATACGTACCTACACATGTACGATATTCTACGACATATGCGTGTGTATGTATATGTATACATACATATGCATATGCATGTATGTAAGTATGTATGCTAAAAGGTATCCAAACAAACAAAAAAAAGTAGATGTATATATATATATATATATATATATATATATATATATATATATATATATATATATATATATATATATATATATATATATATATATATATATATATATATATATATATATATATATATACATATATATATTTCGATGTGTTTTATTTACAAGTGTTTAGTTGTTGTTGCTTCTGCTTCTTCAGCTAATTGTGTATGATACAATGATGTATGTGTGTGTGTGAGTGTATGTGTGTATGTCTGTGTGTATCTGTGTGTGTGTGTGTGTGTATGTGTGTGTTAAAGAAGCGAAACACCATTAAACATATATTAAAACATGTGATATGCAGTTAGCAATAATTTTGTATGAGGCTTTGAGGGGTATATATATATAGAGAGATAGAGAGAGAGAGATAGAGAGAGATGGATATATAGAGAGAGATAGAGAGAGAGAGTTGCTACCACACTACTTCACGAAACTAAAACCAATTTGTTGTCAACATAAGTGAAGAAAAAGCATAACAAATTAATAAGATAAATATATACACAAGAACGTATGTAAAGCCCGTGAGAGAGAGAGAGAGAACATATATACATAGATATAGATAGAGATAGAGATATGCCTATACATATATACACCTTATTAACTGATCCATTGAATCCTTTACACTCTGTCTTTCATGTTTTCCCCTGAGTGTTTCAACATTTGCATTTTCACATGCAAAACAATTTTTTTAAAAAACATTTTTTTAACATTTTGTTTTTTAAGCTAAACAGTTAAAGACAGACATAACATAAATTATATATATACATACATATACATATACATTTATAACAAAAACAGAGCGTGAGACAGCAAGACAGAGAGAGAGAGAGAGAGAGAGAGACAGAGAGAGAAAGCGCGGGGTAGAGCGTGTGTGTGTGAGAGAGAGAGAGAGAGAGACAGAGAGACAGAGTGAAGTTAAGCAAGAGACAGAGACCAGAATTTAGCTTGTTTTTAGGTTATATAACTTTATCACGGACATTAAATATTGTTTCAATAGATATTTACATAGCTGTTCCCATTTGGTGTGTATATGTATGTGTGCGTGTGTGTATATGTGTGTGTGTGTGTGTGGGCAAGTGTGACCAGCTGGCGCTTAGCTCTAGCTTCAATTGTTAGCGGCCTCCGTGTTGAGTCTGAGTTTTGAGGTTGACATTGCCATTTCGCCCCCGTTGCACGATTCCCATTGAATTCAAGAATATTTGCCACATATTCATATTCATATTCAATTTTTCATTCACATTTGTATTCATATTCATGGCTTGTCTATGAATGTGCAATACAAAATTATATGAGATAGTATTCATCAATTGTTTCAGTGAGTGTGTGAGTGTGAGTGTGTGAGTGTGAGTGTGTGTGTGAGTGTGTGTGTGAGTGTGTGAGTGTGTGAGTGTACCGCCTGTGTCTGCATTGCGATGTTTGTATTTGTGGACGGGAACGTGATGGTGGTGTTGGGGCGTGGGGCGTGGGGGGCGTGGGCATGTCAACAGTTTTGTAGGCATTTGTGTTCTTGTATGCCAACAAGAACGTTTTTTCTTTTACATTATGTGGTAGTGGTCCTTGGCTAAAATACATATTTCTGACACTGGCATTGATAATGCGAGCCACTTTTCGTTGTACGCATAGAATCCAAAATATAAATCACAGAATCGAAACAGAAAACAAGGCGCTACGCAAGTTGTAAAAATAAAATATACAATTATACATACATATATATAAAAGACTTATATATATGTATGCATGTATATACATAGTATATATGTAGAGAGTGATACTTAAGGAAGCAGAAAACTTGGCATAGTTGCCTAAATATACGACTCTCTCGACTCCCGACTCATGAATCTGGCCTTCATATTGATTTTTTTTTATTATTTTTTATTTTCATTTTTTTCAATTTTAATTTTTTTTCTATTTTTTTCGATTTACCAAATTACAGGAGTTTGTCTATCGAAAGGTCCAGAGTGCATGCTGTGAGTTTGATTGCCATACCAGTCCTCGATACGATAAAATATATAGGTATATATAAAATACGATATTCAAAAATACGATATTCAAAAATACACAACTACGTTTGATAAGTGTTCAATTTTCGTCTGTGTGTGTCTCTGTGTGTGTGTGTGTGTGTATTGGTTAATGAATTTGATGTCTGCAACTGTCTATGTGTATGTGTATGTGTATGTGTGTGTGTGTGTGTGTGTAATGCATACATACTTATTGAATATCTGTGCAATGTTTGTTGTACTAAATATGTTTGGGTCAACTAAATATACAGAAATTATTGGTTATATGCGGGGGCCTGGCATGCGTAAATGGATGAGGGGTAAATGGTGAACAGTGAAGTTTTCTTTTATATCTGAAATGCTCGAAATCTTGAGTTAATCCAAATTGAAATTGAACGTTTGGAAAATTGTAAGTAATGAACGTATTCAGTCAATAATAATCGTTAGTATGACTTACACATGACACTTACCTTACTATTTAGGCTACAAATGATAGAATTAGAACACTGAACATTTGTTATTTTATGGATTATTAGTATTTGGTATTTGAATGGAGTTCATTGTTGTTGTTGATGTTGTTTTTGCTCTTGGTAGTATCATGCTTCAATTAGTTATTGTCATTTGTACTATGGTAAACCAACAATATTTGTACTCTATCATTACAAAAAACTTTTTGTTTAACTAGTATGCGTGGCACTGATATGGACTTGATTTGTTTATATGGATTTAGTTAGTTAATACGCAATCTAAGCTAATGTTATGTTATTGTGAGTCTACCTAAATGCTAATACTCTAAATCACTAAGTGGTGTCAATATATTGGATAATATGTAGTTACATATGTATGTACATACATTCAGATATGTATGTGTATATGAACGTATATATGTATGCTGTATACACATACATATGTGTATGCATACATACATACGTATATATCTGTGTCTATATGTATACATATATGTATATATACATACATACATACATACATACATACATACATACATACATACATACATACATACATACATACATACATACATAAATACATATATACATATGTATATACATTCATACCTACATCCATACATGATGATCCTAAAATGTAAATATTGTAACACTCACAGTCACACACGCATACAACTTTAAAGTGTACCAGAATGTATGTATGAATATTTGGATCTTATAATTGATATAGATGATGAACTGATCTACAGTTATTCTATGTATGTATGTAGAAACCTGATATTAGTTGATAGATCATAAATTATACTAAATGATCGCATAATCTCATTTGAATAATACATATCTCTTATAAGAACTTGAACTAGTTCCAAAATTAGCTATAAATTTAGATTTTTGACATTGAACTGAACCGTAAACGAAGCGAAATGAATTGAATATTTAACATTGCATTGTAATTTTGAGCAATTCTTGAGAAATAGACACAATTTTTTTTGTACCTAAATTTATATTAGCAAAATTTTGGATATCCAATTTAAAATTCGAAAAAGCCCATAAAAGAAACTTATAGGCGCATCAGTTGATGATTCCACCTTAATCTTCAATTAAAATTCTACATTAACCTCCAATAGACTTTGATTCATTGACTCGAATCAAAATTGAACAAGTAAACAATTTTTCGGCTCGGATTCCAAAAAAGAACTCTAAATGTGGGTGGGAGGAACTAGTTTCTAGTGAACTAAAATGAACTATATCAATATAAAGTATATATGTATGCTAGTTATGTATAGATGTATATATTGTTATAATAGACTAAGCACACACACACACAAAAACACGCTACATACAAACAGAGTATATGCAGTTGGAACTACTAATTGATGTGATTCTAACTAATTGTTAATGATTTGATATTATTTGCATAGCGACTAGCAATAGCTGGTATATCGCTTCATTTTCCAATTGGAATTTCGACTAACTTGAGCTAGTTCATTGTTGTATTCGAATGATATGAATTGCTATTGTTCAGTTACTTTTAATAGGCACTGTGTGTGTTACGTGCTGCCATTGTTAACTCTATATCTAACTTAATATTTATATCACTTTGCTGAATACTTTTTAAATGCGTTGCAGCCTTCAACTCTATATGTACACGATAGAAAGTTAGGCTACTATATACATACAAACATATACATATATGCACAGATATATGTATATATAGTTATTGCACGTGATTGGGCAACACTTGAGATGTGTGCGAGCCGCATAAATTGTGCAAAGTTTATGAAAACGTTTAAATCACAGCGCCCCCTCAAGGCGCACGCGGGTCCCCATTGCGATTGCCATTGCCATCAGCCATCAGCTCCATTTGCTGGCCATTAAATGAAATATTAAGAAAACAAAGTGCAAACAAATACTAGAAACTAGACACTAAAACATTTCTCTCTGGCCAAAAGTTCGCTCCCCTGGCGCGAAGGTGCGCGTGTTGCATGAAACTCGAGCCGAGGCAATCTATTGTTGTACGTGTTTATGGCCATCAAAAAGCAACTAGAAAAACTTCAAAATTTGAAACTAATAGCGCTGCAAATCTTTGCCGGGCTTTGATTTCATTGTCTCCGGACAAATTAATACGAGGCGAGAAGTTCCGTTTAATGTTGGCTTTCTATGCTTTTACTATGTGTTAATTGACACTTCTCGCTGTTGATCTGAGCTAGGAACAGTTGAAGGCCATAAACTGCAGAGTGTGATGCTGACATGCCCATAAGGCATGTACAAACATATACATATATATCTACGTGACTGTAGAACAAAGTTAATCTAGCCAAAGCAGCTGCTCGGCCTGCAATTTGAAGCGTGACCAGGCAAGAGTGATGCTATTTTCGATAGTTATACTACAGCAGCTGTTTAAGTAATCGATAATATTTAGTTATTGAATTATTCTAAAAGCTTTGCCAATTGCTAAAAAGTTACTTTATATTTATGTTAAATATTTGAAAAGATTTTCCTTCTGCTTAGTAGTTAGTTGAGGCAGATCAGAGTCATGCAAAATATTAGCATACTTATACTGAAAGAATCAGCCAAATTAGGCTGCTCATTAGAATAATATTTTATTGTACATAAAATGGCATAAATTAAGCTTTCAAATTAAAATATTAACTTTTGTAATACGTTGCATTGTTTTGATATAATTGTAATTTCTTTAAGCATAGCTCTTATTTGGTCAGTATATTTATAACTCTATTTTGTGCTTTGCTGCTGCCAACAAGTTAGTTAGTGGCTCTTGAAGCTACTAAAATTAGTAAGCAGCTGTTACGGTTTATATAGACGGCTCACTGGGGATCAAAGTTAAGGTCTCTCAGATGTCAGTCTTGTAAAGCAGCCTCGACTCTGTGTGCATACTGACATAGCACACTGTAAGAAGCTGTGAAAACTAATAAAAACCGGTTAATTTTTTATTAAAAAAAAAATATGAACAAAAAATATGCAGCAAATTTGTTTGGCGGCAATTTTCGAGGCTGTGCGGAAGGTAAAAATCTTAGCTGATTAGTTGTTGTTGTTGTTGTTGTTGTTGTAGTTGCTGTTATTATTAAAATAGTAATAGTAGTAGTAGTAGTAGTAATAGTAGTTATTGTTGTTGTTGTTGTTGTTGTTCTTGTTGAGCAGAGTTGAATGTGCATTAATTTGAAGTCAGCGAGTTAGACAGAGATATAGATAGAGAGAGAGATAGCGAGCGAGCGCTGGCCAACTAGCCCAGCCGGCGAACGCCAGATGGCGCTGCGTCTACTTACCCAACAGCGGCACAGCATCGGATGTAGCTGGCATCGTTTCCGCTACCATATTCAGGAAGACTGTGAGCGATAGTAAAATAGTAACTCCTGCAAGTATGCAGCACAAAATTATTGCACAAACGTGTTTAGACATGGGTGTGTGTGTGTGAGTGTGTGTGTATACGTGTGTGTGTGTGTGTGTGTGTGAGTTGTATATGAGTTACATACGCAAAGAAAAAGAAAAGATAGAGAGAGAGAGAGAGAGAGAGCAATTGTGATAGAGAAAGAGAGATAGTATTATTATTAATATTATTCATTAGTTTAAAGAACTGAAAATGTGTTTCCAGCTGATCCTGCCTGCTGCTCCAGCGCTGCTTGCTGCTGCTGCTGCTGCTGCTGCTGCTGCTGCATTGATGCAAGGATGCGTTTTATATTTAGATGATATAATTGTCCCACTTGGTGAATAAAAAACTACTACCGTATTCTCTGCGCTGAACCTCAAGCGTCGCCGTCCGTCGTCCGTCGCAATTTCGCTACGTTTCTAGCGTCACAAAACTAGTTTTCCATACGAAATAAAAACATAACTAAAAAAACTTACACACACACACACACACACACATTTGTCATTGGCCCTGTGGCACCTTATGGAAGTTATCATTATTTATGGTTTTGCTTGGGGTTTTCTTTTGGCCAGCTGGCGTTTGTCAGTTCGAGTGCTTAACGTTATCAAAGATTTTGTTGTTGTTCCTTTTTCTGTGTGCTGTTTTTTTTTTTTTTTTTTTTTTTTATATTTTTAATATATTTTTATATTTATTTTTGTGTGTCCTGTGCATATTTTATGCTCTCGCTCTTGCTCTTTTGAGGTTATATAAATTATGTGAAAAGTCAGCTGGCTGAGTGGGTCGAGGTGGAGGTGGAGGTGGAGGTGGAGGTGGAGGTGGAGGTGGAGGTGGAGGTGGAGGTGGAGGTGGAGACGGAGGTGGAGGCGACAGCCGCCAAAAGTGTCGGGCAAACATAAATTAGCCACAGGGTTTTACGCAAACTTGTCTATTATGCATGAGCCATGGCTGGCAGCCCTAATGCGTTTTGCTACACACACACATGAACACACATACACACACACACATACACACACATACACACACATACACACTCATATACATGGCCATGGCTCAGCGGGGCTGGGGCTTCCTTTGCTATGAACAATTTTTAAAATATGGCAATTTTTTTTTGTTGTGTTATTTTTTTTTTTGTTTTCTAGCAGCTGCAAGCAAAACTTTTGCTGCTCTCGCTCATAAACGCGATATATTTATATCTAGCATACTTATATAAGTATTTTTGTATAGCTGTATTGTATAAATTTTGGCATGCACCATATGCTGCATGTTGAAAGTACGTGATGAGCCCCAGCGACAGCCATCGCCATCGTCAGAGCCATCGTCAGAGCCATGGCCAATGTCTGCCAGTCGCTTTGTCAGCTTTGCCCCACTGTCTCCACTGTGCATGTGGCACATGCTCAGGGTATGAGCTGCAAAGCATTTTGCCACATTTTCGCATAACTTTCTCAGCTTAATGTGTGCGTGGGTGTGCCTTGTCAGTTGTCAGAGATGTTTGCCGAAAGATGAGACGCGCGCGCTCGCCTTGCCAACAGAGCGGCCATAGATCAACAGATCATAATAGTCATATCTATGTCAAGCATTGAAAGCGCCAAAAAAACAAAAACAACAAAAAATGAAACTAAATTTGTGGTTTTAGCTTTCGTGAAAGCTGATGAAAGGTATATGTCACACCTGCAGACAGTTTGGGGCTCATTGGAGTTGCAGCTGTTTGTCTAAATATATTTTTGTGCTTATACGAAGTCTGCTCGAAAAGTATTGCGTATTTTGGGCCAACATGTGTTAAATTTTTGTTAGCTTGAAGGCATTAGAAATGTACTCAAGTAAATTATTTATGGACTTTTTGGACATTTCACAGCTCTTTGTTTTGACTCCTCTTTCGTTTCTGCCTATTATCAAAAAATTAAGTAAGCAAACAATTGCAAATTAGGGATTCACAAATTTCAGAACTCTTTCCTTTCTAAACTAAAAGAGCATTATGACAAAACTTAATCAGACATCCTAGACTCTCTATCGAGTGTTATGAGTGCAGCCTCATGACTCATGACTCATGACACTCATGACTATCTAAGTAACTATAATACCTTCTTGATAAGATTATCAAATAATGACTTCGAATTTCTATACAACAATCAAGTCAATTTTGGTCCCTAATGTGTTTTTTACTTCTTATAAAAATGAAATGCTTATTAAAAAATATATGATATATAATTCATTAAATAAAAATTAAAAAATAATATAAAAAAAAATAAAAATAAATAAAAAAAATATAAAAAAATAATAATAAAAAAATAACTTAGTCCGAATTCGTTGTTTTAATTTTTTATATAATTTATTTCATAAAAAAAAACAGAAAATAAAAAAAAATAAATAAAGTAGTGCAAAATTTCTGTTTTGCTTTGCATATTTTTTTCAATATGAAAAAAAAAATTTTTTAAATAATAAAAAAAATTATAAAATTTTTGTTTTGATTTTCATACGTTTTTAAATATTAATTATATACTAAAATAAAACAAAAAAAAAAAAAAATGTTTGGCAAAACTTCTATTTTGATATTGATTTCTTATTTCATATAACAAGCTTGAAAAGCTAAAAACCTTTTTTACTGCAAATTTCTGTTTTGCTTTACATAATGTATTTAATATAAAATAAATTTCCTTTGTTAAATAAAAAAAAAAATACAAAATTTGCTTTGTTTTTCATACTTTTTTAAATATTAATTATATACTAAAATAAAAAAAAAAATTGTTTGGCAAAACTTCCATTTTAATATTCATTTCTTATTTCATATAAAAAGCTTGAAAAGCTAAAAACGTTTTTTCCATGAGCGATGAAATCAACGATAGTATCGATGATCGAAACCAAAGCAGTTGAGTGATCGATAAGACCAACGATAGGATCGATAGCTGAGACTAGCGATAGTCACAATCTTCAAGTAGAGCTACTACTATCGATGGACTTGCAGCCATAGTGCGAAGCGCCCAAAATAGATATATTCATAAATATTAAAAGACATGTTGCATGAAACCAACAAATTTGCGCTACTTTCTGAACAGAGTTCGTGAGCTACTCAATCACACGGCCTTGGCCCAAACAGATCGAATGCATAAATCAAGTCGAAAAGGGCTAAAATGCAGCTTGATTTTTGATTGTGGCATTATCAATGGCGAGCGTTGTGAGATGTATGAGCTCGCAGCACAAAAGGCGACGGCAAAGGCTGTGCTTGTTGCCTGAATGCATTAGGCAGCCGCAGTGCCATACATATACATATACATATACATATGTACATACACATACACATACATGTATATTTATATACTTTTATAGTATTTATAGTATATATGTGAGTTGATTGTAAATATTTGTATTTGAGTTGCGTTGCTTGACATGGTTAACTAGGGAGAGGCGTTCTGTCGAGTGAGGTTCAAGGGTTCAAGGCTCTGTGCTCATTTGCCGTCCGTTCGTCCGTTCGTCTGTCGTCGGCTGTCGTCCTGCATTTGCGTCCTATTCTCTCCAGCTGAAAGGTGGGCCAGCCGCTGTGCCATATTTTTCACTTTTGCCAGCGTTGACTTTGATTACAAATGATGGTGACGGCTGATGTTTTTTTTTTCCATTTTTTTTTTGTTTTTTTTTTTTTTGCATTGCACTTGCAACACTCGTGCGCTTTGTTTGTTCGCTGGCAGAGTTGTTGCCATTGCCGTCGGCCATTGGATTGCATTGCATTTGCATAGTTAGTCAAGGCTCTATGCGGCGTATACGTAATGTGTGTAAGTGTGTAAGTGTGTGTGTGTGTGTGTGTGTGTGTGTGTGTGTGTGTGTGTGTGTGTGTGTGTGTGTGTGTGTGTGTGTGTGTGTGTGTGTGTGTGTGTGGCAGTCAACTTGTGTCCTACTGCTGGCAGCCTCTTATAGCGAATGGGCTTCCGTTTCACAATAAATATATAAATATATATATACATACGTATGTGTGTATGTGTGTGTGTTTGGTTTCATTTGATTTGGAGAGAGAGAGAGATAGAGATAGAGAGAGAGAGAGAGAGAGAGCATGCAAGAAAGAAATTCCTACTGCAAACTTGTCAACAATTAAATATATACGAAACACTTTTGGAACATATATTCTCTAGTAGTAGTAAAAATGACTATTTAGCTTAGGGAAATATCAGAGTTGCGGTTGCTAGTTGTTGTTGTTGTTGTTACTGTTGATTGTTTGTTATGGTGTTTTATTTTGATTTTGATCTTGTTGTTGGTTTGTTTTTGGTTTATTTGTTTGTTTGTTTGGACGGACACTTACCAAGCGATAGCTTCTCACCAGAATCTGGTGGCAGTGTAAACCCTAGCAGTGCCATCGATGCGATCAATACGCACGGCACGATCAAATTGAAAAAATAGTATAAAGTTTTGCGTCGTATCAAAATGGCGAATGTTATGTCAATATAAGGTTCTGGGCAGCAATTATAGTAGATTTCATTACGTTTACCGGGCACACCTGATCAATTTGGAGTTTATTTATTGAATTGGTTTTGAAAATTTTGAGATGTGGTTTCGAGTTGTTTTTGTTATAGTTGTTATCAGAGTTGTTGTTGTTGTTGTTGTTGTTGTTTTTTGGTTGTTGTTGTTTGTTGGTGCAAATGAGATGAGCATATGCCAGAAGAGAGAATGAGAATTATTGATAGTCATTAATTAGTAAATTAATTTCGAAATTATTTATGCTAAATTTGTGGATATTCTTTTCATTTTACAATTGTTATCATTATTTAGTCAGGCTTTAGTTGTGTGTGTGTGTTTACAGTTACTATATAGATTATAAATGCAATTATTATACCACACATGAATCTTACCTAACAAGTCCCATTCGCCGTTTGTTATGAAACTGGAAATGTCGCCGCCAGCTTCGTCTTGTAATTGCAAATCCAGCTGTAAATAAAATCAAACAAATAAGAAGCTCTTGAGATTTCTGTGGGTGCTTAAATATAATAATAAATACTTAATCCTGAATGCTTCTACAATTATGCCATCTATAGATATATACATAGATATATATACATACATATACGTATGATATGTAAGATGTTTTTCTTATAGGGATTTGCGTCAAAGTCCAGCACAGACAGCAAGCTTAAGCTGTTGACCAAAAAAAAAAAAAAAAAACAAAAAACAAAAACAAAACGAGAAAAATGAAAGGCTGCAAAATGTAATTTTATCACCATAACAACACTCATACTCCAGCTCATCCGATTGTCTATGGCTGTGGTTGGCACAGCTCGGCAAAGCAAAGTCCTCGACAGCATCACATATGTATTTGCCAATAACTACACATATAACATACTTGAGTTAAGTCGCCCCGCTGTATATGTTATCCTGGGGAATAGACTCAGGCAGAGGCCAAGGCAGCGATGGCAACCAAACCAAACAGGCCAAACTTGCCCCAATTACAAATTGATTTATCGCACTTTCACTTAACAACAGTTTATGCGATTTTGTTGCTTAAAGTTTTTTATGTGCTGCCGATGACAGCAACTTTACTCTTGCTTACATCCAACTATGTAACAAGACCCAAAGTGAGGCGAAAACAGAAAAAAATATTGAGCAAAGAACAAGTAAAAGTGCTCTGGAGAGGATGTGGTCGACTAGCAGATACCCGGAACACAAGTCGAAGAGCTGCTGCTCTTGCAATAGTTGTCTTCTATGGCTTTTTTTTATATACTATGTACTTAACTTACTATAAGCACATGCACACACACACACACAAACACACACACACACACATACACACATGCACACAAGCCCGCAGATTTTCATTGGGTTCAGAGCATAACAAAAATAGTTATCTTTTCTCAGTCAAACAATAAGTAAACTTTGCTCAGATTGCAAGCAGACCAAAGCCAGGACATTTGATATACATTTGATATCTGTATATGTACACAGTTAATGCTTCAATTGCCAATATATTGAACAATGAGCTAAGGACTGTTTAAGCTTCAAGATTAATTTCTATCTTTAAGCTTAAGCAATCCAATAGGAGAATATGCTGAAATGTACTTTTAAGAAGAGATCCCAGCTAGGATTGCACCTAACTCTTAGAGTCCTCCTTTCATCAGAGAAGCAAATAAGTGTAAGCTTCTTAAGTATCTAAAAGCAGAGCCTTTCAATGACTGCACGTAGGTTCACACACTGATTGAATCTTTTGTATACCAAAAATTAATTTTCTTCAATATTTGACATCCGAAAGATTTATTGATAATGAGCCGATAATGAACTTATGCATATAACTAGTTTATTCATCTTTAGTCTTACCAGAAAAACAAAGAAACTTTATGAAACTGTTTACTTAAGTTGCCAATGAATTGCATTGAATTAAGGATTTAACTCAATGCATTGATATAAGAACTTAATTGAAACTCAATTTCATCATAGCAAATTAATAAAGCATTCATTCGAATCTCAGTTTTTTTCAGCTTTAAAAGTATTATCTATCAGATTCATAAGTTATATATAAGTTACATATAGGTAAAAGTTTGCCCAAACAAATTGTTTCAAAAGTTGCTAAGCTTTACTTTGATAAAGCGATTCAAAGTTGAGCTCAAATTTTTTAATTGAATCTTTGTATTCTTTAAGTTTTTGTTTTCATAAAGGAATTTTTAGAACTTTAAACATATTCAGATTCTGTCAGCCATGCACACAATGTAACTAACATGGCTAACAATCAGATAAGCATTATTCCCTTTTACAGGGTATACTAAAATATGCAGTGTACTTTAAACGTAGTATAGTATCATTATGTGAATGCTAGCCACATAATGCTGTCAGTTTGTCAATAAAAAGTCATATAAAACTCACGCATAACTTGTGCCCCTGTTTGTGACTGAGAGAGAGAGAGAGGGGGCGAGAGAGGTGGAGAGAGAAAGAGAGTATGTGTGTGTGTGTAACTTGTACAGTTCAGAAAAGCAAACAAACAACAAAAACAAAAACAAAAACGAAAATCGCTTTTACTCGACTTTTTTTTGGGTAAATACAAGTATTTTGTGATGCGCCTGGACCAACGTGCGTCATTTGACTGTTAAGTTCACTCTTAGATGTTTTCTATGTATCTATGGGAGAAGGAGTCTCTATCTCTCTCTCTCTCTCTATCTCATTCTCTCTGGCTCTGTTGGGGTAAGAGCGATAGGTATACGAAGGAATAGTAGGGGGGAAACTAGATAAAAGTTTTCTCATTTAAATGTTCCAAACAAAAGAGGGCGCTAGACAAACAGCAGCATCTCATCTGCTTTGTGCAAATCAAGTCAAAGCCAAAAAGTGTTAATGTAGTTGTAGGCAAACACTTAAACGCACACAGCTATAGATGTGCACGTACAACAGGCACACACACACACACACACACACAAATATTCGCTGATAAGAGAGAACAAAAATATGGAAACTTAATTGTAGTTGGTTTGCATGCGCGTGTGTATGTGTTTGTTTGTTTGTGTGTGTGTGTGTATTGGTGTGCTGACTGTTGTCTATACACGTGCTCGAATCCATTCATTTATTTAATATTTGTTTTTTGAGCTCTCTAGGAAATGCCAAAAACGTAGGCCACATAGGCTAGAAACTACCAAACAGAACGAGTTCTAATTAAAAGTATTTAAGCTTCTTATATATTGTTATAGAGCACAAACATGTGTGTGTGTGTAAGCGTATGTGTATTTGTGCCTGTGTTATGTATTAATTAATTGGCAAATTTCAAATGCGGTCTGGTTATAAAGCTCTTAACACATTTGTAATTGTGCATTCATTCAAGCAAGCAGCCACAAATATAGAAATTGTAATTTAAATACATATACAAAGATATCGTGTATATATTTAAACTGTATCCAATGATCCATTTCACACATTAACCGAGTTAAATTAGCCAACATTTGCCAATAAAATGTACTCAGTCTGTGTGCAATGATCCATTTGACGCTTTAACCGAGTTAAATTAGCAATTATTTTCATATAAAGTTGTCTATGAAATATTCGAAATAAAGCAAATAATGAGAATCAATGAGAAACTGTGAATGTGGTCATATCTTACCTAGTGCTATTGATAAATAGCATGGCAATGGCAATGACAATGGCAATGGCAATGACAATGACAATGCCAATGACAATGACAATGACAATGACAATGACAATGACAATGACAATGACAATGACAATGACAATGACAATGACAATGACAATGACAATGACAATGACAATGACAATGACAATGACAATGACAATGACAATGACAATGACAATGACAATGACAATGACAATGACAATGACAATGACAATGACAATGACAATGACAATGACAATGACAATGACAATGACAATGACAATGACAATGACAATGACAATGACAATGACAATGACAATGACAATGACAATGACAATGATAATGACAATGACAATGACAATGACAATGACAATGACAATGACAATGACAATGACAATGAGAATGACAATGACAATGACAATGACAATGACAATGACAATGACAATGAGAATGACAATGACAATGACAATGACAATGACAATGACAATGACAATGACAATGACAATGACAATGACAATGACAATGATAATGACAATGAGAATGACAATGACAATGACAATGACAATGACAATGAGAATGACAATGACAATGACAATGACAATGAGAATGACAATGACAATGACAATGACAATGACAATGACAATGAGAATGACAATGACAATGACAATGACAATGACAATGACAATGACAATGACAATGACAATGACAATGACAATGACAATGACAATGACAATGACAATGACAATGACAATGACAATGACAATGACAATGACAATGACAATGACAATGACAATGACAATGACAATGACAATGACAATGACAATGACAATGACAATGACAATGACAATGACAATGACAATGACAATGACAATGACAATGACAATGACAATGACAATGACAATGACAATGACAATGACAACAATGACAATGACAATGACAATGACAATGACAATGACAATGACAATGACAATGACAATGACAATGACAATGACAATGACAATGACAATGACAATGACAATGACAATGACAATGACAATGACAATGACAATGACAATGACAATGACAATGACAATGACAATGACAATGACAATGACAATGACAATGACAATGACAATGACAATGACAATGACAATGACAATGACAATGACAATGACAATGACAATGACAATGACAATGACAATGACAATGACAATGACAATGACAATGACAATGACAATGACAATGACAATGACAATGACAATGACAATGACAATGACAATGACAATGACAATGACAATGACAATGACAATGACAATGACAATGACAATGACAATGACAATGACAATGACAATGACAATGACAATGACAATGACAATGACAATGACAATGACAATGACAATGACAATGACAATGACAATGACAATGACAATGACAATGACAATGACAATGACAATGACAATGACAATGACAATGACAATGACAATGACAATGACAATGACAATGACAATGACAATGACAATGACAATGACAATGACAATGACAATGACAATGACAATGACAATGACAATGACAATGACAATGACTTCTAAAACTTAAATCTTTTACCAGCTGAGTCGCATACCTCAACTTTTCTGGCCAACTTTGTGAGGCCGTCAGAAGCGACACAAACTTGTTTTATGACTTGAAAATGATCTAAATATTTAAATGTGAAAGCATGTTTGGTTAGCCAATGACAGCAAGAAGTTAAAAGAGAAGTCAAATTTGGCAGCTAAATGCTCGCACTTAGTTTCTCAGCTGTGGAAGATCTGGGAACACTTTGCCAGCCAGAAGGTAGTATTGCAGTGCGGTTTATGCGTGCGGCTTTTGGCCCACTTTGGTGTTAGTTTTGCCTAATGCCTTTTGCCCAGCTCCGTTAAAGTGTGATGCAACATTTTTGGTCTTTCTTTTGCCAGCTGTTGGCCCCTTGGCGCCAATTTTCCATTTCATTTTATGGCCGCAAGGGCGTGGCTAGTGTTCGCTGCTGCTGCGGCTGCTGCTGCTGCGTTGGCTTCATTAAAAATTGAATCGCCCGCAGTCAAGACTTCTTTCTACTTTGGCCGGCATCTGATATTACGGATGTTACGACTTTACACCATCAAATGAA